>CM053789.1:397490836-398027608 GCA_028749045.1 Cupressus sempervirens
ACCCTATTAGGAGTGAGCCTTGTTAGAGGACTTTAGGCCATTAACTTGGAATGTCAACTAGTTAAAAGATTTACAAATGACTATTAGTTCAACCTTAATCCAAAAGATTTACCCTAGGCTGATACAATTGTTAGAGAGTAACAGAAGAGCTTTAATCTGATACAACTTACAACTTCTCTTGTAGATTATAGATCTCTATTCAGTCCTCAATTCTTCTTGGCCTTCATACTGTGTAGCTTTGATAGCTTGTTTATCCTTCAATAATTCATCTCCTTAAGGCTTCTTTCTTAACATGCCATTGCAAACTCTTCTCTTAGGTCACTTAATGAAGTAAAACCCTTAACTCCTTCTCTTCCTTAGGTTCTCGCACATGACCTCTTTGCTTTATGACCATCCATTCCTATAAATAGGAAATTAAGATATTTTGTCACTCATTTTCCATCGTTTAAGTTAGGGTTTGGATGGATTAGGTAGGATACGATGTATCTACCCCATATCTTGTATCTCTTCTAGAAACTTCTTCTAGAATCCATTTGAATTCTCCTAAAAATGGTTTATATCAAATTTTGTGCCACCAGCTCATTAACCTTATCTTCCTCCTAGTTCACAAAATTCAAGAAAACAAACTTGTTAGCTTAGATTCAATGAATCTTCAATCTTTTAAATAATGTAGTAGCTTGACATTATTAACTTTTTGATGCTTGGCACATACTGTGTTGCTCGGTATCAACTATAAAATCACTTGACATCAACTAAAGTTTACTGATGCTTGACATCAACTAAACTTTACTTGGCATCAACTGTCTTGCTCAATATCCACTAGAATTTTCTTTTACTTGGCTCCAATTGACTTTCTACTTGGCTTGCATTGACTTTTCTCAACACCTACTATCCACTCGGTTAAACTTGGTAGACAAATTTGTTTAACTTGTTCTTCTAACCTTTCTTAGTGTAGCCAACCTTTGTAACCTTAAGTAGATTATCAATACATCATGTCATCACTATCTTAATTGATCCTTGTACTTCATTACATAATCATAACTTAGCCTTTCCTCTAGGTGCTTTTGTTACCTCTTATTGCTCAAATCCTCTTCATTAATCAACTAAGTGATAGTACTTGATTCTTATAAGCAATTATCTTACCAAAAAATAGTAGGTTTAACATCAGTGACAAAACAATGATTGAAACACATAGTTTATTTCAACAATTTCCCTCTTTCAATAATCTTTTCAATCATATCTCAACAATCTCCTAGTTTGGCATTGACGACAAACCAAACTGAGCAACTAAGTTAATCAAATGATGAATATCTTGTTCAACAAAATTGACTAAGTTAAAACAATAAGACAACACCAAATAGAAAATATTTTCTTATATTGAAATCTTTCCCTCTATAGCAACTTCCATCTTCTGATTAGGTTACAAAACTCTTTCTTATAACTCCCTTTGAGTTCCTTCTTGTATGTCTCTCTTACTAGATGGATTAGGATTTCTCCCTCTTTCTTATATTCTTCTCTATCTCCCTCATCATACATGTGTTCTCTTCTAATTAGTAACATCAATAATTATCTCTCTTCAAGATCAGTAACACTTCCTAACTCTTTTGACAATGATCTCTTTATATCTTCCTTTGATATACTTTCTCCTTCTGATGATGATCAGTTTAATGTACTTTCTTCCTCTTTGACAACAATGCAAAAGACACACACCAAAAACTTGCCATCTTAAACATGTAGATATAGGATTTTACAGTTTCTTTAGTTTCTCTCTTTGTCACCTTGCTTGTGACTAATTTGAAGTTTCAGTTCTTTGATTACTTAAGGTAGCTCCTAAGGTAAGATCCTCTGCATCAATTTGTAACATATGAAAATCAGCTTGTTTGATGCAGGGCACTCCTTGTATTACTTAAATAGCCTTTGATAGGGGTGTCAGCCCTAATTTACCTCTTAGATACTCATGAGCATCCTTAGATAATGCTTTTGTGAAGATATCAACAATTTTCTCCTTTGTGTTAACATATTCCATCTTCACTTCTTTATCTTGGACTAACTCTCTCAAGTAACGATACTTGATTGCAATGTGCTTAGTCTTTGTTTGCATCATTGGATTCTTTGATATATTGATAGCACTTGTATTATCACAATAAAGTATCACTGGTTCTATGATCTCCTCCTTCATTCCTTTGAGTAGTTGCTTGATCCACACAATGTTTGTATAATTTACAACAACAACAACATATTTAGCTTTAGTAGTAGATTGTGAGGTGCAGTTTTGTTTCTTACTAGTCCATGTAACTAGTCTCTTTCCTTAAAAAATGCTCCTCCACTGGTGCTCTTTTTGTCATCAATGTTTCTAGCCTAGTCAACATTAGTGTAGGCTCTCAATTCAAATTTTTTCATTCTTCTTGTAGTGTAGACCAAACTCTTATGTTCGTTTTAGATATCTCATTATTCTCTTCATAGCCATTAAGTGATTCTCCTTGGGATTAGCACATAATCTTGCAACTATCCCTATAGATAATGCAATGTCAGGTCTACTATGTACTACATATTGCAATTTTCCAATCATAGACCTATACATTGTTTAGTTCAGCTTAGTTGAATTGTCATTCTTTGGCAACTTGTGTCCTATCACCATAGGTGTACTTACTAGTTTGGAATCCTCTAATCTAAAAGTTTTCAATATTTCCATGACATACTTTGACTGAGTAATGTATATACCATATTTCATCTAATATAATTGCAAAACCACAAAAAAATTGATCTCTCCAAACATAGACATTTCAGATTCTTGCTTCATTTGATTTGCAAAATTATTACATAAAGCATCTTGACCTCCAACTATTATATCATCAACAAATATTTCAAATAACAAAATACCTTTTCCTTTTTCTATCTTTATATATAGATTGTTGTTATCATCAGTCCTTTCAAATCCAATCTTCACAAGATAAGTATGAAGTCTCTCATACCATACTCTTGGTGCTTGTTTCAAACCACATAGAGCTTTGTGTAATCTACGTACCATGTTCTTGTTGTTAGCATCAACAAAACCTTTTGGCTGTTCTATGTAAACTTCTTCCTCTAATATGCCATTCTTAAATGCAAATTTAACACCATCTGATAAAATTTGAGACCTTTATATACAACATAAGCAAGCAGAGTTCTTACTCCTTCCAATCTTGTAACAAGGGCAATTGTTTCTCCATAGTCAATTCCTTCTTCTTGTGCATATCCTTTGCAAAAAAATCTTGCTTTGTTCCTTGTGACTTCACCTTTTTCATCTAGCTTGTTGCTAAATACCCACTTGGTGCCAATCACATTTTTGTCTTCTGGTCTAGAAACTAGAATCCATGTTTTGTTCTTCTCTATTTGTTCAATCTCTTCTTCTATGGCTTTAATCCAATCCACATCTTCTAATGCATCTTTTATTGATTTGGGCTCCTTCATGCTTAGCAAACATGATTCACTTCTCAATCTATTTCTTGTCATTGGCCTAGAATCTTTATCTCCAATGATTTGAGCAGCAGGATGATGTCTTTTGATGTATTTGGACAATCCTGGCTCAGCTCTTATTTCTTCATTTTGTTTTTCAACTTCAAGAATCACTATGTACATCTCTATTAGGTATCTCAACATCTCTTTCATGTACACTAACTTTAGAATTAGAATGTGCACCCACTTCATTCTGTAACTCAACATCTAAATGTAGCTCGATTCCTAAATGTAACTCAACATACAACATCTTCTCTAGTAGGGATACCTTCATAAAGGTATACAAATGATTTGTATTCTTTTGGTTCTTTTATAGGTTCAACCTCATGTACTTCTATATATTCATCAAATTTCACGTTTGCACTTTCCACAACTTTGTTAGTGTTAGTATTCAAACACTGATAAGCTTTATTTCTTGTGGAATATCCAAGGAATATGCCTTCTTCACTTTTTGTATCAAGCTTACCATTTATAACATCTTTAAGAATGTAACACTTACTTATAAATACCTTAAAGTATTTTACATTGGGTGAGTGTTTATACCATAGTTCAAAAGGTGTTAAATGGGTACCTTTCTTGACTTGCACACAGTTCAAGTTATAGACAGTTGTACTTAGAACTTCTCTCTAGTATTTCAAAGCAACATTTTTTTCCATCATGAGTGTTCTAGCACAGTCCATTATAGACCTATTTCTTCTTTTAGCAATTCCATTTTATGGAGGAGTTTTGGGGGTAGATGTCTGTCTTTTGATTCCTCTGTCGTTACAAAACATCTCAAATTCATTTGATGTGAATTCTCCTCCTTTGTTAGATCTCAAACATTTTATAATTTTACCTATTTCCTTTTCAACTCTTGCTAAGTACCATTTAAACATTTGAAAAGCATCAGATTTCTGTTTCACAAACATAACTGTCATCATCCTAGAGTAGTCATCAACAAATAACATTATGTACTTATCTTCCTTGTAGCTTTACACATCAATTGGTCCACACAAGTCAGTATGAACAATCTCTAGTATTTCTTTAGAGGTATAAGCTTTACTCTTAAAGCTTGACTTTTTCATTTTGCCTAACTGACATTGTTTACACATTGTATTGTCAGGTTTCTTCAACTTAGGCAAACCTCTAACTTTCTTCATGTTACTGAAACTAACCAAGTTACCAAAATTAACATGTCATAACCTCTTGTGCCATAGCCACACATCATCAAATCTTACAACAAGACAAGTAGCATCCTCTATATCAAGACATAATAGATTACTCCTAGTTGTATCACCTTTTCCAATCAATTTTTCATCAGTATTTTCAAACTCAACCTTACATCTTGAATTATTCAATTGTGACACACTTAAAAGATTATAGTTTAGTCCTTCAACATAGTAAGCATTGACAAATAGAATCTTATCTATGAGCTTGATAGAACCTTTTCCTTTGATCAAACATGGTGCATCATTACCAAATCTTACACTATTTCTTTCATAACAATTTAAGGTAATGAACTTACTTTTGTCTCCAATCATATGATGTGAGCATCCACTGTCAATGATCCATCTATCATTTTTTTCACACAAGTCACAAGTGTAGTTGCCTTATCTTCATCAGATTCATCCTTCATTGCAACATATACCACTTCATCATCATGTTCATCAAAATCATCCTTTGTTTCCTCTTCAACAATGTAACATGACTTCTTGCCTTTATCTTTGTAATCTTTGCTATCATCTTCTCTTCTATTTTTGTACTTTTCACCACCTCTGTATTTCTTTTTTTGTGTACATCTTGCAGTAATATGACAAAAATCATTGCAATTGAAACAAATGATAGGTAACTTACCTTTGAACTTGCCTTTACCTTTGTGGAATCTTCTTCCTAGTAGTGCTTCTAGTTATTCAACATCTTCTGCATTTGTATCACTGTCACTCAACACATATTTTATCTTTCTCTTCTTCTTCTACTTTACATCATCAAAAATTTTCAATGATAGCTTAGCTTTGAAGGTAGATTCAAGAATCCTAGGTTTGTAATTGTCATAGTTAGATAGCTCAAAAGTAGTGTGTCTACCTATGAGACCTTCAAGGGTTAGATCATTTCCTGGAATACATCTTAGTTCTTGAATTACAGAAACTCTAATAGCATAAATAGGCAGTAATGTTCTCAAGACTTTGCTTAATGTAGTGTCATCATCTATTTGACTAGTAGCTGCTTTTATTGCACTGAAAACTTCTTTTATCCTAGCAACATATTGAGCAATATTCTCACCTTCTTCCATTCACATCAAACTTACCTCTGAGACTCTTAGATTTGGCTCTTTGAACATTTTTGTCTCCTCCATAGATAGTGTGTAGGGCATCCCACATTTTATTTGTAGTGTCACAACCTTTGATATCATCAAATTTGGCATAGGTTGGGCCAGAGGCAATCTCCAACATTTCCTGATTGTGTTCTTTCTTCTTCTTCATATCTTTAGTAGTTAGGGCTCCAACTGGATCAACATATTCTACTGAAATGGTATATTGTGTATAATCTCTGATTTCTCCAAGGTGTAGCTTCATCAAACTTTTCCATGCAAGAAAGTTATCTCTATTAAGCTTGGGTACATCTCTTTTTGACATCTTGATCTTTGTGCTACTAGTACCTTCAAACTAGTCCTCTTAAGAAGATGACTTTGATACCAATTGTTGGAATGCTTTAGAATAACTAAGAGTGGTGGGAGGGGGGTGGTGGTGAATTAGTTATCCAAGGTCTAGATGTATAAATAAAACTTTTCACATCTTAATGAACCCACAAAACATTCATATCTATGCATGCATCCATAAGATTATGTAATCACTTAAAACTTGTAGGTTACTATCAAATCAACTTGCAAAAATGTAAAGCATGAAACATAACAGATTCATCAACACACTTGACACAATGGTTTATGTGGAAACCCAATTTGTGAAAAACCACCAATAACATGCTACTTCTTTTCACTCTTCTGAAGTGATGCCCTATGAAAGGCCAACCCTGTTAAATGTTACAATACACACTATTAAATGTGACCTTGTTAAAGGATTTTAATCACACTGTTAGGAGTGAGCCTTGTTAGAGGACTTTAGACCATTCACTTGGAATGCCACCTGATTAAAGGATTTACAAATGACTATTAGGTCAACCTTAATCCAAAAGATTTACCCTATACTAATACAATTGTTAGAGAGTAATAATAGAGCTTTGATCTGATACAACTTACAACTTCTCTTGTAGATTATAGATTTCTATTTAGTTCTTAATTCTTCTTGGCCTTCATACTCTGTAGCTCTGATAGCTTGTTCACCCTTCAAGCATTCATCTCCTTAAGCTTTCTTGCTTAACATGCCATTGCAGACTCTTCTCTTAGGTCACTTAATGAAGCAAAACCCTTAACTCCTTCTCTTCCTTAGGTTCTTGCACATGACCTCTTTACTTCATGACCAACAATTCCTATAAATAGGAAATTAAGATATTTTGTCACTCATTTTCTATTTTGCAAATGAGGGTTCAGATAGATTAGGTAGGATACAATGTATCTACCCCATATCTTGTATCTCTTCTAGAAACTTCTTCTAGAATCCATTTGAATTTTCCTAAAAATGGTTTATATAAAATTTTGTGCCACCAGCTCATCAACCTTATCTTCCTCCTAGTTCACAAAATTCAAGAAAACAAACTTGTCAGCTTAGATTTAGTGAATCTTTGATTTTTTAAATAATGCAACAACTTGGCATTATTAACCTTTTGATGCTCGACACATACTATGTTGTTTAGCATCAACTATGAAATCACTCGACATCAACTAAAATTTACTGATGCTTAGCATCAACTAAGCTTTACTTGGCATCAACTATCTTGCTTAGCATCCACTAGAATTTTCTTTTACTTGGTTCCAACTAAATTTTTGCTCGGCTTGCACTGACTTTTCTCAGCACCTACTATCCACTCAGTCAAGCTTGACAAACAAACTTTATTTAACTTATTATTCTAACCTTTTTTAGTGTAGCCAGCCTTTGTAACCTTAAGTATATTATCAATACATCATGTCATCACTATCTTAAATGATCCTTATACTTCATTATATAATCATAATTGAACCTTTCCTCTAGGTTCTTTTGTTACCTCTGATTGATCAAATCCTCTTCATCAATTAACTAAGTGATAGTAATTAAAGCTTATAAGCAACTATCTTACCAACAAATAGCAAGTTTGATATTAGTGACAAAATAATGATTGAAACACGTAGTCTTCTTCAACAATATCCTTCTTTCAATAATATTTCTTAGTAATGATCTTTTCAATCAGATCTCAACAAAAAGAGCATACAAAAGAGGGAAAGAAGAAGACAAGGAAGAGGAAACAAAAGGTATCATTGTTGTAAGTGTTGTTAGTGAATAATATTAATCATAAGGAGATATATAAATCAAGAAGCACAAGAATCATAAGCATAAGTTAACAATCAATGATATCTTGAAGAATATGATAGTGCTGGTATGTTCATTCCACTAATGAAATTGTAATATAAAATTTTAGGATTTAATTAAAATATAGTGTAAAAGTTTTGGGATATTAATGAATATATATCCATCACCTATTTATTTCAAATATCACATTAGGGAAAGTGAAAGAGGGAGCTTCAAGTGCAACCTTCCTGTTGGAGTTCTTTCTTGTTAAGGAACATATTAGGTAGATTTAAACCTAATACCAAGAAGCATAAGATAAGGACAAGCCTAAGGATATTTAGCTAAATCCCATATTTAGTAGGGTTAAATCTTAGGTCCGAATCAACTTCAACAAAGTCACTAAAACTCCCTTCACTTTAGGCTCTGCAGGGCCAAGGTGGGGAAACCTTAGGGATTGATCTAGCTAATTGATATTCTTCTTTTCAAAACTATCCCCTATAGTAGAAAGTGGTCAATGTTCCTCTATGATTTGCTTATAAAATTTCTGATCACAATAGCTAACTATAACCAAAGAGAAGGTAAAAGAGAAAAAGTAACGACCATCACTTTTAGTTCTTCATTACATAAAATGGTAAATTGATTTATTTGATGATTGAAGGGTAAAAGTACAAACCTATGTCAGCTTTTATAAAGAAACAAGATATCAGAATGTGACAATTCAACATTAATGACAAAAAATAGTATTTGTGTTTAAAATATGAAGATGATGTAAACTAATGAAATGTGTAGAATTGGATGAATTTTATGCCTATAATTTTTATAAATTTTTTGAGTAAGAATTTATTCATTTTATTTTGTTTTGAAGTCCCTTTTTTAATTGTAAAAAATATAAAGTGTAGTTTCCATCAAACAAGTATATGCAAATCATCTTTTTTTGTTCTAATTTGAAAATATCTTATAGATGACATGCATTGCTAGTAAACAAAAAAAGAAATAATTATTTTTGATGTATATTTTCTTTGTTATAAGTACTCAAGTTTGACCTTATCAGAATCTAACAATTTTTTCCTCCTGTCAAAACTTCCCTATCAAATCTATACCTTCTTGAAAAAAATTACATACTCATGAAGATGATTCTCTCCTTTAGAGATAAATAAAATTTTTTAATTTTTTTGATATGGTTTACTATTTTTTTCCCGTTTTCGAGGGAGCATCTTTTGAAATGTTGAAATATTGAATTATAATATTTTGAGATTATAACATATTATAACTAATGAAAACACTCAAAAATTTATATAATGATGATATTGAATCTGAGATCTATAAAAGGGTATTTTTAGTTTTTGAAAACAGTTGAGTTTTGATAGAGAAATGAGATTTGACCAAAATGGTGACACAAATCTCTACTTTTACCTTGAATTAGCATAACCTTAATATGTAACAACAAAGAACATGCAATCTCTTAAGTTGATCAGTCCCTTATCTATTGGGCATCAACTAAATTAGAACATACACCAAGATACCCAAGATACACTAATGCACTCAGATATTAGATCTATCTATTCACTTCATAAATAGAAATCTATCTTCAAAATGACACTCATACTTTACATTCCTTCCCATGACCTTGCAATTCTGTCAATGTGTAGTAAGCAATTTACTCAGGTTGTTGACCCAACAACAAACTACACAATGGCATACAACTTCAAATCCATGCTGCAACTAGACAATATGCACTTTGTGCATAAATCAATAGGAAATTACAAAAACCATAAAGAGGAGACAGGCTTCAAATCGAAACATTTTCAGAAAAGCTTTGTATTAATCTCTTTGAAACTAGTACACTAAATGTATGCAAAACTTAGAAAATATACAATGGATGACTCTATTAACTAATGCTCAAAAAAAACTATAGTACTAATGTTCATAACAAAGGAAAATTGCTGAGGAATGGTATCACAGTCATAAAACTAGAACCAACCATGGTATCACAGTTGCAAAAAATTCTCCATAGCTAGAACCTTATGGTCTCATAGTGAAAATTGGAACCTTATGGTGTCATAGTGAAAATTGAAATCTTATTGTCTCACAGTGAAAACTGGAACCCTTACAAAGAGAAAAGAAGAGGAATATATAGAAAAGAAGAAGCTCCTGGATCTAAATATGATCTTGTCATTTGTCTTCCTAAAAAATCTTCCTACTATTGCTGTTGAAACCATCTCTTCTCTCATCTCCTTTTTCCTCTACTGGCAAATCAAATCCCATCAATGTTGTAACAAAATGTTTTTAAATATCTCTTTAAAATTAATGAGGAAACCCCTTTCTAAAGGAATATCTAATTGACATCATAAAGTATGCAAGAGCCCTCAATCTAATTTTGTTTGTCCTTATTTATCTTCAGTTGTGAATCTCTTCAAATGCCCCTACTGACAAAACATATCCTCTGCATCTGTCTTTAAAAACATTCAATTTATCCTTTATGGTAGTCAATGCATCTAATATTATAAAAAAAAAAAAATCTAATTCCATTTCAAACTAAAAACATCAAATCTGCATTATACTGAGGATGTCCTAGAATCATAAAACTGCTCATAACTTCTGCCCCTTGAGACCTATGCAAAATCTAACTATAGAAATGAAGAATTCATCTTCTCCTAGTTTCGATGGTATATTATATGTAAGGAAATTTGCAGTAAAGAATATAACCATTTCCACATAACCCATAATATATCTAAATTAAATATGCAATTGAAATCTACATGCAAGAGAATAGAAAACATACCCACAAATTTTTTTGACACAAGATATACCCTGAGAAACCCTCATTGAGGGAAAAACCTAGCCTCCAAAAGCATCCATCACCATGTATTAATCAGCAAAAAATACCATTGCAACACAACCATGGAAACCTTCAAAGCTATAGACACAACCAAGCAATCCATGTGAACAAATATTCAAATCCACACATCCCATGCCATGCTTCCAAACTTCACAAATGCTCCATTGGCTAACCTGTCAAGCCTCGTCCCACTCAACTCTTGCCTTTTTTCCTTCTATCTTCTTCATACAACAACTACCCTTATGGCTTCTTATATAGTAGTGAGTCCCACAAAACCACCAAGTGATATTGCATAACGCATGTGCTACCCAACCCATTGACTCCACATTTTAATATTGAAAATTTAATTATTTTTTCCAGTATTAAATAATTACATGAAATATTATCACAATGTTACAATACAACTCATCAAGTATATCCCATGGGAATCTTTACATGTTGCACATCCATTTAGGTGCAACATTACATAATAAAATAAAATAATACAATATAGCAATATTATACAATGTGTGCAACACTCATTATCTCAACAATCTCCCACTTGTTGTATACATTACATAGGGTCAATCTGTAGCCACATATGTGAACAAGGGAACAATCCCTCCTAGCACATCCATCATCATTGATCAAAATACACCATATGCTCCATCTTGGTACCCGCAACAAAATAAAAGTATCCAACATCTCAAACATGAATGATCTCACCTCCTATTATGCCACTACTACTGGACAACATAGAAGCCATCCAAAGAGAAAGCCACCCAACCTGCCACATTAGAAGAACATAAAATCCTATACCAATTGAAATGCCAAGCACAAAAAACCTAATCCAAAGGTAATCACATTTATCCATATTTGTCAAAATATCCATAGCTAAAATAGCACCCAGAGAAAGTGCCAAACCCATCCAACTATCCATACCTCCAAAGGTATAACAAGTGAATCTCACATCATCAACATATCTAATCTGTAGCCTAAAATCAAAAGCCTCAAGAGAAATACCCGCCACATATATACCAAGAAGCTTCGACTTCAAAAGATAATGTCAAATCTATAACCAATCCACTCACAACATCTCAAAGAAGTGAATCCATGGAGTACCAAGGACATCCACAATACATAAACTGACAACCTATAAGAACAATTCTCATAACAAGTCTCCAATAGTCTCCCAAGTTCACCACAACTAACAAAGGAAAGAGATAAAGGAATAACCATGTCATCTCTCACATGACATACATGAGCACAAACCAATGATCACAATCTCTAACCAATCTCAAATCCAATGTAAGAAAAATTAAACATCTAGGAAGATAACCAAGACCAAAGAGAGACTATGCAAACCATAACATGTATCATGTCCTTCTACACACACCTCTAGATGTAAACTATGCAAGTATGATCTCCTCCATAAAACCCCAACAAAAAATCTCAACAACACCCAAACCACACCATATAACTAATCATGGATGTAAGCCTCTCAAAAAAAGATAAAACTTGTAAATCATTCTCAATCCAAGGAATATGCCCAATATAAAACCATCTCCTAAACTCAACCAACATAAAAATATATGAAAATGGAGATAACCAATACTAAACCATCTCTCAAATGAACCCTCTAGAACTAACTCATGTACCATAGCTCAAGATCCATATTCATGAAAGACAAGCATAAACATAATGCACTTGAGAGAAACAATGGGCTATACCTCTCAAGTAGAAAATCACTGAGTAGACCAAGAGTGGGGAATAAGAATGCTCATCAAGATATCCAAGTCTCCAACCAAGACTCATCTAAGAATAATCTCCTCTCAAGTCCATATCAGGTGAATGCCCCTAAGATTTCCTACTGAAACTATAAACCATCCCAAAAAATACCTCTCTAATCCAAGAGGAATCAACATTAGTACCATCTCTAAGTATCCATGAGCACTTATATCCAATTAATCCATGCCAAGTCCAAATGCAACATAGAAATATCATGAAGTATCCAGCTTATGATCAATGTACTCAATACAAAGAAACTAAACCAAGATCAATGTCAAAGTTCCAACCATGGCCTCAAGAACATAAACATGACAACATGATCTAAATGATCTCAACCAAAGAGATAACATGCTCCATATGAGCATACTAGAAGATGTCAAAAAGATAAATGTGTCTCAAGAGTATACCATGACATAAGAATGAAACCATCCTAACACCAAGGATAATATGTCAAATGAAAGCATAAATCACACCTTTACTAAGAACAACATTAGTCCTCAAGATGCAACCATCTCCATACACCATGAAGAAAATCATCTCCATATACTATGAAGAACCATCTCCACACACCATGAAAATAACCAAGAACCCCATGAGTCCTTAAGATCTAACCATCTTCACACACCATGAAGATAACAAGTGCACCATGCATACGTCAAAGAAACTTTAGCAACAACAAGACCTAAGACAAACCTCCAAATTTGTAAATACTCAACAAATATATCAATTTCAACAACTCCCACTCAACTATGGTACCAAGTCACCTATGACATCATAAAATCCATCTCCTACAGGAAGATCCTCTAGGTCTACACTCACACAACCAAAGTGTCAATACCAAGTGAAACCAAGATCTCCAAACAAAGAACATACAAACCAAACTAGGAACTAATCCTACACTGTCACCTCATCAATGTCACAAGCTCCCACTAAACCTTGTATCTAAGCTATCCATGACATCATGATGTAAAAAACTCATCCTCTAATCATGAGATTCAACCAAGGCATCAAACCATCAAAGAACTCAAAGTGCACATCATGAGCTCCTCAAAAGAAATCAAATAACCATGATCCTCAACCAAGAAGATATACCACCATAACCAAATTAGGAATCCAAACCAATGAACATCAAGGATGTACCTATATATCCAATTATTTCATGCAAAAAAAAAACCATGGCACCATGATCACATCCATGAACCAAGCATCTAACTCTCAATATGTTTAAGCTATCAACATAAAATAGTCAACCACAATTCTTCACCATGACCGTACCTAGTAACAATATCTCATCCCTTCTACATTAAGAAAAATTATCAAATCATATGACTTAGTGTATAGACAACCCAAATGCAAGCCACCAATTTGAATATGCATCAATAATAAAATATAAATGAGCAAAGACAACCCATAACCAAGCTATAAATGAAACCTATAAGTATAGACTACTTAGAACACTACACAACTTGTAGACCCAACAAGTCATCATACATATCCAAACCAAACAATGATAACTATATCATCATGAGACCAATCTGAAATATGAGCTGAATATACAATGACATGAAATCCAAATCTCCAAAATATAAAATTTCATAAGCTCACAATGTTACCATAATCAACATATATCATAAACTATTCAGATCAATATATCACTAAATAAATCATGCCAAACCTACATCAAATTTGAATCAATGTATAGAGCTCTCCAAGATGTTTCTATTGACTACTCAAAGTCCAAAATTTGACTCTGTATGCCCAAGTTGTGCCCTAATCTATGTTCAAAATAAATAACATCTAACTTTTAGGCTCTTAAAATTTGACAAAATATCAAAATCAAAGAACCAAACCTACACCAAGTTGTAGTGATCTAAGTTAGCTTTCCAATGCCTATAAGAAGTTTGAAATTTGATAGCCTCAAAGAAAGTTATGACTGCTTTACTAAGATAGTATTTTTACCATTTTTTCTGTGATTTTGTTTTTAGATGAAATTTTTGATAAGATTAAATTTGATGGCCATCACAGGATGAAACTAAAAAACCTTTTCATTTCCTCTAAATATGGCCAAACTAGGGCATATTATATATCAAAATTTATGAAAACATTGACCCAGATCTAATGGCGAGGTTTGTTTTTACTTAGGAGGTCATTTCTACAAGCTCCCCCCCTAAAATCCCTCATTTAAATGAAACATTCAAAAAAATTCATTTGTCCAAAAATTTCACATGCTCAAAATTTACCAACATCCCATCGTAACAACAAATCCAAAACCCTCAAATTTATAATAAACAACTCATTTATCTTATCATTTCTTTATCCTCTCATGCATTCCCATGGATTCAATCTAGGGTTATAACAATAAAACCATAGCTTTGATACCACTAGTAAGAAAACTTGCAGCAAAGAATATAACTATTTTCACATTACCCATAATAGATCTAAAATAAATATGCAACGAAAATCCATATGCAAGAGTATAGACCACATACCTACAAAACATTGTGACACAAGATATAATTTGAGAGACCCTCATTAAGGGAAAAACCCAACATCCAAAAGTATCCATCACCATGTATTATTTAGCAAAAACACCATTGCAATAAAACCATGGAAGCCTTCAAAGCCATAGCCACAACCAAGCAATTCATGTGAACAAACATGAATCCACACATCATATGCCATGCTTCCAACCTTCACAAATGTTCCCTTGGCTAACTTGTCAAGACGTGTCCCACTTGACTCTTGCCTTTTTCCCTTCTATCTTCTTCACACAACAACTACCCTTGTGGCTGCTTATATAGTAGCAAGTCTCACAAAACCATCAAGTGGTATTACATAAACCATTTGCTACCTAACCCATTGACCCCACATTTAATAGTGAAAATTTAATTCTTTTCCCCAATATTAAATAATTACATGAAATATTATCACAATGTTACAATACAACTCATCAAGTATATCCGATGGGAATCTTTACATCTCGTACGTCCATCTAGGTGCAACATTACATAATAAAATAAAATAATACAATATTGTAAAATTATGCAATGTGTGCAACACCCATTATCTCAACATTATACTACATATTTTGGGTAGAAATCATGCCTCTAGAGTCAATTTGAAAAATCCATACCCATGCCTTGAATAGAGTAATTAAATTTAAATTTTTAAAAATCTATATAGTATAAACTATATAATATCTTTAAATCAATTCAAATCTTTAACTTTTAAATGCATGCTCAGCTAGGAACATTCTAATTCTAATATTTCATTTTATACTTTATCTTATTTCCCCAATCCTCAAACACCATGTGTCAGATTCTTATTGGTCAAACTACATTCGGGCGGACCCCACCTTCAAACCATTTGAAACATTTAATAATTTTGAATTCTTTGCCTTATGATCTCACAATAATTTATAAGATTGTAACTATATAGCTAGGAGACTCTTGAACTCATGACATCACCTAATTTTCATAATATTGTAATACTCCTTGAAGTCTTTTTACCATTTTTGATGTGATTTTGTTTTTATATAAAATTTTAGACGGGATTAAATTTGATGGCCATCACGGGATGAATAAAAAACCTTTGCATTTCCTCTGAATATGGCCAAACTAGGGCATATTATATATCAAAATTTATGAAAACATTGACCCTGATCCAATGGTGAGGTTTTTTTTTTACCTAGGAGGTCATTTCTGCAAGCTCCCCCCCTCAAAAATCCTTCATTTAAATGAAACATCTAAAAAAAATTCATTTGTCCAACAATTTCACATGCCCAAAATCTACCAACATCCCATCGAAACAACAAATCCAAAACCCTCAAATCTGTAATAAACAACTCATTTATCTTGTCATTTCTTTTATCCTCTCATGCATTCCCATGGATTCAATTTAGGGTTACAACAATAAAACCATAGCTTTGATACCACTTGTAAGAAAACTTGTAGTAAAGAATATAACCATTTCCACGTTACCCATAATAGATCTAAAATAAATATGCAACGAAAATCCGCATGCAAGAGAATAGACCACATACCTACAAAAAATTGTGACACAAGATATAACTTGAGAGACCCTCATTAAGGAAAAAACCCAACATCCAAAAGTATCCATCACCTTGTATTATTTAGCAAAAACACCATTGTAATAAAACCATGGAAGCCTTCAAAGCCATAGCCACAACCAAGCAATCCATGTGAACAAACATGAATCCACACATCATATGCCATGCTTCCAACCTTCACAAATGTTTCCTTGGCTAACCTATCAAGCCTTGTCCCACTTGACTCTTGCCTTTTTTCCTTCTATCTTCTTCACACAACAACTACCCTTGTGGCTACTTATATAGTAGCAAGTCCCACAAAACCATCAAGTGGTATTACATAAACCATTTTCTACCTAACCCATTGACCCCACATTTAATATTGAAAATTTAATTCTTTTCCCCAATATTAAATAATTACATGAAATATTATCACAATGTTACAATACAACTCATCAAGTATATCCGATGGGAATCTTTACATGTTGCACATTCATCTAGGTGCAACATTACATAATCAAATAAAATAATACAATATTGTAATATTATGCAATGTGTGCAACACCCATTATCTCAACATTATACTACACATTTTGGGTAGAAATCATGCCTCTGGAGTCAATTTGAAAAATCCATACCCATGCCTTAAATAGAGTAATTAAATTAATTTTTTAAAAAAAAAATATAGTATAAACTATATAATATCTTTAAATCAATTCAAATATTTAACTTTTAAATGCACGCTCAGCTGGGAATATTCTAATTCTAATATTTCATTTTATACTTTATCTTATTTCCCCAATCCTCAAACACCATATGTTAGATTCTTATTGGTCAAACTGCATTTGGGTGGACCCCACCTCCAAACCATTTGAAACATTTAATAATTTTGAATTCTTTGCCTTACGATCTTACAATAATTTGTAAGATCGTAACTATATAGCTAGGAGACTCTTGAACTCATGACATCACTTAATTTTCATAATATTGTAATACTCCTTGAAGTGCCTTATGATCTCCTGACAATATGAAATGCTGTAAGATCTTAACACTCCAATTATTCCTTAACAATCACTCAACATTTTGTAGCATCATAGGCCCTTAATTTTCATTCCCAACTATATGTTGCTCGTGTAACATCTTACACCTTCAAATTGAGCCTTCTGATCACATGACATACTCAACAACTTTGTGACATCATAATACTTTGAATTTCATTTGATGATCTTATGAAATTTCATAGCATCTTATCATTTATATCTCCTCTTCCTGACCTTATGACATTGCCTCTTGAAATGCCACATGTCACCTTATTTTTTGGGAAATTGAATAGTCAAAATTTATTTCATTTTACTGCCAAGCTAGCCGTTGGCGGGCCACCTCCACATATGTTTGCACTTCAGGCTTGCATCTAAAAGAAATTGCTTTTGACACCTTTCTACATTTTGGTAGTACATATAAAATGCCCCATGTCTTTTGGCACACACAATGTGGGATATTGCTCACCATGGATAGTTTTGACAATGGCAATCATTAGGCAGACATAGATGGAGAGCACTTGCGCTTCCTAGCCCTTAAACTATGGGTGCTCTATACTTCACCTTGCCATGGACTACTCTTCTCCCTTCCAACTTCTTACACATTGATTGTAGCTATAATGACATCTCTCCCTTTGTAACTCATGAAGAAAAAGTGACATTATGACACAATCCAACGACATCTACTTATGCTCTAAGATATTGACGTGGACTTCATACCATTGGGAGTTTGTAGTCCACTACTGCATATGCCATGGGCTACTCTACTCCTTAATGCCATGGGTATTATGGTGCTCCTTCTTGTGAGATGATGATGTACTCCTCCATGTGGATTGTCCTACTCTCTTCTAAATTCTTGCATGTGGACTGATGCTTCTATAACATGGGGGGAGCTCTAAGTCTTTTTTGAGGGTCCCAAATATATACTTTTGTTAATTCAAGCATCACTATATGATCCAGAATGTTACAATTCCTTTTTCTAATCAATAATAGAAAGGTGAAATCCCCTCACAACATCAAAACTCTTGTTTGTATAACTAAAAAAAAATTAAATCCTTTGCTATCAACATCTTCTTCCATGGGCTAGATCTCATTTTTCTCTCATGTGTAGCTTCAAATTCATCAAACCTTTTAAAATTTTGTGTGTCAAGTTCCCCATTGACCTTAGATTTATATGCTACATTGACTTCATATAGATTATCCCATATAATTTCATTGAACCATGGGTGTGCCTTTTTCTCATTGTCATCCCTTGAAACCATGTCTACACTCCAAAATCATAGAACAACTTGAAAATAAGATCTTCTACCTTGGCTAATAGTCTTGCCTCCTCAGGAAATTTCAAGTAATTTCTCCAATGGACAAACCTCAGACATGTTGCTATTGTATCCATTGAGTAGAAATGGTGGGTAACCAACCAGCATCTCATACATTATAGCTCCAAATGACCACCAATCACATTCCATTGTGTAGCCTTTCTAGAATCAGTCGGGCCCCACAATGGGTCCGACTAAATTTTTTTTTGAACTAAAACACCTAATTCCTGGAACTAATAAAATGAACATTTGAAACTGATTGGAGACAAAAATGAGCATTGAAACATCATTTAAAATTGTTTACCCTATTTTCACAAACTGTGATTTTTTGATAAGAGGGCCTATAGGCTAGCTTTAAAAACTGATAGAAATAGATAACTTGGCTCTAAAAATTGACATACTAATACTTTGTTCTTCATTCTTGCACCATTTTAGATCTTGTCTCATGAAGACATTAGGGTCAAAATATATTGCTCATAAAAGTTGCCCACTCGAAACTACTTGCAAACAATCATGTTAGAAAACAAGAAAGTGCATTCGGTTTCAGCTTTGAAAATAGGGTAAACAGATACTTGAGGGCCTAAAAATAGGTACATTAGTTTACTATCATGAGGGGAATATAAAACTATAATTTTTTCTCATGACGAATAACAGGACACATTTGGATAGCGTGAAAAATGAGGTACTTATAATTATAGAACTAGAAACATTAGCAACACATTAGTTTTTTCAAATGGAATGGACCTGGGAAAGTGTGTAGACAGATTTGTCAAGACTTGCAAACTGGCACACTTAAATAATTTTTGTAGTAGAACACAATGGTACAAACCATTTGATCTCATCATTTATGAATTTAGAGTTATGATATCCTGAATAGGGGTACTGATTAATGTGCATTTCTCAACACCAGTAAAACTTTATAACTTTTATTCAGAATTACATTTGAAAACTGAACAAACAGATTCTTCATAGGCTTGAATATGGAACATATAAAGTTTTTGACCTCTAGAATACAATACAAAAGGAATTTTATTAGTATGGTCAACTGGGTTAAATATATAATCAGTCAAACAGGGCTTCCTAGAATTCAGGGCAATTTGCATCAGCATGACAATAGTAAATAGTCAACTTCGAGGGATTCAAAACCTAGTCAAAACATATTGAAATAAAATAAAAATTAAAACATAGGATCTTTGATATGTGTACTAAATAATTCCAAAGTAGGGATTCATGAAACATTACTAGGTATAAGATATTTGAATGCAAACTAGGACTCTTATTGTTGTTTGACACAGGTAAAAAAGCTCAAAATGAAACTTCACATTGCTCAAAATGAAACTTCACAAAATGATTCAGGATGATAGTTTATCACTATAAGATTCATGGATATTTTGAATGAAAGGTTTTAGAAACATTAAACACCTCTTAGGCCTCAAAATGACAACCAGGTACATATGTAAGAAAAAACACTTATAGGGCTCAAAATGACTCAAAATTTTGGAATGGTACTCAAAACAGGAATGCAATTTTGAGTCCCATCAATTCCAAAGGGCTCAAATTATATCGACACTACCCAAAGTGGATGTAAGGGGTGGCAATGCTATATCTAAGTCCTTTTCCAAGATTTATACTTAAGGGATCTCTTTCTATGTGATTTTATTTCTCCTTATTATTTTTTATTGATTGATTTGATTATGTGTGGATTTATTACATGTAGATTGACCAATTGAAATGTATGTAATCAAAAGCATGTGTAGTAACAGACCTGTTAAATGGACCATATCTAATACATCAAAGTAAAAAATAAGAAATGAAAATTGAGAAACAAAACTCACCTTGAGTATCAATAGGAGAGATCACTTACAATCTAAGAAATGAGTAGTTAACAGTAAGAGAAGCTAAAAGAAATACGGACATGAGACCTAAGAATCGATATCTGTAGAATCTAAAAATTTGGAGGCCTTTAGACAAGGATGACTTGAGGGTCAAGGATGACTTGGGTCAAGGAAGAGGTCATCCTTGACCTAAATTGTATAATAGTTTTGAACTTAAAACTCTATCAAAGATCTAAATCCCTAATTTTGGTATTTAAATTTGTTACTTTGAAAAACTTGTAGATTCACACTCATACACAAAAAGAATAGTATTTTTATTTTTTGGGGAGGGAGTTTTTCCTTGGTCAAGCCCAGATTTAGGAATTAACCTTGAGATGAAAATTCATTTAAAATCAAGACAAATGTAAATGTTTAGCTTACTTTTCAAATATCCATACATGGATCTGGATTTTATATCCACAAAAATGTATAAATTATTGTATCTTGATGCAGGAGCATCTTGGGTACTTTGGAAATCTTACATCACCAAAAATATTTCATTTCTTGTTCCTTTTTTTTTGTTTGGAGAATGGCCATTGTTTTCCATGTTTTCTCTTTTTATGAAGTCCTATCCTTAATGTGGACCAATCATGGATCCTTTACTAAAGCTCACATAATCTAATTCCATCCTTTGCAAGAGTAATCCTTCTCTTTATTTGAGGTGTAATGTTTTCCTAGTAGCTTGAGTAATGTATAGGTTTGTCTTTAGTAAAGTTTTGTTTGACATCATGGGATTTCACACACTTGGGGGCCTCTTCTTGGATAATATGCATACCTCTCTTTATCCTTGCACAAAGTTTATTTTCTTGTTTGTAAGGTTGCTTAATTATCCTATGGGGTAGGCCCTATAATTTTTAATAATTTTCTTGATAGGGAAAATTGTGGTCTTATTGGCTATAAAAGCAGAGATCTAGGATTAGGAAAAGTACAATGAAGTTAGATAGAAGGAAAACACAAATATTGGATGTGTAATCTTCAGTTATTAAGCTTGTTAATTTTAATTTGAATGTATATGGTTGCAAGTAGGTAGGCTTTATGCCTGAAATGTTAATTGAAGATTATATGATCATTGTACATTGAATCCTCTATAATATCTTATGGTTTCCACTATTTAGTGGCTTCTATGCATAACTCTAAGAAAGGGTATTTGGAAGGTGTCCTTTATTGTCCCTCCTACCTTGTGTTTGGTGGTATATAGGTGAGTTTGTTTCTTGGAAAAGATTGGGCATTATGTAGAACCTGTTTTGAAGATTGGTTGTAGGGTGGCATAACTAGTTTCTGACCTATAACTTGTAGAAGGTTATGATTCTTGTAGGAACTATTGTCAAAATGGTTCAAGGTATAGGAAATGAAAACAATACTATTATGGATTTGTTGAGTCAGATTGTAGCCAGACTTTAAGCTATTGAAATATCCCAGAGAAGAGGAGTCCATCTTGAAGATGTTAGTGATGAAGAAGAAGCAACAAAATTGAATCTAAAACTTGAAGTTGAACAAGATGAAGAAAGAATTTCAAGAGCTTTGAATAGGGTGAATGCAAGACCTATTTTTTAAAGTTTCTACATACAATGGAAGACTTGATATTGGTGCTTTGTGATATTGGATCTCTGAGATTGAGAAATATTTTGATTATAAAAGTATTCATGAGGTTAGAAAAGATAGGATACCAACTGCAAATTTGAAAGGACATACATCTCTTTGGTGGGAAAATTTGCAAATGAATAAATAGAGAAGAAGAAAACAAAAGATTAGGGCTTCAGTGAAGATAGTTGGTAAGTTGAAAACTAAATTCCTTCCTATTGATTACCAAGTTAATTTGTTGAGAAGAATGCAAAATATGAGATATAAAGATATGATTGTGAAATATTATACTAAATAATTATATAAGCTAGACATTATATCTTGACGTATTGAATGGTTTGATGACTTATATACAAGATGAAACTAGCATTGTAAAGATGGAATATGTTGGAGAAGCATATTTGAATGTCTTGAGACTTGAAGAAATTTTAGCAAACAAACAAGAAAGAAAACATAGAGAAAGAGGGGGAAGATTTCAATGAAGTAGAGGAAGATCTTTTGGAGAAAGTAACATATCTAATAGTATATATAATGACAAAGGAAAATCTTAATGGAAAGAAGATAGTGAAAGGAGAGGAATAGGAAACTACACTAGAGAGGAAACTATACTGGTTACTCTAGGAATAACAATAATGGATAAAGAGAAGATAAATTTTTCTTTAAGGTACTTATTTTAAGTATGTTGAAGAAGGACATAGAGATTTTTAATGTACCTTTTCTAGTAAGAAAGTGGGAATTAGTAGCAAAAAATCTTTGATTTTGGAAGAATCTATTGATGTACCTAATAAATATGAGAAAGGAGAGATCTTGATGATGAGAAGAACTATGTAGAATGACCAGTTGGATAATGAACTTGTTTTGAGGAAAAATATTTTTAAGACCAAATGTAAGATTGAAGGTAAATGTTGCAAAGTGATTATTGATAGTGCTAGTTATGAGGAATTGGCATATGAGGAATTGGTAATGAAGCTGAAATCTTAGAGATTAGAGCTTCCCAACCCTTATTACATTGCTTGGATCAAGGATGAACATAAATTATTGGTAAGTGAACAATTCCTTGTAAATTTTAAGACTCAAAATCATTGAATACAAAATTTTTGAAAATAATTATGTAATTATATATCATCTTTGATGTTAAACAAAATCTTAAGCCTTATCTAGAAAGTCAATGATTGCCAAGCTCACTTGGGCATTGATGATAGTTTCCTGTGTATGCCAAGCATTCCAGTTCTAAGTTAGTTCTCACCAAGCTCACTCAGGCATCGAAGGAAGATCTTGTGTTAATTGAGATCACTCAGTTAAAAAAGGAAAGTTGACATGGATCATGAGTTGACCAAGTTCACTTGATTACCAAAGAAAATTTAGTTCAAAATCAATATTGACTGAGTTGGGTTGGTTAACAAAGAGTTTCTCCAAGCTGACTGAGTATTAGCTGACTAATAACATATTGAGTTTGATTTTTTTATTGGTTTTAAAATTTAATATTAGGAATCATTAACTACAATAAAACTTGGCAATTCTGGTTCTTCGAACTAGTACTTGGTCTATATCTTAACCAATAGTGAAACTCTTTAGCTTCTTCAACATTACTCCCCCTTTGATAATGATCTCTTATTTTTGGTTCAATCTTCTTTCATCTTCATCTTCTATTTATTATTATCATTTCTCTCATCATTGACTTATTCATTGTATTCTCCCCATTTAGGCTACTCTCCCCCTTTTTTCATTGTTCTTCATTATTTGATTCCATCTAGCATCTCCTGTCCATCTGAATATTCTCCCCCTTTGAAAAAATTCCCAAGGTCATTATAAATTTTATCATGACACTTATAATTTTTTTTTATTACCCTTCTACCATGCATGCACATATCTCATCAATTTCATCATAGTCAACTTCAAAACTTCATAAATACTCCTACAGTGTGAACATTTCTGCATAAACTCTAAAAGATATTTCAATTCATCCATGAATTAACACAAAATTTAGCTTCTCCTAGTGGATTTTGGATAGGGGAAGGACCCCCAATTTACCTTTGAGATGCTCAAAAGAATCCTTACGAAATGGCTTGGTAAACATATCAGCAATTTTCTCCTTAGACTTTACATACTCAAATCTTACTTTCTTTCCTTATACTTCATTAAGTAATGATACTTCATTGATATATGCTTTTTCTTTGTATGCATCATCAAGTTTTTTGATATATTTATAGCACTTTTTTATTATCATAGTAAATAATGGCACGATCAATTACTTCTTCTTGCATTCCTTCCAGTAATTGTTTGATCCATAAAATATTTGAACAATTTATTGCAACAACAAAATATTTAGCTTCAATAATAGATTGTAAAATACAACTTTGTTTCTTTCTTATCCATGTGATCAACCTTTCTCCTAAAAATAAAGCTCCACCACTTGTTCTTTTCTTGTCATCAATATATACTTTAAGATTAAAGTCAACCTCTTGTTTATACCATAGGGAATAATCTTCAGTTTCCTTGAGATATCTGAATGTCCTTTTTACAACAATCAAATGTGTTTCTCTTGGATTAGATGAAAACATTGCAACAATTCCAATAGCTAGGGTGATATATGATCTACTATATACAACATACTATAGCTTTCCAATCATAGATCTATAAAGTGTTTGATTAAATTCTCTAGTAGTATCTTCTTTTGACAATTTTACTCCAATCACTATAAGTGTAGTGACTAGTTTAGATTTATCCATCTTAAATGTTTTCAAGATTTTTGATTGAAAAACATAGATATCTTTTGGTGTCTAATAGAATTGTAACCCAATGAATTTTTTTTATCTCTCCAAACATTGACATTTCAAATTGAGTACTCATTGGATTAGAAAATGACTTACTTGACCTATCATTTCCTCCAAATATTATATCATTAACAAATATTTCAGCAATCAACACCATATCTTGTGCTAATACAAATTACTATTTTCACTTGTGTTAGGAAATCCTATCTTAATCAGATTAGAGTGTAGCCTTTCCATACCATGCTCTTAGGGTTTGTTTTAGTCCATATAGTGCTTTGTTCAACTTATAGACCATGTCCTTCTTTCTCGGTTCAACAAATCCTTCAACCTATTCAATGTAAAATTTCCTCTTGAAGTATTCCATTTAGAAATTAAGATTTTACATCCATTTGATAGACCTTGAATTTCTTGTATTTAGCATAAGTCAATAGTGTTCTTACACCTTCCAATCTTGCAATAGGTGCAAAAGACTCACCATAGTTAATTTCTTCTTCTTGTACATATCTTTTATAGACCAATCTAGCCTTGTTTATTACCACTTATCCATACTTATTTATTTTTAAAATTCCACTTTGTTCTAATCAAATTCTTATCATAAGGTCTTGGTACAAGTGTCTAGGTGTTGTTCTTCTTAATTTGATCAATCTCCTCATTCATAACATTAATTCAACATTCATCACCTAATACAACTTTAACTAATCTAGGCTCAAAATTAGCTATGAAATATGTACCTTCTCCTAGTTTTCTTCTTGTTTGTACTCCAACACTTCTATCTTCAATTATTTTCTCAGGTGAATTATTCTTTGTCATATATTTAGCCAATACAAGTTCATTTCTTTGATTCTTAGTGTTTTATTCACTTGATAGGGTTTCAACTTCTTATTTAGGTTGTATTGTCTGGTGCTCAATAACCACTATCTAAGAGTTTGGTGAAATTGTTTGATGTTCAGTAGCAACTATCTAATGCTCAATAGGCATGTGCTAACTTAGGTAGATTTTCTTGTCCATCTTCATAGACATAAAAGAACTTATTGTAATCTTCAGGTTCCTTCTTGCTTTCCAGTGTTGGAAACTACAATTTGAACAATTGTTATGTTTCCATTGATGTCAAACCTTACTAGTAATAAATTTACTAATAATTTAGAGTGTCATATATATTGATTGATGAAGAGAGTTTGAAAAGAGAAGATAACACAATGAACTAGTGAAGTTGCTGAGTAAAGAGGAGTAAGTATGATAGAATTACAATTGACACTTGATCAATGTTGGAGAGATAAAATTCTTTTTTGTTTTGCAAGTTAATCAAATGAAGAGAGGTATGTACATTACATAATCTAAGTACATCAAGTATATATTAAAGAACTTTGGAATGAAATATTTAAGAAACAGTTGGAATACATATGACTAGTGGACATAAACTTTCAAAGAATGATGATTCCATAGAAGTAAATCATATATTGTATAGATCAATGATAGGAAAATTGTAATATGTTGTTCACAATAGACCTAACATTTTATGAGATGGTTGTATTGTTGAAGGATTTTTTGTTAATTCTAGGAAAAATCACTTGATGGTTGTGAAAAGAATATTGAAATATCTAAAAGGTACATAAGACTATGGCTTGTGGTATAGGAAGAATGATAAGTTTGAGCTAAAAGTTTATATAGATGATGATTGGGCTAGAAATATTGATGATATAAAGAGTGCAAGTTGATGCACTTTCTTTCTAGGTAAGAGATTGATTTCATGGACAAGTAAGAAGTACATTTGTATTTCTCAATCCACAATAGAGGATGAATATGTTACAACATTAGTTAATTATTCAAACATTTTGGGGATCAAGCAATTATTGAAAGGTACAAAGGAAGAAATTACTGAACCTATGGTAATATTTGTGATAAAACAAGTGATATAAAGATATCTAAAAATCCTTTGATGTACAAAAAGACAAATATGTTGCAATCAAGTATCATTACTTGAGAGAGTGACTACACGACAAAGAAACCAAACTAGAATATGTGAACACAAAGGAATAGATAGATGATATATTCACTAAGGCATTAGCTAAGGATGTTTATTTGTATCTAAGAGGTAAGTTTGGGGTCATTCCCTTATCTAAATAAAAACTAAGGATAGATGAAACATTGCATTAATTGTTATGAACATAATATCTTACAAATTAATGTAAAAGGTAACACTTTGGGAGCTATCTATAGGTGTGAAAAATATGAGAATGAAAGGATAGAAGCATGAGTTGATGGACCTACAAGTAGAAGATGAAATGGGAGTGATAATTTAGAAGACCAATTAGTACAGATAGTGACAAAGAAGATGATGTGTATAGAGGATGGTGTCTTTGGAATTGTTGTCAAAGAGGGAGGTGTGTGTTGTGTTACCATTCAATATCTGAAGATGTGTGAGGGAGATGTCTAGTGAGTTATAATCTAGTGAAAGAGGGACAAGATGAATGTCAAGATAGAAAAGTAGATCTATGTCAAAGAGTGAACCAATGTAGTTTTTATTCTAGTTGGTATTAGAAGCAAAGAGGATGCATATCACTAATCCATATGATTGCATGGATGAGAATTATAATGAAACTAATGATATTAATAAATATCTTATACATAACACAAAGGGAGATGCAAGTGAAAATTTATGAGAAATATTTTTCTATTACATGGTAACTAATGGTGTTTTCATCAATGCCAAAGAGGGAGATTTTTGGAAACTACAATTGAAACAATTATTATGTTGTCATTAGATATTAAACATTACTAGTAAGACATTTACTAATATTGTACAGTGCCATATATATTGATTGATGAAGAGGATTTGAAAAGAGAAGATTGCTACATGAACTAGGGGAGTTGCTGAGTAAATAAGAGTAAGTATTTACAATGGGAACTTGATCAGTTAGTCTTTGGCAAGATAATATATTGTTTAAACATTATATTAAGAAACAAAAACAATTGAGTTGATGTATAGAAGGGAAGACAAGAATGTAAATAAAGAACTAAGAATGAGCAAGTGATAATTTTACTAGGTCAGTAAAGTAGTATATTGAGGAACTTAAGAGATAGCCACACAAATAGTATAGTCCAAGTGATAGTTATAATCAAGCAAGATGAAGGTGAAATGGAGAAGTGACTAGGAAAGCTAGTGTAACATAAGCAAGAGAGAATCAATAGAGACTAAGTTACACATTGATGAAAAAGCTAAAGAACATAGTGATGAATGAATGTCAATAAAATAATAGTTTGTGGAAGAATCTAAATGTGAGGTCAATATAGTTGAGTTTTTGAAATGGTCAAAACATATGAATTATAAGGATTGATGACTTGGCATAGTTAATGCATGAATTGTTTGTTTTGGAATCTAAGGCAAGGATTCAAATACAAGTTTCCAAGTTGAAGAAGGACCAAATGATGGAAAAAATCATTAAACCTAATCAAACCCTAATATTCTATTTAAGGAAGCATAAGAGATGTTTTATGTTGTTGGTTGATTGGCAAACTTCTGAAGAATTCGTGAAGAACAAAGAAGTAGAAGAAAAGTGATAAGTTGGTGAACATGATCAAGAAAATGATGACGTATAGTCAATGAACTAGGATTGAGCTAAATTGAGATTTGAATTTGCAAAGTGAGCTATATTTTATCATATGAAACCTAGTTGTTATTTTCTAACCATTGTGGCAGTAAATCCTTTATTCATATTGACCTAATTGTCTTTTGTAAAATCCTTTAATCAAGATGACATTCTAGTGGAATTATCTAAAGACCTCTAACCAAGCCACTCCTAATAAGGTGATTTAAATCTTTTAATAGGGTCACACCTAACAGTGCATTTTGTAACATTTAATAGGGTTGGCTCTTAACTGAGATCACTCAGGAGAGTGAAAAGTGGTAGCATGTTACTTGGTGGTTCTTTCGAAATTGAGTTTCCATGTTAAATAGTGGTGTTATACATGTGTGAATGTTGTTTTCATGTGTCATGATATTTACTATTTTATATTTTTGTTAGTTAGCATATACTAAATAGAGAACTAAGTGCTAGAATGAATAAGTTGATTTATAGTTAAGTTTCTATATTGGTTGAGTGGATTTAAGGGTTTGAATAGGTTATTTGAAGTTTTTAAAAGTTGAGTTGGTACATTTAGACCTAAGGTTTGTAATACCCCAAAATTGGCTCATTGCCATGATACCTATCCTAATAGGAAATTCTTATTCTGCTACTCGCTACTTGATTTAAATGTCAAATACTTGAGACCCTAATCTGCATTAATCAAAATCATTATTTAATCCCTATAGTACACACTTATATTAGCCACACTAAACCTATTTGATTTCAATTTAATTTTATCTAAAGTATTCATACTTTATTAAATTAAATTATCTCCTAAGGTTAATGTACTACAAAATTAAATTTAATAAATATGCCTATTTTAATTAATTAAAAAAAATTATTTAATTAAATGGAGAAGCTACTTCTAATTAATTAAGAAAAGTTATTTAATTAAATGGGAAGCCATTCCTAATTAATTAAATGAAGTTATTTAATTAAATAAGAAAAGTGTCTCTAATTAATTAAATAGAATTATTTAATTAATAAGAAAATATATTTATGAGAGCATATCTCATTTTATTAAATTAAATAATCTCTCCAAAATATCTCTTCAGTTCAAAAAAGAGAAATTCCTAGTTCACTGCTGATCAAATTAGAAATAACTCAGGTCACTTACTCTAACACTAAAGTCTATCTAAGTTGACTAACTCTTACACTCAAATCTGAGTCAGTTAATTACCTTTGATTTGGGAATCTTCCTTTATGACTGAACTTCATCTTCAATCTTGACCGTTGATTGAAATCAATCTCAACCATCGAAGGTTTTTAGGTAAGTCTATTTAAGAGACCCTCATCTCTTCATTTTCGGAGGATTAATTAGAATTTGCATCAAATTTTTGCCAAATTGCATACTCATTTAAGCTTATTACATTCTCATAGATTTTCATTGTTAGCTTAATTCTCATCTAGATCTAATATGCATACATTTTTAGCATATTTTCTTTTATATGTTCTTAGACTAGTTTGCATATCTCATTTTAGATTAATTTGCATATTCACATAGATTAGTTGCATCTCATTTTCAAATCCTTCATTCTTAGAGGGTTTGGTTGCTTGCACCTCAATTCTAAGGATATTAACGGGAAAAATCCCTTTAGATAGAAGGCAACAGGTCAGCTTGTTGGATGATTTTTGGATGGACAATCCAATGTTCATTCTGGGATGAATCCTCATATAAAGACCGTGTTGAAGTGTGTGTGTTAGTATAGGTCACAATTCATGCATACAAGGATAACTGATTCACCCCTCTCTCAATTACTCTAATCATTCTAACATCCAGATCATTTCTCTGTACAAACTCATCAAATATTACATATTCACTTTCAATCATCTTAGTAGTCTTTCTCAAATATTTATAAGCCTTGATCTTAGATTAATATCCTACGAATACACTTGGAACACCTTTAACATCGAGTTTACCATTCCTATTACCCTAGTAAGTGTAACACACACTTCCAAAGATTTTGAAATAACTTACATTTAGTCTAAGATCACACCACAAATCATAAGGTGTCTTGTTTTTTCCTTTCTTCAATTGAACTTAGTTGAGATTGTAAACGAAAATACTAATTTATTCTCTCTAGAATATCTAAGAGGCATCCCTCTAATAAATCATTGTCCTTGTACAATCCATAATAGAACTATTTCTCCTTTTAGTAATACCATTCTGTTGGGTTGTCCTTGGTTTAGATAACTATCTTTTGGTATCATTCTTTACATAGAAGTTAGTGAATTCAATCAACACAAATTAACCACCTCTATCAAATATTAAACATTTTAAAGGTTTGTTCCACTTAAACATATCAAAAGCATGTGATTTCATTTTCATTAACATTACAGTAATCATCCTTGAATAATCATCCACAAACAATATTTAATATACCACCATAGTAACTATCAACCCCAATTGGACCACATAAATAAGTATGCACTAATTCTAGAATATCATTGGAAGTGCGTGTCTTGCTAGAAAAAACTAAACTTTGTCATCTTATTAAGATGGCATTCTTTACACATAGTATTTTTAGGTTTTTGCAGATTTAGTAAGCATCTTGTAGTTTTCTTTCTATTGATTTTTACCATATTTTCAAAGTTATCATGACCTTGTTGGAAATATTTAGAAAGGCTAGGTTATTGAGAGGAGAGGGGTGAATCAGTAACCCTACAATAACTTTTAACTTCAATTATTGAATTAGCATTTAATCATTCTCATATAATCTGATCTAATTGCATGCATACGAAACTAAAAACATGAAAGCATTCATAACACTTTGACACAAAGATTTGGTGACCCAAAAACCTTCCAAATAGAAAGTAAAATTAGGGTGGGGATGATATCCACAAGCTTTAATATTGTAGCATAACTTTGGCTTGTTAAGGCTTATATTGATCACTTCTGATGATCTACCCTGTTAGGAGCAATAAAGACTGCTAGATCCACCTTGTGAAAGGATTTACAAACATACAATGAAGTATGCACTCAGTAAAGAGATTTACAAAAGACTATTAGGTCTACCTTGTTAAAGAATTTGACTAATCCACTTGTTAGGATGAAGCAGTAGCTGATCTTTGATCTAAAACTTGGTTTGTTGAATCAGATTCCTTTATGTACTAATCACCTTGTTGTGATAGATTTGTCTTCACTATTCCTTATATTTCTATAGCCTTTGTAATTCACTCTTTTCTACTTTTCTCTGATTATATTTGATTACATTGCATTCACATTCACACACTTTGATATGATACAATTCACTATATATACCAATCCAATTATACAAATTACAAAGTTGCACGTAATACAAGTTTACATAAATGTTACAAAGTCAGCTCAAGTGTAGACACTTAGGCTCTAAAGACTGACTCGGTGAAGTTCTAATACTTGGCATCCAATATCAATGCTCAACATCGTCATGCACTCAGTAGACATAGAAGCTCACTCCATATTGATCACTTTCAAGTAGTCTTGAACTTGGTTTACACTGATGACTTAGTAGATATTGTGAAACTTGTCATATAAACTGAATCACTTGTTTGCCTCTGCATAGCTCAGTAAACACTATCACCTGAAGGTTGGTATATATTAAGTCACTTGGTTAACACTGAGTGGCTTTCTTAACACTGGAAAACTTAGCATACACTAAGATGCTTAGTTTACTTTACTGATCTTCACTGTAACTATAACTGCTTGCTAAACATTGGAATTTGTCCAAAGGACTTGGTAGCAACTGTAGAACTTGGCAACAACTAAAATAATTGGTAAATACTATTAACTATACAATAATCTCAGTAGATACTTATATTCTGGTTAAGTGTATGCCACTAATAAAAAACTTGACTCATATGTCAACAATCTCCCCCTTTGGCATTAGTGACAAAAAGTTTCCTAAATACCTTTATCCATCACCTAGTGATTCTTAGCTCGATAGAGTGTATTGTTTTTGAGATTTTTCAAAATTGGTTTTGTAAGATATATATCTATACATGGTTAGGTTCTTTCATATAGTATACTATACATCTTTTTTCTATATACAAAATATACTTACTATATATATCTTTCTCCCCCATTATTTTTACAACTTATTACATTTTCTCCCCCATAACATCTTCCTCATATCTTCTTATTCATAGTATATAATTCCCTATACATATATCTTTCTCCCCCTTTTTGACATTAATGCCAAAGATTTATTCTATTTATTTACATGTTAATTCCAAAATGAGATAAAAATTCTAAATGTATCTTGAGTAAGATTGCCAAGGTCTTTTCCCAGTCCTCTTGCAAGACCTTACTTTTATGTAGTGCAATTTGCACTTTTGTAGACAACTCTATCATATGTTCTGCTACGGAGAAGTTGTTGTCATGGATGAGAGAGTTTTAGAATGTGCAATGTGTTTCTCCACTGAATCCATGTTGGGAAGAATCATATTTTGTATATCTACCAATGTAGATCTTATCCTTGCTTCTTCTCTAAGAAATTCTACTTGTATATCTATCAAAAATCTTATCTTCTTGAAGTGTACAGAACTTGAACTAGGGTCAAGTTACAATTGCTAAACACTAGCCTTGAGATCTTCATCTATCTTGGATAACTTGTCCTTTATTTCTTTGGTAAAATTAGAAACATCACATAACTTACCAAAAATTATGATACATTTGTACAAGATGTCTCCAAAGAACCCAAAATTATAGAGAGTTCTGCTTGATAAATTGTAATTTGTTGAGCAATGTGCTCCAACACTTTATTCTTGAACTTCTTTTCTACCTTCTATAGTAATTTATCTTTTCCATCAGTATCTTCATTGAATTTTTGAACTGCCTCTTCTAGCTGATACAAAATTGGCTATGAAGAATTAACCTCAATGCCTATGGTCTCTACCAAAATGTTCTTTGCATCCTTAATAATTTTGAATTCTTTATCCCTTTCCTCTCTTAATCTCTATTGTTTGGATTTCTTCTTGAGGAGTTCACCAAATGTCTGCATTTGGTCTAGAGTGAGCTTGGAAATGTCCCCATTAGGGATTACAATTTCCTCATCTAGGTCTATTTCTTCCTCCATCTCTTTTGCTTTACCCAAAAATTTTATGCTCGATTGAGCCTTGGTCTCAACTGTCCTTGTACTTATTGCTTGTGTGCTTGGAATATAAATAATTGTAGACATACTAGGACTAACTATAAAAACTAATACTACACTTATTGAAGGAATACTAACAAAAATTGAAGAATAAAAAATTGATGTAGCAATCACATATTTGTCCAAAACTGTTGTGCTCAAAACTGATGTAGCCAACTCAGTAGAAGAGGGAAGAGTTTGCAACTTGGTGGATGAAGTGGTGGTCACTTCAATCAATGATGTGCTAAGATGAATAGGAGCAAAGAGTGATTGGACATTTGGGTTGTCATTGGTGGTCACAATCAGTCTTGCAGGGGCTATCTCTATGCTCGATGTTGTCACTAGTTTTCTTGGAGAGTGAGGAAGTAAGGCAATAACTGTTGCAACTATCTTAACTAGATCAATTTCCTCATCATCTTGCTTTTCTTCCTTGGTAGCCTCTTTCTCTTGTTCCTCTTCATCATCAATGTTGTCAAAATGAGTTGCTTCTTCAACATTTTCCTCTTCATCTTTCTCCTTTTTATCACCATCATCATTATCTTTTACATCAGAAGGAAAATCACTCAATTTATGTAAAAGGTAGATATTTTTCCAAGTCTTAGTTTCCTTCCTTACAACATGTTCAATATCTTTCATCATAATTAGGCAATTATTGAACTTCAAAGTCAAATTTTCTTCATTTTTCTTTGGTGACTCTTTTGCCTCTACATTTGATATGCTCAGTATAAGCTACCTCAGAGTTTGACCATAGATTTCTTTGATAGTTTGCATGGAAAATTCCCATCTTTGCTTGATCTTATCCAACAAAATGTTATGAATCTAAAAAGCAAGCTGGTCTAGTGAGTATTTCCATTTACCCATTTTGTCAATCATCAGATCTTCTATCTGCTTCTACTCTTTAGTTATTTTGATTTTATTCTTTAATGCTTTAAAGTTTTTTATATTGGCTCTAGCTTCTAGATCTTTCAATCTATCTTGGAAGGTGGGTGGAGGTTTCTTGAATATAGTGTCTCCTCCTTCCTTGTCAGCTTTCTTCCTAGAAGATCATATTGTAAACACAATAGTGGATGGCTTGGCTAGCTTGGTAATAATTACCTTGCCCTTCTTATTTAATGGTTCTTCCTCCTTAGATTCTTCCTCATCCTCTTCTTCCACATCCTTTTCTTCCTTATCCTCACCTTTTCCCTTGGTCAACAAAAGGGTAGAACTTGTTTTTAGTTTAGCAATTCTTTTTTTTCCTTTGTTAATTGCCCGAGGGAGCTTTATTTCTAATTATATCCTAGATTTTGCTTCATCATATGTACCAAAATATGCATCCTTATGATCATCTAGCTCATTAACAAGTGCCTCAATGATATCTTTTGTTTCATTAATATTAGCCTCATATCCAAGAGGTTTCACCCATGCAATTCTAGGCCTGACTGCTGAAATGTATACTTTGTCACTATCCACCATGAAGCATATATCATCCTTATAATCTTCAACAATTTTCTTGGGGATTTGGTATTTTTTGTTCATTTTATCCTTCAAATCATCAAAATAGTTGTCCATAATACTATTACAATTCTGACCCATCTCAACAATATACTCATTTATCTGATAGAGCATAAACACATCTTTTCTCGACACAACAGTGCCTTTTAAAGGGAAACATTTTTGAACATAAAAGAATAGACATTCTAATAAGGAACCAAACTTACACAAGTTATTCTTTGATGTCCTGATGCTTTCCATATTTTTGTTGAACTATTTCAATAGTAGCTTGACAAGGTCAAAAGATAGATTGTTCTTCACTACCTTGTATGCAAGGTCAACTGCTTCGCATTACACATTGTTTAACCTACTCAAGCTTTAAATCTTGTGTGCAATAATATGGATTACAAATTTCAACTCCATGTTTGTGACACTACTAATCTTCATTCCTCTATTGTCCCATTCTACTAGAGTTTTCTTTTCAAGTTCAACCCAACCTAGGGTTTTGGTCATCTCAGCTATAGTCAACATTGGGAGACTAGTGATTCGATGAATCATCTTCTTTGTGATCAATACTGGTTGCTCCAACCACAACTACCCATTATGTACCTAACTAAGGATAAACTTAATCTATTTTACTTGAAATTCATGGGGCATGTGAGGGATGTGAGTTAACCCTTTAGTTTCTAGGTGTTGGTGCTTGGGTTTCAAAACTCCATTTATACATAATTTGTCTAGGGCATCATCCATTTCCAAAGTGCCAATCTCTTGAATAACACATTTAAAGTGAGTGCAAATATCATTTATCAATAGTACCTTTGGAGGGATTTGAGATTGCGCTCCACTCAGATCTAGGGTTTCAACAATCACAGGAGTGAACTTGAAATCTAGTGCCTTCCATTCCACTCCATGAACCAACATATCTGATCTTCATTTTGCCTTGCTACTACTGGATGTCATCTTCACTTGGTATGGTTTGGGAGGATATGAAATCTTTCATTGAAAATTCACTCAAATTGCTTGAATGCTTTGAAGATCACACTTAGCAATAGCTACCAAGAATTTCATGTTAAGAATGACTTTGATTCCATTTGTTTTATCAAAATTTTTCCATAAATGCTTCAATATGAAAGGTAGATTGATTGACATCATGTTGATAGTCTATCGTCCAATTCTTTGCATTGAGCACTTGACAAAGTCTTCATGACTCGGTAACCATATGCATCATCATTACTACCGACCTTTCTTGGTAAAGTTTGTGACCCAACCTCACTCAGTAGAGAAGGTAACTTGGTAAACACTAGTACCCTTTTACTTGGTAATCCCTTTGTATCCTAAATAAAGATTTGGATCTTTTTGCCTTTTCAACTAGAACTGATTTGGATGTCTTCTTTGATAGCATAGTCCAAGTTTCTCCTTTTAGAACTTAAGTAGAAATGGTAGAGTCACCCAATTCTTGAGTGACTTGATCACCATTGCACGGACTTGCATTTTCGGTGGACTTTGGAAACCGTTGCTATCTTATCTGTTTTCAAATGTTATCAGCTTTTTCCTTCTTCTCATCTTCAATTCTACCTATATTCATATAGTTCTTGGCAAGATGACCGAGTTTTGTATAAAGGAAACATCTTTTAGTAGTATCTCTTTTCCTCAAATGATGTTTTACACAATTCATTCTAATGTCTCCAAATTCTCCACAATAATGACATCTACACTAGGTGTTGTAGTCCCAACCAAATATGGCTTTCACAATCTATTTTGCTAGGTTTAATATCTTGGTTTTGTATTCTGATGATTTGTGTCCATGTTTCTTACATTTGTGACATTTGCCTTCAAATCTTGGTTTCTCTTTGCATTCGCTAGCCTTATGACGATGTTGATTGCAATTGTAGCATTTTCCATATAATTTTTCTTTTCCATTGCTCCAATATTTGTTTGAAGTATGACCTATCTTACCACAATGATTGCATGTAGGTCTTTGATTCTTTTGAGCTCCTTGCTTGGATGATTCTCCTTCTTCTATATATCCAATTCTTGCTTTTCCCTTTTGTCTATAGAGATTTTTCTCATTCAATTGATTCATGTATACTTGGGATTTCATCATTCTTTCATTGATTTTCCTTTCAAAGCTTAGATCATTTCATAATCTTTCATTTTCAGATCTTAAGCTCTTGATTTCTTCATTTGCATTGGAGAGCTGATCAATAACGTCTCCTTGCTAAAGGGTTTGGTGCTAGATTTCATTGTTCCTTCCTTTTATCTCTTCTTTTATCTTTTTCTTCTACTCCATGACTTCACATAGCCTTACTAACTGAATTTCTCATTCTCTTCTTAGTTTTCTTACTTCTTCTTGTAGGGAACCATTCTTTTCTAAGAGTTCTTTGATTGCTTCATTGGCTTCATCTTGATTGCTTGAATGAAGATCTTCAACCTCTTCTTCAATGTAGAGATGATCATTCATTTGAATTGCAAGTTCTTTTCTTCTTTTCAAGGATTGAGAGAGTTTCTCTTTTTCTTTCTTGAGTTGGGCAATAACTATTTCCAAATCTAGCTTTTCATTGTTAATAGCCTTGTTAAGTCTAAATATCTCCATAGCTTTGATCTTTGCTCAAGCTATTAAACTTTCTCCTAAGAACCACAATGCTCTGATACCAATTGTTGGAAATATTTAGAAAGGCTAGGTTACTGAGAGGAGAGGGGTGAATCAATAACCCTACAATAACTTTTAATTCAATTATCCAATTAGCATTTAATCCTTCTAATATAATCTGATCTAATTGCATGCATAAGAAACTAAAAACATGAAAGCATTCATAACACTTTGACAAAAAGATTTGGTGACTCAAAAAACTTCCAAGTAGAAAGTAAATTTATAGTGGGGATGATACCCAAAAGCTTCAGTATTGCTATATAAATTTAGCCTATTAAGGTTTACATTGATCACTTCTGATGATATTTTCTATTAGGAGCACTAAGGACTGCTAGGTCCACCTCATGAAAGGATTTACAAAAATACAATGAAGTATGCACTTGGTAAAGTGATTTAGAAAAGACTATTAGGTCCACCTTGTTAAAGGATTTGATTGATCCACCTATTAGGATGAAGTAGTAGTTGATCTCTGATTTGCATCTTGGTTTGCTAAATGAGATTCCTTTATGTAGTAATCACTTTTCTATGATAGATTTTCCTTTGCTACTCCTTATACTTCTGTAACCTTTGTAATTCACTCTTTTCTACTTTTCTCTAATTATATTTGATTACATTGCATTCACATTCACACACTTTGATATGATACAATTCACTATACATACCAATCCAATTATACAAATTACAAAGTTGGCCACAATAAAAGTTTACACAAATGTTACAAAGTCAACTCAAGTGCAGACACTCAGGCTTTGAAGATTGACTCAATGAAGTTTTGATACTCGACATCCACTGTCAATGCTCGTCATCATCATGCACTTAGTAGAAATAGAAGCTTAGTCCACACTCATCACTTTCAAGTAGTCTTGACCTTGGTCTACACTGATGACTCGGTAGGTATTGTGAAACTCGTCATATAAAATGAATCACTTATTTACCTCTGCATAGCTTGGTAAACACTATCGCCTTGAGCTTGGTATAAATTGAGTCACTTGGTTAACATTGAGTGGCTTGGTTAATACTAGAATTTCATCACATAAATTACAAACTTGGTAAACACTACACAACTCGATTTGTGCTAGTAAACTCAACATACATTAAGATGCTTGGTTTACACTACTAATCTTCACTGTAATTATAACTACTCAGTAAACACTGGAATTTTTCTAAAGGACTTAGTATCAACTGTAGAACTCGGTAACAACTGAAATGCTTAGTAAACACTATTAACTATACAATAAGCTTAGTAGATACTTACAGTCTGATTAAGTGTATGTCACTAATAAAAAAATTGATTGATATGTCAACAGAACCACCTTTTATGCCATAACTATACATCCTCAACTCTAGGAAATAAAAATGTCTCAATTATAGGATCAAGTTGGAATAGGTTACCTTTGGTTTGCATTCCTATTCTAATCATTTTACCTTCATTATCAAAGATCTTGACCTTCCTTTTCTCAAATTCCAACTTGTAACCTAAGTTATTCAACTGAGCAACACTTAAAAGATTACATTTGAGTCCTTGAACCCAATATCCATCATTAAATTTGATCTTATCATTCAACATTAATAAATCCTTTACCTTTCATCAAGTATGGAACATCACTACCAAACTTAATAGTTCCACCATCACCAATTTATTCAAAATTTTCAAACTTAGTTAGATCACCAATCATATAATGTGAACAACCACTATCAATAATCTACGAGTGATTCTTTGTAACATGAGAAATAAGTGAAGTTTTATTCTCATACCTTTCATTATTTGACTCTTCCTTGATTGCAATATAGACTATTTCAATTGCTTCCTTGTCATCATTAGAACTTGTCTCAGTATGCTCCTCTTCAACAATGTAGCATGACTTCTTGCATTTATCTTTGTACTCCTTGTTCTTCCTATACTTGTTTTCCCCCTTTTCTATCATTTCTATTAGACTTTCCTCTACTAGGACATTTAGTAGCAAATTGACCAACCTCATTACATTTGAAATAGATTAAGGGAAGTTTACCTTTGTATTTTCCTTTACCTCTTGATAACCTTCTTGAAAGCAATGCTTCAATCTCATCTAGATCATCTTCAATTTTTGACTCACTTTCTTCTTTGATTTTTTTCTCTTTCTTTGAAATTATTATGGTTAGTGAATACTTAAAGGAATTTGTAACCATATTGTTGTTTTAATTTCTCAACTCAAATGTAGTCAACCGACCAACTAGATCATTAAGTGTCAAATCATTTCTAGTCATAACTCTTACTTCTTGAATAATATAAACTTTCATGGCATAAATAGGTAAAAGAGTTCTCACAATTTTACTTACAATTTTAGAATCCAATATGGCACCTCCTACAACTCTGATTACATTCACACCATCTTTGATTTAGTTCACATATTGTGTAACATTTTTACATTCATTCTCATATTATCATACTTACCTCTCAATCTTTTGGCTTTGGCTCTCCTTACATTGTCATCTCCACAAAAAAATTCACTTTATCCTACATTTTCTTAGCATTAACATAGTTCTTGACATCATCAAATTTAGCATCATTGAGAGAAGATGCAATATCAATTACCATGTTGTTATGATTCCTATTTTCATTCATTTTTTCTAGAGTTAAGGGACAAAGATGTGTGACATAATCATTCACCAACTAGTGTGTGATATTATGTCCAATACCAAAAAGATGCAATTTCATTTGGTCTTGCCACAAGGAAAAGTTCTCCTTGTTTAGCTTTGGTGGATATCTCTTATACATATTGATTTTTTTCTTAAGTACCTCTAAACTTATTTCTTCAACCACTCAGCTATGATACCATTTTTTAGATAACTAAGAGAGGAGGGGAGGGGGGTGGGGGTGAATTAATTATATCTAGTTATGTCATAGTCCCTTCAAACATTTCAATACCATAAAAACATCATCAAAAATAACTTTACTACATTCAATCACTCAGTAGACACATCCAACCTAAAACTTAAATCATACATCCACTTCTTAACAAAATGTTATCAAACTGTTCCATGCATTACTATTTGTTAGTAGATTTCTAATTATTACCTAGTAATATCTTAGTTATTACTGAGTTGCAGTAAAATGTAAAATATATGTAAATCAACTTACAACACAAATAAAATTCACACAATTTTGACACCAAGATTTTTAACATAGAAACCCTGATAAGGGGGAAATCACATGGGACCATAAAATAAAAAATTTCACTCTTCTAAAGTGATCTCTATTATGAGACTACCTTGTTAAAGGTTAGATACACTTTGTTAAAGTGACCTTGTTAGAGGATTTCACCAAAATATCATCTAGACCTTATCACTTCCTATCCTTGACTAATGTAAGGCCTCGACCCTAGTACCATATTGTTATCCCTAAATAGCATAGATATGGTAAGAATTAGGAAGCTTGAGGAGGTGAGGTGTCATGTCCTTGTCTCTCATGCATGGTATGTGAATTATAGTTTGTCATCATACACCATATTATAGACGGATGATAAGTAGGTTCTAGGATTTAGGTACATCATGATTGGAATCTTCCTTATTAATATTGGACCTGAGATCTTATTAAGACTAATATACATTTCAGTCATTTGTCATAAATATCATATTCAAAACTTCATTAGGTCAGTAAGATAGGACCCTATGGAATAAAGACTCGAGATTTTGTGACTTAGAAAACTATGTCGATGGGTTTATAGTATGTTATGATCTATTAGGATAGTTGTTTCAAGAGACCTTTGTGAAAAGATGAATTAACACCCACTCTTATAATGTAATATCTCATAATGATAATGAGGTAGTGTTAGTAATCAAACTATATGTAATTGAATAAAAGAATACTAGGTTTGATGATTTCATTTTTGTGGTGTTAACCTAAGGTATGTAATTGAAACTAATTTTTATGACTAGCTGATTTGGCAATATAGATCCAACACTTCATCATTTGATAGGAAATGGATTAGAATGTAGTTCAGAATGTTAGTTGGATCATTTGATCAGAAAATTAATGTTGATATGAAGATTCTAACATTTTAACATTTCAAAATTTTTATATGAAAATAATTGAGAAATAGAAGTTGATTATGACAATTAAGTATGTTAAAATATGATTTATGATTATATGCGATGTGCAGATTTTGATATTTTAATGTTTTGAATGAATTATTTGAAATGATTAAGAAAGGAAATTTAATTTAAAATATGTTGATATGGATTTCATAAAATTTGAATTTTTATGCATTTATGACATATATTTTATATGACCTCCTTGGACTATTGATACTCAAGTTTAATGTGCAAGAAGTGGAACCATGGAAATTCTTGGGGGAAACTAGTTCCAAAACTTTGTGAACATAGTTCAACCAAGGCAAATCTTTGGAAGATTCAAAAGCCTTGTTGTGAAAGTATTTTTCTTCGTAAATGTGAGTTTTCTTGCATGTGGAAATGTTAATCATAAAGATGCATTAGGGACATGTCATCTTGATGTGGAATGTGTTTTTATGTGTCACCTAACACTTGAGAATCTTGTGTGTAATGACATGTCATGCAGGGTTTTGGTCAAGGTGGCATTTTACCCTAAAACTAATATCCTTGTTAATGAGTAAGTAAACCCACTTGACAATGGGTAAGATGGGTCACAATCAAAGGAAATTTGAATTTGGACTTGTGATAGTATAACACATGTGACAAGTCCATTTTTGAATTGGTGGAAGAAGTCATGTGACAACTATCATTACCTTTACCTTGGACCAAGGTTGGTGCTTCAAACCATGTTTCATTTATTTCTTTTAGTATTGCAAAATAAATCTGCAAGTATGGAGGGTTGTCAATGGAGTGTGCCTTGTATTATGAATCTTTGCATTGTGGGTTTTGGAGTTGTGTTTTGGAAATGTGAATGTGCATTTTGATCTTGAATATATATTTATTTTTTTTCCTTCTTGATTTTCTTGTTTGGATTTGAATGTTGAATGTGATCATGGGTGTGAAGGCTTCACTCATCCTTGGGAGGGAAGAGAAGCCTTGGGTGAAGGGCTTAGTTGGGCTCAACATTGTAGTTGAGAATATTTACCTAATGATGAGGAGTTTTTTTCTTTCATGGAGTATGGTCTCCATTGAAGCCATATACCTTTGTTGTTTTGGGAGATACAAGGGATTTGTGTGTATGAAGAAGAAGAATTTTTGATGGCCTTGAGAGGCATATGCAATTGCAATATGATGTTTTATATTGGTTATGGTATCTCCTCTTTGAAGAGCCCACCTTCACCCAATGTGAGATGATTCCAATGGTGAATCATAGTGCAAGCCATGGGAGGGAGTTGTTTTGTGTTTGTGTTGTGCTCATGAAATGAAAAGTGATGTATGTGTGTAATCCATTTGGATCTTGTTTCCCCTGCTTGATGGATGGCTTCATAGAAGCCTAAGATGGGAGGTGAGCCTCCATGGTTTCCTAGTTTGTGTGTGTATGTAGGTTTTGTGAAGATGGATCCCTTCAAGGAATTAGGGTTTCACCCTTGATAAAGTTGAAATTACTCAAGTGTATAAAGAGAGATTAATGTTCATGTCATCTTAAATGTGTTGTGACTTTACTTCTTCATTGTTATTTCAATGTGATAAAAAATAGAAATTTCAGATTATGTATTTGTTAAAAAGTGTAAGGATTTATTAAGGAGTTGTATTGTAAGAAAGATTCATTGTAATTCTTTACTTTGAGTGATTGATCTAATATGGGAAATCATGTAAAGGAACAATTCTCCTATCAATTCAATTAGTGTAAATATTTCTTAGAGGTTACAATTCTTCCTCGAAATGGTTGATTTAATACAATACATAATTGGTTGTGGTGTAAATTTATAGGCTATGCATTCAATAAAAGAAATGGAAGAAAGTTGGCAAATGTTTATAGTTCATTTTATGTGTTATCAACTCTATAATTATTTCTGCATGTAGATTTGTAGAATATGTCTCATGTAGTTTAAAAATCAATAAGTAAATAGGCTTCAATGAGACTCACAAGGAGATGACATAATTAGTATGTTAAGGTTGAGATTAAAATTAATACCTAGAAATAAAATTATTTTAGCTAGAAGAAGGAAGGAGTAAAACCATAGTAAAGGACCTCATAAAATGAATAGGCCTATATGTGCATAAAAATCTCTCTGGATTTTGTATGGGAGAGACAATAAGTTCCCACTCTAATATAGTCCAATATTTTAATCCAAGGAATATCCCTTGGATTCTTCCAAAAAGTTCATGAAGGTCAATCCCCAAATCAAGAAGGAATAATAATAATAATGCACTTAAGCTAAAACCAATATACTTAGATCCATGTATATATATGTATGTATTCTTATGTTGTTTCCAAGAAGGGATGACCTAAAGGTCACATGATTTACATGGATCTAAGTATATATATATATATATATATATATATATATATATATATATATGTATGTATAAATATATACCTATGTATATACATATATATATATATATATATATGTATATATATGCACATGTATATACATATACATATATATGTATATATATATACACATGTATATATATATGTATATATGTATATATAGATATATGTATACATATATGTATAGATGTATACATATATGTATAGATGTATACATATATGTATAGATGTATACATATATGTATAGATGTATACATATATGTATACATGTATACATATATGTATACATGTATACATAGATGTATACATGTATATATACATATATACATATATATACATATATATACATATATACATATATATACATATATACATATATATACATATATATATATATATACATACATACATATATATACATACATACATACATATATATATATACATACATACATATATATATATATATATATATATATATATATATATATATATATATATATATATATATATATATATATATATATACATATACACACACACACACACACACACACACACACATAACTTAACATTATGTTTATTTAAAAATTATGCTAAGCCTAGACACCTAGTGATTAAACTTGGAAGTACTAAAGAGAAGTCCTCATCAAATATTATACAAACAAATTAAAGAAAAAAAAAGTAAATAAATAAAATATAAAATAAAACTAATCTTCTCCCAAGTGCCTACTTCTCTCTCCTTGGAAAAATTATGCATGTGACATGGGTTATGGGAGGGGAACAAATTTGACATGAAGTTAGACCCTCAATCCCCAAACACATCTACCTTGGGCTAAGGGAAAAGTGCCCTACTATGTTTTACGTGCCAAACTTCAGGGAGAGCCAAAAAGGAATATAGGAATCTATGCAAAGTTAAGAAATTGAATTTTCCTAGCCTTATCATGCCTAGAAGAAGGACCCATGCATTTGTGGAAAAGGGGAGGAGTAGGCAAGTGTTGATGTGTGTTCCAAGGAAAGTTTAATCATTATAAGACTTGCTATCATATTCCATTCTTTATGTGTAGAATATGGTCTTATCAACATCATTGGGAGAGGGTTTAGGTGAACACATGACCCCATGCCATAAGAATTCAAATTTGAGAAATAGGGGCTTTGAAATACTAAATGAGAAGGGGAAGGGGCATGTGTAGTTTAGGATTAAGGGTAGAAGTTAGAATATAGAAAATTATTAATATTGAATTTAAGAGGCTTAAATCATGCTTCAGGGTTAATAAAGTATGCTTGGAAAAGTATGTGCTAGTAGTAGAATTAGATTTTTGTGTGTGTCATATGTTAATAATAGTTAGCAAATGAGTTAAGGTGTTAGGTTGGTGATTAGGTAGTATAGTTAGTAATGTTGCAAGAGGTAGTTCTTAGGGCATTGAATTAAGTTATTTTTCTTTATAAAAAAATTAATTGTTTGTTATTTCATGTTATAGGGGAAAGGTTGTGGGTTATTATTCTAAGGAATTTATTTTATTAAAATATAATAAAGATTTAGTTGTAATTAAACTTGGAGGGAGTTAGAATTATAGTCGGTACTAATAAATATAAAGTGGTATGTATAATAGAATTTGAAAATAATAATAAAACTAATAAATAATTAAAATAAGATAAATGAAGGGGTGGTAGTCATGATAACTACATTAGAATAAATATCCCAATAAATAGTTTATATAATATCAAAATTACCTACACGAAACTAAAATAGAAAAGGATATGATATATATAGGACACATTATAGTGGGAAAGAAATTTGATGGATGCATCGTAATTGAGCACCAACAATGAAATTAAATGGAAAAGGACAATACTTTATACCCACAAAAATAATTTAATCTATAGACCTAGCGTAGTGATAATAAGTGGCTTACTAATAGCTTGTTGTAATGTCGCATGTATGCCTCTTGATCAACACCCTAGTTTATGTTCCAAAACTAAGAAAATTGAAATAAAATTAGTGTTGGTATAAATATGTATTTACTTATTACACTTACTTAAGTTTACTTAGGTTAATGCATTATTTAACTATTTTGCATTATTTTATAATTATTTTAGGTGAGACACTTAAGAGTTTGTGTACTCTCATTGAGTTACGCAACTCTAATTATGCACATGGTGTCTACAACACAAGAGTATGCATCATTCATTGAGTTGTCATGTTGACAACATAGTTATCTTCTCTCCTCATTTAGCACATGTTGTCTACACCACTGATTTGCATGCTACACCATTGTAGGCTTATCCTCACATCATCACACTTAATCCCGTGCTCAATGGAGGATAACCCATATCTGGTGGACATGTGCCTAGTTGTATGACATATCATGATGCTGACTTCTATGCATTCTAGAAGCTCTCATGAGGCCTTTATATATAGGAACTCCTAGTGTACTCTCAAGTAGGCTAAGCTGGCATATTGAATGAATATTTTCATTCTAATCATACTCTATCTAATTTGATCTACTGTGTGCTTTTGTTGAGTTCTTTAGTTCTTGGGTGAATTCTGGCCTAAGCCAAATTCTTACATGGTATCAGAGCTAAGGGAGATTCTCATCACATAACCATTCAAGACCGTTCATGCTTCAACACCTTGACATGAATCTGGAGGATCTGCGAAAATTGGGAGCATCTAGAGTCAAATCTGACATCAGCGTTGCATTTGGAGCATTGATTCGGTGAAGATTGACTATAAATTTTCCTATCTTGGGTGAAAGTTGATCGTGAGGCATTTTTTTTTGCAAATCAGAACCCGAAGGCCCTGATTTGCAATTTGGGTATGCTTGTTTATTTTCTAATTATTATTTTTTGGATCTGAATCTCTGTAATTTCATTTTTGAAATTATTTTTCGAATTTATTCGAGGGCAAAGAATTTTTTTTGCCAAACTAGGCAGTGACACCCTAGCTCGACTCTCTATATTTTTGGAGGAATTTTATTTAATTTTGTAGGGTTTATCCATATTAAATTTGGGGCTTAATCTATGGGCATTATAATTGAGGGCTGTACTAAAGAGCTGACCCCATCAAATTTGGATATCAAATAGCGACAAAGCGCATGCCTTACCCATATTTTGACAAAATTCCTCTCTTACTAGTAGAGGTACACAAAATCTTGGGGATATCCACTGGCAGTAACAGTTCACAATCCAACACGCTCTTCATTTTACAATCCATGGTCTTGTGCATATAAAGTGCAGAGTATTCCCCATACCCACAAATGTGGGACAAAAATTGAGGAACCCGATGATGATTTACCAAATTTCTAGCAATAGATATTCTTTCTTGGTGGTAGACAGTTTAAAATCTAGCAAGCACAGAGAATAGTCTGGCAACACTATCTACATTTTGGCAATTGTGAGATAATCTCTAGTGTGGGAAGGATATTCTAACATTAGCCAACCGCAGTCCTAGATCTAGCAACACCATGTGGTGCTCATTGACTGGATGAGGTCGCATTGATTTCATTTGCCCACATCATCTACCAAGGCCATGATAACTCACTACGTAGTGCATACCATCTGACACATGTCAGACACCTCCAACCATGTGAAGAATTCTCCAGCAGCCCATGTGGTTGACTCCGTAGTGTTCCCGCCTACAGACTCACGCTCCTCATGGAGAAACTATCGTGTTGTTATCCAATCAGCATCCACCTAATCTACATCATCAGCATTGACACATAGTCTAAGTGAAAGACCTATCAACAATCCACATGGATAGCTTTAGAGCCATACAACCTAACACATTATCATGTTTTGTATGATCCGTACAATATGGAGTGGCACATCATTTGCCATGTCATCTAAGGGGAGTTTTGCTGACATTATCAATTTCTTGAGTATAAAATTGATGCCCATCTAGATGTCATCCTACGGATAGATACTACTGCTATGACAACTATATGACCATCAAATTTAATCTCTTTATTTGTTGATGCAATCCCTCTCCAAATTGATTTTAGATTTTGCAGTCCGATTTTAGGAGGCCATAACTCGGACATCTGGACTCCAAATTAGGTGCAATTTTTTTTGAAATTGAGTAAAATTTCTTAAATTTTTTAGTGGTATAGCTATTTTCTAGTTTTGCTGCATAGATTGTTCAAAAATTTCATTTTTGGGGAACTATACCTACATAATATTGCATTTTGCAACTTCAAACACTCTATATGGGCACATTTGGAGTTGAAAATAGGTTCTATTTTATTTGAAAGTGCATTATTTTTTGTCTACTTTCTAGATCTGGTATCAAATTATAGGGGTTTTGTGTCACTTTTAGCAATAGGGCCTTTCTTTGCTTTGTAATGCTTCAGAATTGTAGCACTTTGTAAAGTTTCAGATTTGTACTCCATTAAGAAGTTGTAACAAAGGCCAAAATTTGCAAGTGGCCCATTGTAATTGCACTACTGATAAAGTGCCCAAAGCATCTATTTTGGAGGGGTTTCTTGATTTAGTGAAAAAGGGGGGTGTTCTTGGTATTGTGTTCTCTCTTTTTAACACTTTTCTTTCATTTTTCTGCATTATGGGCAACTTTAAGTTTCCTAAAGTAACTCCTCATAACTATGCTTCATGGTCCATCAAAATGTTGTATCACTTAATGCATAATAGAGTTTCAAAATATATAGATGGTACTCTTCCTAAACCAATAGGTAATAAGGCATTGAAAAGTGAAATTTTAGCTTGGGTAGCAATGGATAGAAAAGCCCTAGGTGATATATGTTTGGGGGTAGATGATAAGATTATGTATCAAATAAAGAAATTTACTACATCCACTGAAGCTTGGGATACCCTCGAAAGCCTTTATGGGAAAGTGTCTAAAGAGGATGTGTTCAAAATCAAAGATGAGCTTGTATCCTTAGATCCTAAGTCATATGACTCAATACATGATTTCATCATCAAGGTGAATGAACAAAGGACAAAGCTTACTAATTGTGGGAGTTCTATCAAAGATGACAGACTGATCTATCTCATACATAACAAGCTACCATTAGAGTATTCCACATTTGTATCTTCTTTTAACACCTCAAAGACTCTCTTAGGGTCTGCCTACAAGAAAGTCACTTTTGATGAATATGCTAAAATGTTGGATGATGAAGAAAAGAAGTTGAAGTCAATGGGGATTCTCAAATCACCTCAGTCCAAAGCATTGGTGGCCAATGAGGGTTCTCAAAATTTAGTTGGACAATCTTCAAATAAAGGAAAGGGTAAGAAGAAATGGAAGAAGGACAAATCTGAGGATGCAAAAAAGACAATACCACAATCTAATCAACAAGGCAAGTCCTTGACTTATAGCAAGAAAGGGGAAAAAAATAAGGAGAAGAAGAAGTGCGCTTATTGCAAGAAATAGGGTCATGAAGGGCATGAGTGTTATCTTAAGAAGATTGATAAGTTGACCAACATCATGAAGAAACATAATGTTCCATTGCCTAATGTTTAGAAGGACAAAGGATCATCTTTAGATTCAAAGGGCAAAGGGCAAGCACTCATGGCTAATGCAAACTCTTCAAAGGAATGGATATTTGGCTTAGGTGCCTCATATCACATGGGTTCTTCAAAGGAGGATTTTTATTCAATGAAGTAGTCCAAGGTACCACACATCTTCATGGGAAATGATAGTAAAATGGAAGTTGAAGGAAAAGGAGATGTGGAAATGGAAAATGGAGAGTTTCAAGAGGTTATCTATGTTCCAAACCTAAGTTCAAATCTCCTTTCAATCTACCAAATCGCTCACCTCGGAGATGGACATAGAGTTTAGTTCCTTCTAGACTCAGTTGAGGTGCACAATCTTAAAGACAATTCATTGGTTGCAGTGGGGAAAGTGAATCATAACAAGAGGTTGTACTCTTTCTCTCATTTTGTACCCAAGTCTCCTTCAAAGGCCTTGTTATTTCAATCCAATTCAAACATGCAATTATGGCATGAGCGGTATGGTCATCTTGACTACTGCTATCTTCAGCAACTTTGCACAAACTAAATGGTGAAAGGTCTACCTCAAATCAACTTTTCCAAGGGTGAATGTTTAACAGATTCAGTGGATATGCATCTAGAGGGGAAGTTACAAAGAGGGAAGTCTTCAAGAGCAAAAAGTATTCTACAGATGGTTCACATGGTATTAGCAAGTCCTTTTGCATTCAGCCAGGGTTGCTACATACTTACCTTTGTTGATGACTTTTCAAGGTTCACTTGGGTCTATTTTCTTCATAACAAGAATGAAGTGTTGGACACATTTCTAGCCTTAAAGACTCATGTAGAATGAAAGTCCAGGAAAGCATCAAAGTACTCTTGATACACAATGGAAACATGGATGTGAACAAAAGACTTAAGGACTTTTGCAGACATGAGGGAATTGATCTTTGGACTCTGCCAGCATCTAGTCTGCATAAGACAAATGTTGCAGCTTTGACAATTCAAACTCTTAAGTCTATGGCAAGTTGCATGATTCATGCCAAGTCTCTAGATCTGTCATTAGAAGTCAAAGCAATCTCTAGTGCCACTCACATTCTTAATCATTCTCCTCATCCAACCTTAGATGGAAAAACTCTTTTTGAGGCATGGCATGGCAGAAAACCTATTGTGACACACTTCAGAGTCTTTGGTTGTCATACATGGGCAAAGATATCTTCTAGGGGATGCAAGGCACTACCATTTTGGCCTTGTACCTTCATTGGTTATGAAGATAGTGTGAAGGCATATAAACTTCTAGATCCAAAGACACATCAGATATTTGTGGAGAAGGATGTACATTTTGATGAAAATTCACTCATCTTGTCCTCTACTCCTCTCTACACATCATACAATGTGGAAATTAACAGTGATTTCAGTGATAGTGCTTCTACAACTTTAGACATGTGGGGTTCTATTGATAGTTGTAGTGAGAGGTCACTTCATTAGTTCAGTCAACATGCATACATCACCATAATGATAGGTCCAAAACAATAGGGTACATCTAGTCTTCTTGATACAAGTTTAGTGATAGATTTGGGGGATAGTATTGATGATCTGCCTCTACTTCTTGATTCAGAAGTTCCTTCTTCAATTTTCATGAGGATTCCATCTAATTCTCTTTTTCATTCTCTACATGATCGATCCTTACTTGTTGAAGTGATTGTGGATACTTATGATCAACAGTTGCAGTAGGGTTCTTCATCGGTTACAGAGTCAAATAGTTCTTTGGAATAGGTTCTTTAGCCAGTTGAGTAGGTTTTAGAGACGTGACTTATCCATGGGATTATTTCCATGCACAGTGGAAGCATCTCATTTGTACCCTTGGTATTGTTTCTTCCTAAGGGGAGGAACACCATTCTGCAGTCTTGGATCAGCTTCTTCATTGGAGCAGTCACTGTTTGGCATTCTTCTTTGGGGGGGGGGAGCCCATCCTATCTCTCTTCCTCTTCTCATCATTCTCTTATGTATGTACTAGATGTATGTTGTAATTGGGGGGGGGGGGGGGGGGGTCTTGATTACTCCATCCATCCATGCATCCCTATTCATCTCTCTTTTTTGGGGAGGGTTTTTCCCACAAGGTTTTCCCTCTTTCCTCGCTTTATGGGAGATTACATATCATTATGTACATGGGTACCTAACATGGCCTAGTAGCTAGGACCCATATTGCATTGCATCCTAGATTTTGGAAGCTTAAGGACATTCCCCTAAGTTGTATTTAAGGGGGGGTGTTGGTGTAAATAAGTATTTACTTATTACACTTACTTAAGTTTAGTTAGGTTAATGCATTATTTAATTATTTTGCATTATTTTATTATTATTTTAGGTGAGACACTTAGGAGTTTGTGTACTCTCATTGAGTTATGAAACTCTAATTATGCACATGATGTCTACAACACATGAGTATGCATCATTCACTGAGTTGTCATGTTGACAACATAGTTATCTGCACTCCTCATTTAGTACATGTTGTCTACACCACTGATTTGCATGCTACACCATTGTAGGCTTATCCTCACATCATCGCACTTAATCTCGTGCTCAATGGAAGATAACCCATATCTGGTGGACATGTGCCTAGTTGTATGACATATCATGATGCTAACTTCTATGCATTCTAGAAGCTCTCATGAGGCCTTTATAGACAGGCACTCCTAGTGTACTCTCAAGTAGGCTAAGCTAACATATTGAATTGTTGGTGTAAATAAGTATTTACTTATTAAAATTACTTAAGTTTACTTAGGTTAATGCATTATTTAATTATTTTGCATTATTATATTTGTGAGACACTTAGGAGTTTGTGCACTCTTGTGAGTTGTCTTGATGACATCATAGGGGTCCACACCTCTTTTAAGCACATGTTGTCTACAACACAAGAATCTTCTACACACATATGACACTTTGTCATTCTTATCCATTCATCTAGAATGTTGGATAAGGTGCTTAGTTGTCTTATCTCCTGGTTGTTTCCAGAGACATTCTAGGTGCTTGCTAAGAGGCCTTTATATATAGGCACTCCTAGTGTATTGAACATCATATTCTAAACAAAGAAATGTATTTAGACATACTCTGATTAATTGATCATATCCATTTTTGGTCTACAATTGTGCTTGTGTTTGAGTTCTTAGTTCCTAGGTGAATTTTTCCCTTAGGCAAATTCTTACATGGTATCAGAGCAACTTGTAGAATTTCTCATCACATAGTTGTTCGAGACTATGCTTGCTTCATCACCTTAGCCTAAATTTGGAGTGCTACAAAAATTGGGAGTGTCCAGTGCCAAATTTGACCTCACCATTGCATTTGGAAAGCTGAATCGGTGAAAATCAGCTATAAAGCTGCCTACCCGAGGCCAAAGTTGATTGTGAGGAAAATTCTTTTCACAAATTGGCATTCAAAGGACTGATTTGCAGAATTGTTATGATCATTTCAGATCTATACATTTAATTCTTAGATCTACTTTTTTTCATTTGCATCTCTACTTTTTTTCAGATCTGCATTATTTTCTGAATTTTTTTGGCCATAGGGCCATAGGAGAGATTTTTTGCAAGTGAAGATTGAAGCTTGTTGGTGCAAATCTGATATTTGCATCACATTCAAAAGGTCCAAAAACCCCCATATCAGATTTTTTTTCATCCAAATCAGACATCTGAGGCAAAATCTAGAGCCATTTGTTTTTTGGAGGCGCGACGATGATTCAAAAAAAAAAGAGTAGCAGCGATTTTCAAACAGTGATATCTTCCTCATACGGACTCCTTTTTGTGAGCAATTTGTTTTATTTTGGGGTAGGATTTCATGATCTACACATTGGTGCAGGTGGTTTGAGATTTTTGTTTCTAAATTTTTTTGCAACTCCAAAATCTCAAATTTTGCCATTTAAAATGCTTGGTACAGGCTCATCTAGACTCCAAATCAGGTTCCATTTTTTTTGAAAGTGCATATTTTTTTGTCTACTTTCTAGATCTACAATCACATTATAGGTTTTGTAGACAAAAATAATAATTTCAAAAATAGGCCCTAAATTGGGAAGTGGCTTTCAAGTGCCAACATCATCTTTTTCAGGGGCAGTTCTTTGATGTTTTTGGAGGTTTTTTTGATTGGTCCATCATGGAAGAGTCAGATTTGATCTACTTGAAACTAGATAACTATAAGGAATGGAGTCAACTTATGTTCAGATATCTATCTCAGCACAATGCACTGCCATATGTGCTAGATCTTGAGTATCATCCTGGCAAGAGTCTCATCATTTGGCATACTCTCTTTCTCTTTATGGTTGATGAAATTTTGGATACAATGTCTAAAATTAAGTCATTTGATCCATATGCTTTTTGGATGTATCTTTGGGAGCATTATGGAGATCCAGCTATTCCTCCATTCCTAGAAGATCTTCTTCCACCAGTTGTAGCTGACTTCTCTTCAGATGAGATCACACCTCCAGCTCCTATTGCTCCTACTGATCCTATTTCAGCCAAAGATGCTTCAAAATTAGTGCAACAGGATACTTTATGTCTTCCTACTCTACCTTCATGTGAAGACTTCCTTTCAGACATTGCACAGTTGTTCATGGAGTCTCACATTGAAGATGTGGGAGACATTATTGATGACATTCATCTTCTTTTTGAGGTGGATACTTCATCCTTTTCCATAGTGACAGATTCATGTACTTTAGCACTGTAGGGTACTCATGGTCTTCTAGGTGATGATTACTTGCCAGACATTTCAGTTCTGTTCTTTGAGTCACACATAGTAGATATGTGAGACTTTTATGATGATTTCTCACTTTTCTTTGTCGAGGAATCTTCTACAGTTATTGTGAGGGCCCACTGTGACCCTCAACTCCATGCTCTACATGATCAATCCTTCTAGATTGGCATGATTGTGGATTCTTCTTTACAACATCTAAAGGAGGTCTCTTCATTAGTTGAGAAGACTATTGGTTTCTTGAGATAGGTTCTACCTCCTTCCTTGTTACATCTTCTCTTCTCTTCAGCAATTTTGGAGGAAGCCGTCATCAGTATTGACATAGGGATTTTTGAATAGGTTTTAGAGATATCAGTCATCAAAGAGATTCCTTCTCCATCCAGGGGATGCATCTGACAGGTACCCTTGCCTTTGTTTCTTCCAAAGGGGAGGAACATCATCCAAAGTTTATGGATCAGCTTCTACATTAGAGTATTTCTCATTGGTTAGCACATTACTTTTAAGGGGGGGGACTACCTTGTCTCCTTCTTCTCTTTTTTGGGGGGGACTTTTTCCTCATAGGAGGTTTTGTCCTTCTCCATTCTTTCTTTTATATACATGGATGTATGTCATAATGGGGGGGTCTTGATTACTCCATCCATCCATGCATCCATATTTATCTCTCTTTTTGGGGGAGGGTTTTTTCCATGAGGTTTTCTCTCTTTCCCTACTTTATGAGAGATTTGCATCTTTATTATGTACATGGGCACTTAACATGGCCTAGTAGTCGGGACCCATTTTGCATCTTCATCCTAGTTTTGTGAACTTAAGTGCATTCCCCTAAGTTGCACTTAAGGGGGGGTGTTGGTGTAAATAAGTATTTACTTATTACACTTAAGTTTACTTAGGTTAATGCATTATTTAATTATTTTGCATTATTTTATTATTTTATTTATGAGACACTTAGGAGTTTGTGCACTCTTGTGAGATGTCATGATGACATCATAGGGGGTCCACACCTCTTTTAAGTACATTGCATGAATTATGACATATTGAATACTTTGTCATTCTGATCGTACTCTCTCTCTCTCTCTTTGGTCTATTATGTGTTTGTGTTTGAGTTCTTAGTTCTTGGGTGAATTTTGCCCTTAGGAAAATTCTTACATGAATGAATATTGTCATTCTGATCATACTCTATCTAATTTCGTCTACTGTGTGCTTGTGTTGAGTTCTTTAGTTCTTGGGTGAATTCTGGCCTAAGCCAAATTCTTACAATTAGATATGTAGAAATTTAATTAAAGGATATCCCTAAATGTTAACTTGAGGTTCTAGCATCCTAATCCTGATATCTAAGACCTAGTTAGAATATCAACGTACTTTGAAGTTGCTAAACCCATGATCAAATTAGTGGTACCTTATGTCCTTAGAAAACCTAAGTTGTAGATTTCAATCTCCATGTAGTTTGACCAAGTATATCTATTATGCATTGATATATGTGTATTATTTCTTGAAGTATCTTTCAAAAAATTTAAATTGGATTGTATTTTGCCTCATAAATTTAGGGCATGACAACTAAAAAGAGTGGCCTAATTTAAAGAATTACAAACACCACTAATCAAATATCACTTGGTATTTTGAATCTTTTTTTCTACAATGGTTAACTAGTAAAAGTGTATAGTGATTTGTTAAGAATGGGAACTACCTTTTCTTATTTAGTTCTCTATTCTTGCTCCTCTATATTTTACTCATTCACTTGATTCTATCATTCAAAAAATCTTCTTTTTTTCTTGTTTTCTCTTCTCGATTAAGTTATCTCAACACTTAGCTCTTTACCCTTCCACAAATTCACTCTTCACAACATCCTTTAATTGGATCTCTTTCAACTTCATCAACTCTTAAACAACATCACAATAAAATCAACATTCTCAGATCATTGTTTTGAACCAACAACCTAAAATTGTCTCTCTCTCCTCAAATAGATTTCTCAATGCTTCCAGATCCTACCATCTTTTGTTGCTTAACCAAAATCATTGATCTTAGGTTTATAATGGAATTCCTTCATACAAAAAATTAGGCATGTAGAAAATATAGCTTTATATAGAAATTTGTGTCTATCTTGATCCTTCTTTAATTTCCTTTATTAGATCCTTCTTGAATTTTTTCCATTTAGACCTTGCAAAATTTTTTGATTCTAGCATTAGACCTTCTCAAACTTTCCAAATTTCCATCAAAAGTTGGCATCAAATTCCATTTTCGCAAACTTTTTCATCTGACTATCATTGGGTAAACATTACATTTACTCAAGCAACATATAACTTAGTCAATACCTACTTGCTTAGGAAACATTGTGTTCTTCCTCCTTTTCAACAATTGTGCAGGAAGTACTATAGGCACTAGGTGAATACAATATCCCTTCATTAACCTTGTGACTTAGTTAAGCTTGTAATCTGAATAATACTTCTCAATAATAAATGATTATAAAAAAATCAAACCAAAACATGATCATTATCCAACTCATTCAAGTACCCATTGAATACCTTGCATATCAACTCTGACTTCATCATACTTTCTTCAAATCCTATTCATCAATCAAATGATATGGTACTTTCCCAAGTTAGCATAATGTCTAGCCAAATAAGAATTTGACATTAATGACAATATAACAACTGATATGAATTTTTTACATACATTCATAACATTATTACCTAATAATATCCCCCTATCACTTACAATATTAGTTGGGACTAACATAGGTTACATACTAGGGAATGTCATCACATGAGCCAACTCTAAGGTTACCCTAGCAGTTTCTCAGGACCCTGACCCCTTAGTGACTCTATGTAGATCTAGAATACCCTCTTGTGAAGATCAGTAAAAGTAGCCATACCTCTCAAGGTATCCTTGTTAGAATGCAGTTTTCATTGTACCAAAAGACTGATCTGTCAATGCCTGATACAACCAGTCAACTTATAGTACACAAGAGGTGGTTAAGCCCTTGTCATGAATATTGAGGGGAGTCCTGAACAAATTTCTAGCAATGTCCATCTCAGTGTTATTCGAGGGTCTAAGGATTCAAACCTGTGACCAATCTTTGACACCACTTGTTAGAGTGGGGTTTCCATTGCACCAAAAGACCTATCTGTTAATATCGATACAACCACTCAACTTATATTACATAGGAGGTAGTTAAGCCCTTGTCACAAATCTCAAGGGGAGTGTTAAAATTTTTTCTAACAATCCTCTCATTTCCATTCTTAGCCTATACAAGCACTCAAAGCATGGGTGAGGAAAAAATTATAACTTATCTTTTTAGGGCATCTCAAGGAAAGGGCTAGGCAAGTTATTTTAATTACTATGTTATCACTTGTTACACAACTTACAATGACTTACCTTAGTAGCCACTTTGGGCTCTAACCCCCATTGCAAGTCACTCCCATAGGATGCACCTAGACCACCTTCCTACAAAAATATAAAACACAACTATGTCCCATACCACAAAATTAATATTGATCAAATTCAATTCCTTAATAGGTAACCCAAAAATAACATTGGTTCTCAAAACCCAAGTTCTCATAAAAGCTCATCAAAGTAAAACTCATAAAATAAATCTCAAATTGAAATATTAAATACATCATCACATATAGTCAAATAATCATCATAAAAGAGAACTCAAAGATGCCTTTCGTGCACATCCTAATTTGGCCAACTAAATAATCCACAAAGAAAACTATCACAAAAATAAAAATTATAAGACTATAAAGAGAACATAACAAAACACATAGTTTTCAGCTATATAGTTTAATCTCATGATTTTCTATGTTTAGATTGAGCTGTAAGAATGTGTTTAACAATAAAGTAAGAATATATATGTTAGGCTAATATATTTATTAAAATCACAAAGTACTTAAATGTCAAGTCTCTTTTTGCATATAAAACATAATGAAAAATTATCATGTTAGTAATATTAAACCATAAATGATTCAATTAATAACATAGATGTATATTACTACATTACTTAATAATATAATTTTATTTCTAAAAATATTAATTTGACTTCTATTTAAATCCAATATTAATATATACTTTTCTTTTAATTCATAATGTAACTAGAGATAACTCAAACTTGAAATTATAATTAAAATTAAATTGTTTATAATTTCTCTCATGTTATTAAATATTCATAACTAGATGATTATATAGTGAACTCCAATATAACTCTTCTTAAAATATTATTAAATCATAAGTATATATTTATTAACTTGTCACTCCACTTTCATTAATAAATATATAATATGTTATCTCCTACTAAGAGTTTGAAAAAGAAATTTAATAATAAAAATCCACTTATAAAAAAAAAGTCATATTTATTTATTTAATTCTTTAAATAAATAAATAATAATTTTCAAAATTTCAAAATTCTTTAATCATTTTTAAAAATTACCAAAAAATCAAATTATAGTTTTATAAAATAAAAATAAATATGCAATTTGTATTTTTTCTTGCCTTTGATCTCTCAAATCATGCAAGCATAATATACTTATTTTTCCCTCTTTAGTATATTTGTTTTCACATGCATGCATATGTTTAGTTACAACATGCTTTCCCCTCAATAAATATTTTTCTTTTCCAATAAATTGTGCAACTTAATATTTTTAGATATAAGAAAAATATTGTTCTTTATTTAGAAAATTTATGATAATCACATGGTTCTAATGAAAAATTTAAATTTGAAACCTTAGTTGTTCAATTTGTTATTTTCTTCTAGTTTTCTATAATTCTCTATATTAGAAAGAGCTTTAAAAGGATAAAACCATAATAATTTTCTTGATTTTTCTACAATTTTCCTGAGTCAAGTTTTCTTGATCAATACATTTTTCATTTTCAAAATCCACAACATAATTCTTTATTCAAAAATGAATCTAATAAATTAATAAGCATTATGCAAGCACCCAGGAAGACACGAAGTAGACAAATCTTTCAATAAACTTCTACAATGGGTTTTCAAACCCTACTTCAAAATATTAGCTAAAATCTAAGACAATCTATGAATGCATGCAAATCCAAACCCTTTGAAACTTTCAAGAATTCATTTTCTCTAATTTCAAGTTTCACTCCCTAAAACCTGTGTGAAATAATGAACCAAAAACCTCTAATATAGAGCCCCAACTCCTTTTAGGGTTTCTGTCTCTAAAAGCCCTAAAATATAATAATATTATTTAATTAACCCCTTCATGAATATTTAACTCACCTTTTTATTAAACAAATTTTTTATTTTTATTTTTGACTTTATTATGTAATGAAAGCACTTTTTAAGGATTTTTTTTAATCAATAATGATAATTAAGGTGCATTATTTAAATATAACTCTAATTTAGTCAATATTAATTAAATATCTATAATAAAATAATATTTAATAGTTAGTATTTAAATTCTTTTGATTTAATTTTCTAACTTAGAACTTTAAATTAGATCTTTAATTTGGTGATATATTCAAATAATTTTTAAATAATTAAATTTCTTCTTATTTTACTATTTTTCCTTTTAAATCAAATAATATTTTAATTTGAAATATCAATGATTAATCCAAAAAATTATTAAAAAGTATTCTACCAAGAACATCATTGAGTCAAAGCCACATAAAATACACAAGGAAACCCAACCAAGGAAAAAGTCAAACAACATACACAAAGAAATATTTACGGGTTAAAAAAAGGTAGATAATCATATACGAGTTCTCCTTGCAAGAAACGTATTTAGGCTCTAGTTTTTATTTGATCTGATCATTATCTTACCATTCTTACCATTGAGTTACTACGATAGGGCATGCTCATCTTGGTAATTCTAGGAAGTCAATGCCCATGACCTAAAATCTGAATTAATTATGAGCATGTACATACACATATATATCTAAGTTAAAAAAGAAATGGCAGGGAGTGGTGCATCATGTAGATCTTGACTAGTAGGTGACTATGACTCCCTCCCTCAACCAAATCAAACATGTTAGATAGAAAAGTAACAAATATATGCATACCATACACATGCAAGTATGGGGTAGGTATCATAATAAACCTCATATATAAACTATCACATGCTCAAATATAACAATTCATCTTTATGAATAATTATCATAAATAGAGACTTATCTTATGACATCATCATGAAAGCAACCACAATTACTAACTAAGATTCATTAAAGAATCAGTAATGCACAAGTAACCATAATCATGAAATTATACATGAACTATAATCAACTAAGTAATTCTTTACTGAAATATATGTAATCTAAGTTGTGAAACAATATCTTATAATTGTAAATCAAATATCTCTATAACTAACACATGCATGAAATAAGCCTAAAATAGTTTGGCAATAATAATAGAAAAGAAAACTACAAGTGGGCATTACACATCTATCTATATAACTTCTTTTTACTAACAATTTGTAGTTTTTCCTAAGATATCTTTAATAATCTTTTTTTCTAAACTTAACAACCATTGGCATTGCAATTTATGGTTCTTTGAGAATTATATTCTTATCACCTCTTTACATTTATGTAAGATTAAAGGATGGTTATCTCATAATCAATATTAACATATTTATAATATTAAGTATACTAGATATCTCTCTTTCATAATCATTGTCCAATAAGGTATAATATTATATGTGGCAAAGGGTTATCCTCTTAATACCACAATAAACAATAGACACAAAGAACAACACAAATTGAGAGAACAAAATATGGGCTTCTTATTATCATAGTAAGTGCAGAATTATAGAATTACAATACGCAAACCTACATGGGTGTCTTCCTTACAAAAGTCTACAAGACAGAGCTATGATTATCACCCAAGATTGCCTTAGACAACCTATGAGCCTTCCTTATATAGGCACATTTAATTGCTTGAAAAGGTTGTAGAAATTGAGCCCTAAATCTTGAGGCTAACCATCCTCAAATTATATCATTTCATTGCACTTTTATTATTATAAAGAATTGACTCAAGACAATTTACAAATTACATTTTCAAAGGGGTCCACTTCTAGAGACCATAACTAGAAAATCATTGAACCAATTGGCTATTATAACCCCATTCCATAATCCTTGGTTAGAAGTCTACTACAATTGATAGTGAAAGTGTTCATTAACTGAGGTTTTGCCTCATTCCATAACAATTTAGGCCTTCATCACTGGAGTTAAAATTTGGATAATGAAAACCCATTTCAAAAGTCTACAATAATTATACCAATACATAATATGTGACTATAAAAATCATCCAATAGGATGATTTGTCAAAGATGAACCTCCACATATGAGATTAGAACAATCTAAGCACATAATACCAACTTACTAAAATTAGCAATGTAGTCCCTCTCCCATTTGATTTATGTAAGTCATCCTGATGCATGCAACCTTGATGATCTTGCTTGGTGAGTGATCATGATTAGGACCACAAGTGGTCTACACCCTTGAGGTGATTTAATTTATGTTACTATATTAGTTGCTTGGATTATACTTATGGATGGTTTTTGAGATTATGACATGTTAGATGATTTCAATAAGGTTTTTACCAGTGGTTACTAGGATTGGTGGGGTACCATGAGGTTGTTCCATGATTACTCTGAGATTTGTGCAAAGTTTGCACTATGTACTATTACCCACTACACTGGACTAGGTTCCTATAGTAGTGGTTAGTCATGTTTATGACTATGCTCACTTTTTTTTTTAAAGTTCCTTTTCATGTTGTTTAAAACAACCATTATTAAATGCTTAAATTGTTAGAAATGAACTATCCATGTTGGATTCTTTGGTTATATGCTATGAATATTTACCTTGTTATATTTTGTTCTGAGATATACTTATTACTCATGTTATTGTTACACATTCAGATGACCTAAGGGTCAGATGTTATACTTGATTTTAGTATCATAGATGTTAGACTCCTATGCTATTTAGTTGATCATAATTGCATGATGATGCCATTTTGAGATGACATTATGTTTTAGGATTATATTTGGTTATTCAATATTTGGACATATCTTTGGTTTGGTTATATGTGGATTTATGCTATGGAAATTTACTTCATTCTTGTTTCATTATACTTTATGTGAACATGAGTGATGTAAATGGATTATTTTAGTATATTTGAATAAATGGTTAAATTAGCTATTTAATGCATTTATTACTTTAGCTATGTTGTTATATGCAATTGCACTTGATCTTGTGTTTTAGTGTGTAAGATTTATATCCTTGACAGTGGCACATGGAGTTAGTGATTTAGCCATTCATTTTACCAATGTTATCCCTGTATGGTCAATGTATCTTATTTAAATGTTTAAGTTAAACCCTCTGATGATTATTAAAATCCAGACTCATTTGCATTATGTGACTAGACCTATGAAAGTGTCTATACATTTATAAGTTTGCATTATCATGAAAGTTGTTAAGGAAATTTATGTGGTTTTGGGTTTTTGGGCTTTATTTCATTGATTTTTAATTTCTAGAAGCTTTTCCATATATGAATTCCAATTACCTAGAATAGTGTATTTTTGTTTGGGTGGATTCAGGGTTTAACTAAGTTGGATGGTTATTTACCCTAATCGATTATTCACTCAAAAAGTGAATAAGTATCAAAAGAGGAATTTAATCCCTCACTTCTCACTTTTGAATTAGAAAGTTTGAGAGTAAAAAACAATTATCTTCATGAGAATTTACTATTTTGTTCATTCTGGGAGCTACGGGCATGAGATCATCATGAGATTAGTCTCATTGGATCCAACTCAGGAGACCTTAGATTGCTACGATTTTCAGCTGCTTTTGCAAGATTTTTATTTTATGGTTTAGATTCTCATTTTTTCCTTTTGGTTGTGAGGTAGGCTTCTCTCATTTTATTTTATTTTATTCTCTATTTTAGCCTTTTTTTTTGTAGCCATTTGTTAGGAGGTTGAGAACTAGTGTTCAATTTCATTTCTATATGCTAGCTTTTCCTGGTTGGGCGAGTATGAGCATTTTGCTATTTTTTGGGATGGGGGTTTGGGGTTTGGCACCATTATGTTGGCCATTTTTGCATATGGTGTCCAAACCCAAATTTTATTGGATTTTTGTGATGTTTATTCTCAAAGACCAAATGGGTTTTAATTTTGAAGTTTTCTAATTTTTGGGGTTTTTACCTTGATTTGTGTGCCGCCTAGTTTTTTTGAGTTTTCTTGGCATGGTATTTATCACGGATCTAGACCATCTATAGGATGTTAGTCAAACCACTATTCTACTTTTATGTTTGCATTGGGATGTATGCCATATCCATAGTCTTGAATTTGTGTTTAGTTGAGTGATTTTATACTTGATGTTATTATTTCTTTTGGATCTTTGCTATTTTTTCATGGACACTAGGATTCATGTAGAATCCATACTCTTGGATTGAGGTTGGTTGAGTGAGTTCATGATGTTTGGTCTTATTGCATCATTAGGATTTGTGTAGAAACCATACTCCTTGATTGAGGTCAGTTGAGTGAGTTCATGACGTATGGTTTTATTATTTTTTGTGATTCATGTAGAATCCATCCTCCTAAGCTTAGTTTCAGTTAAGTAATATTTTTATTATATTCTCATCTAGACCTTTTGTTATGATATTTGTGATGGTGGTGTGCCACACACGAGTATGTGTGCATAAATTATTAGGTGACTTACGAGGCCTAATCTCCCATTTGTATTTCAGTGCAGTTATGAACATTTGGGGTTGGGTTGGGAATATGCATGCCTATAGGCACTCATCATTAGATGAGCATGGGTAGGATAGGGTAACACATGGAGGGGCTTCTATCTTGTAGCCTAGTGACCATTTCCTATGGGTTGGTAGAGGAAGTTTTATATAAGTGATAACTAAATAAAAATATTGGGTGCTAATAAATTTAACATAATTAGAATGTGGATTGTACACCTTATGATGGGAAGTTGATGCTACTAGGATTATGCACCTTCCATTGGGAAGTTGATGCTTTCAATACTAGCTTAGGATTTTTGATGCCAAGAGACTCTCCATGATGTTAGCCCCTACATAGTAGCCCATTGAGTGTTTGACCAGGTTCTATTGTACTTGCCTTGTCTTATGATCTTGTTTTCAATCATCATTACTATCTATCATGAGTGTTAGCCATGGACATTTGCTTTATGTGTGTTTGTGGTTGGATAATTATCTCCATTAGCATGGATAGAGTGAACGTATGGGTTCCATGTGGTTGGAAGGCATAGCTACCTACACCACTGCTAGGGACTGATGTATAGATGCGGTCTATTGTCCTAGTATAACTATTACTGGATGTTTTTACTTGATACTTTGGGTTCTGGAGTATTCTTTTTTGTGATTTATGCTTTCATTGGAATGATTGGATATCATGTTTAGATGATCTTAGTTTTTTTGATGCATTCCTATATTATGATGTTTAGCATATGGTTAGATGATGTGATTTGATTAGTTGGAATATCTATTACTTTACTTGTTAGCATGTTAGATTTCCTGCTCGCATGATGTTAGAATATGACTAGATGATGTGAATTGCTCAGTTGGAGTATCTACTACTTATTGGATTAGCATGTTAGATTTACTATTCTTATGATGTTATTACACTTTAGTAGTGATGTCCTCATAAGACAACTTTGACTGTCTAGTTGGTAGTTTGGGATGTTACATGCAGGGGATGGCTAGGGCCTTCGAGGTCTCATGATACTATTATGTTTAGGATGAACCACACACTTAGTTTGTTGTTTCAATGCATTTCAATGTTTCTTTTAGTTCATTTCCTTCATTGCTATGTTAGATGGTTAGATGTAGTTTCCATCTTTTAGATATTGTCTTTCAAGTGTTTATAACTCAATTGTGGATCTAATACTCCCTGGTGTGGAGGAACTATCTTTTCTAACTTTCTATTCCTTTATTTTGGTGTGTTGTTATGGCTCCTCATGCAAGATTGTACTTCCCCATGTAAGATTGTGGAAGTTTTGCATGGTTCATTATATTTCCTTGTGTGACTTTTAGCACTTCCTTGTGCGAATCTCAACACCAGTCCAATGCTTTTTGCTAGTTGTCTTGGCATTTTCTTGTGTGAAGGGTTAGTTCCTCACATGGCATGGTGCACTTTCTCATGCAGATTGGGAAGCTTCCTCACATGAACCTAAAGGGATCATTTCCTTGTGCATAAACTAGGGGGCATCTCCACTATTTTTTGAAGAATGCAATTTGGACTTTTGAGTACCCTTTAAGAATGCTAATGTTTCCCTACTTTGATAGATCATAGATCACTAGGTTGAGTGTGTTAGTTTGGTTGTGGCATTTGGAGATTTGTTGGTTGTTGAGATTGTTGGTGAAGACTTCTATTGCGATCTTTGTGATCCATGTATGATGTTGTCATGTGCATTCATACTTGTAATTTTTTTTTCAAATCTTGGCTTGTATTGAATTCTTGTTCCAAGGATCTCTAGGCAAGGCATTACAAGCAAGCTCCCTCAAATAGAAACTTTGTATAGGAATATCCCTTATTGAAAACAAAAAAACTAGAAAATTGGAAATATAAATATTTTTTGGTGATGCAAGATTTCTCGTACACTTAGGATGCTCTTGCATTACTATGAGTTCCATACCAAGATAGTCTATGTTCCAAAATGAGTTTATAAAAGTGTTTAGACTTTTTTTTAATTTTAGTAATGTTTGAAAAATTGATAGATATGCTAGATATGTTCTTAAATAAGTTTTTTTTCTCCTGTCATTCCAAACATTAATGTTTAAAAAAACACAATTTTACCCTAAATAGTGAAAGGTGAGCGTAGACTAGTCAAGTGGGTTTTGTTCAATACTTGTAATATGCACTAGTAAAGTATATTTTTTCTAGAGTTCCTTGCAAATTTCCTCTACTTGTCACCACCAAGATGAAGTATTTCTCCTAATCTATGCCACACCTATTCCTTGGTACTTCTGAGGAAACTAAATTGTTCTAGGATGTTGGGTCTAGTTTATCTTCAAGCCTCTTGTATCAATTGTCTTTCTGCTCTCTAAATATCTCTCCTTTGAATAGCTCTCTCTAAGGCTTTAGCTCTTCTTTCTTCTTCTTCTAACACCTGGCTAGCATTCCTGTAATGTTCAATGTTCCTTCTATGTCTCCAAACGAATGTGTTAAGGGATGAAATTTTGTCTTCTTGATCATCTTGGAAACCAAGATTAGGTTGGAGCACTAGAATAATGTTTTAATGAGGTAGTACCATCTTCCCTCATGACATAGGCTTTTAGTAAAGAAATTGTTCATGTACCCAGTAGAGTGGCCAAAAATCTCTTAGTAAACAGATTTATTCTTTCAGATTATTACTCTTCAATGCCCAATTTAGAACAATATCTGATCACAAATAGTTGGAAAGCTCCTTATGGATGTTTTATCTTTGCTCTGAATTGGTAGTTACAAATCTCTAAAATAGATTTGCAATGAATTCTATTTTCTTCCTAAACTACTTTGGGGTATGTTCTTAACCTGAGAATAGTAGAGGGATAACCAAGCTAGACCTAAGTAAAATCCAACTTAGGTAGATAGAAGTTTCTCAACACTGAAATAGATTTATGCATCCACACATCTTATGAATCCATAAATTTCATCCACATGATTAACTAATTCCAAACTAAGCTAATTCAAATATGAACTATGACTAGTAAACTAGAAATGATAGAAGGATTTCCTCTTCGAATGAACTATAACAATACTTATCCCATTCTTTTTTTGCCTCAAAATAGGGGAGGTAGAACTCTATTCTTCCCTTGTTCCAATGCAAACAAAAGAGAAAACATGAACTAAATACAATACTAACTAGAACAGAAAATGATTGACATATAATACCATTTGATTGTCTCTACAAAAAAAAGTACTTCACACCAAAAATTTTCCAACCTTTCATTAATCTTTTCAATTCATACATATAGAGTTTTTGAGATGACCATTACAATGGAAGTTTAATTAGATCATCTTTAGAGGATGACAAATGGAAAGGTGCTAGTTTGCCATATTAAATAATTACAAAAGAAAACAAAAAGGGGGCATAATATGAATCACTTAGACTTCTTCCCCTTTTTAGTTTTTGTCCTATATGCCTTAGCAACAACCATTATTGGGATTAGCTCTTCATGGTTGGGCATGTTTATATTAGTGAATCTCAAAAGCCATTTTGAATGTTCCCTTGCCAACTCCTTTACAACATTCAACTAATTTGGCAACTCCTTCATGACCACATGTATCCATCCATTGAGCATCTAGTATTCTGCGGTTCTATTCTGGCTATTGGAATCCACTGTGGACAGATTATCCAAAAAAGTAGAGAAGTTACTTTTCATTACTTCCACTCTAATGAGATCATTGCCTTGACCACTATTTTGAGAATCAATGTGTATCCCTCTCATAAGCTCAAATCCCCTATCTTGAGTCTTCTTTACTTTGCTCTCTAATTCCTTGAGTCCCTTCTCAACCACTTGGATCATTTCCTGTTTGAACTGCATACTTTGGAGCCACTTGAATAAAGGTTCATTCCCCTTCTTCAAAATCTTTGCTTCAACTACCTCCTTCACTTTCATCTAGATAATCAACTTTAAAAGGGATATGCAACCATCACATCTGATTCTTTCTTTGGCCAGAGTATTACTATTGGACAATATATTATCCTTTTCTATCTCCAATCTAAGGATAGCATTTCCAATTTGGTCTATGAGTGAAACTCCTTCTGATTTAAGTTTCTCAATCCATTCTCTACCAATTTGGCCATAATGCCTATCTTCTTGGAGCTAGGAAATGAGAGCTTGCACTTTAGTTGCACTAGGAGTCTGAGTCATAGACATACTAGAAATAGTTGCTAATGGAGTGACTAGCTACCTAATAATTTTTTTCAATTCTTCTATCTCTACTTTCATCTTGATTTTTGACAATTTGAGACTTTCTAATTGTCCTTCTATCAGTTCATTACTTGATCTCAATAAGCTAACCTTTGTACCATGTCTAGCTTCTCCAAGATCGATTGAATGTAGAGTAAAATATCCTGGCATCATATCCTTAATCCTCCCTCCTTTGTTTGGCTTGGCTATTTCCATTGTTAGGTTCCTTGTTTATGGATCTTGCCCAAGTATTGACAAAGTCTTTTGCTTCTTGACCTTTGCTAATGTAGTCCCAGAATGAAGCACAAGGGATATAGTGTGGATACAGTGTCTTTCGCAAAAATGCTTTCATCCTTTCTCTTTCTTTTCCTTTCCAAAGTATCTTCTAACCAAGAATCAATTCCTATCACTTTGGAAGCTGTTCCAAGTGATCCAATGCTAAACATTTTCTTCTTCACTGGAGTCATGGTTATAGCAGTTGAAGAGAAAGTATTCCTTGAGTTCTTAGACTAGAGTCTGGAAGAAGCCTAGCCCTTCTCCATCTCTAAACTCTTCTTTGTCTCTTCATCTGATTTAGCAGACTTGCTACTTCTACTTTTTTCATTTGCTAGGTCTATTATCTATATAGGGGAACCACCTAGCTTCAAAAGTGAAGCACTAGTTAATGACACAAGGCTATAATGAGGAGATGGGATTGGTGTGGTATGTGGAGAAGGAACAGGGGTAGTGTGAGGAGATGGAATAGGGGTAGTATGTGGGGAAGGTACTGGAGTAGGGGTACTATCTTTTGATTCTTTTTCTTTCTTCTCTTGAGTACTAGTTTGGGTTCCTATAACTAGCAAGGAACCATGATGACATGTTTGGGCTATAGGAACATTCTTTTTTGGGGGTTGATCACCTCTGCCCATAGGTTGAGTTGGTCCTTGGGTGGAAGCTATGGTCACTCCCACTATATCACTCTGAGATGAAGTAGGCATTGCAACTTCTGGAGAAGCTTGAGTGGCTACACCCTTACTCTGGCTCTTTCTAGTTGTCCACTCAACCCATTTCTTGGTTCTCTTGATTATCCTAGCCATCATGATATCAATATTTTCTTCCACATCAACATATGGCTTGGAACTAATAGGAACTCCCCTTAATTTAGTCAAATATGTATTGCTATATATATTTTGACCATCATATTCCAATCCTTCTACATTGAGGTCAATGCCATATGTCTTTATTTGTTCCACCTTGAGTCTAGCAAAAGCATGATCTCAACTTTCCAACTCATCCTTGCAATCTGCCCAATAATCCTCTAGAGTGGTGACATGCTTGATCACACTCCCAATTTGAAGCACCTCTCTTGCATATCCATTTGGGTTGAACATGGGCCTCACAACCTCATATTCCTTCAATTTGTACTTATTCTCAAATGCCTTGAGAATGTTTTTGGCATCAGACCAAGAATCACAATTTTAAGCCTTGACCTTCATTGGGAGCTCATACTCCTTCCTTAAACTAGCACTCAAAACATTCACTTGGATAGCTTGTCTCACGATCTCTATGAGCACGATCATGTTGCTTGGGTATCTGGGCAGCTTCAAAGGAAATCCATCAAAAGTTGCGAGGATCAAATACAAGAAGGATGAGAATTGAATAAAGTAGCTACCAAACCGACTAATGGCTACTATCAATTCTAGGCTAAAACTCCTCTCTAGGCATCCTTGTAGTTCCCTATAAATCCTCATTATAAAAGAGTCATTAACTCTGACATACTCTACATAGTTATTCTATAACTGCAAGCATGGATAAAATTCATAACTTTTACATCATTAGGAAAATCCTCTATTCTGGGAAGGCCTAACCATAATTATAGAGAAGCCAACATATAAATAATAAAAGAAGACATGTAGAAGGTATTGTAGAACTTTGTAGCATTGAGAGCTCTGGACAGATGTTCACTTATCTCATACGTCCAATCAATATAATGTGTGTTTGAATAGATGATTTGCACTAAAAAGAAATATTGTTCTACAAAATTAAGTGCTTCTACCTCACCTTCCAACCAATGCAAATGAACCAGAATGTCCATGATTTTAGGCTTGATATTGGTGCCAAAAAGGGTCTTAGGAACCTTACTCTTAGCTCCCCATGGCTTTTGGAACCAGGACCTCATAATTTCCTTCTACCAGACCATCTTCTTCAAGTAGAACTCAGACATGGCTCCTCCTACGGTCAATTCAAAAAATTATTCCCACTCTAGAATCTGGAGGCAATTGACTATAGTTTTCTATTCAATTGAGATCAAAACTGCATGATCCAACCAAAAGATCTGTTTAGTGTTCAGATTGTAATGGTTAATACATTCAACAATCAACTCGGGGGCTTGAATTGCCACTGGAAACCCAACTGCTTCCACTTGCCTACTTCCTTAGAGTTTCTTGTTTATTGGGTGGATTGGCTCCATCCTCAACCTTCTTTGGAAATATTGCATGTCAAAGAAATGGAGTGAGGTATCTATAACATTCTGCAATTTTGACTTAATCCCATTCAGTCCATCAAATCCAACAAATCTTGTTGCCATCTTATCTGAGATAGAGCTGAATTGAAAATCTTAAAACTAAAAATAGCACAGAGAATAGAGTTTTGCAACTATGAGAATTTTGAAATCAGTATTCAATTCAATAGCATAATAGTTCAAATAAAAAAGTGGTAGTTTGAAAATCCATTATGTTCATCTCCATATGGAAATCCAAATTTAGCTGTTAATCTTCAATGTCTACACCACATGAGTGAATTAAAGGATAAATCCATTAGATTAGTAAATTTAGGGGTTTCTAATATATTTTTCCATGTCTTTTCATTGTTTCCATTGGCCCAATGGTAACTTTCCTTTATTATAGACTTACTTTCATGTTTTTCACCAAGTTGCAGAAAATTAAGAATGGAGTACACCATGGGGAAAAATTTGCTCAGCCAAATTTTGCTCAAGATACCTTCCTAAATGTGGTTAACTGACTTCCATTATCATTTTTAAGCATCCTATTACTGATCTATGAGCCCAACATGCTTGCACTAGTGATTTTTCAATAGATGCAAAAAATCGCTTTCCAGGATTGAAAACCCGCTGAGAAGGCAACTTCTATTTTTCTACCTTTGCTTTTATTTTCACCTTATCTTTTAAGTAAGTGTGCTTTTAAGTTTCAAAAAATATAAAAAGGGGCTATGAAAGTGAAAAGGAACACACTTACTTTCTTTTCCCCTCTCACAAAATGTCTTTGTCAAAAAATTGACTTTGCAGGTCGAAAAACTGCTGTAGAGAAGTTAGTTCAAAGTTTTTTGCCAGATGCTATTCTGATCATTATGATGAATTCTGAGTGAATCCCAAGGTAGAATATTGCAATGTAGGGATGATTTATCCATAAAAAAAACTCATGTCTTCCTTTCTTTGGCTTGTGAAACTCATTCCTTGACCTCTATGGAAAATCACCTTCGTAGGTCAAAAACCAATTGTGGAGAAGGCAATGCTGGGTTTTTTGCAAACTTTATTTTCTTCATGTGAAAACTATAAAAAGTCATGAGAAAGTTCATTCTTGGAAATGGCTTTGTGAAAAATCATGATATGACCCAAGAATCTCCATCGAAAAGGATCCTAGACTACCCACAAAACTCACAACAACAAGGAAAACCCACCTGGTTATGTAATGCAGGAGAAGAAGGAAGGTGAAAAACCAATGGAGAGACTTTTCACTTAGGGAAAAGAAATAGACTCAGACATACCTAGATCTAATTAATACACAAGATCATTTTCCACTTTGCATAATGGGTATAGGATGAAAAGTGGGGCAACAACTGGCTCTAACTGGGGACTTGGGTTGAGTATACCTAATCAAGGAACTCAAAATGTCTAGTTTCACAAAAGAAGGTAAAAAGGTGGCAACACAACAAAACATAATAAGACAAATAACAAGAAAAAAAAAGCAAAGGAAAAAGACAAACTAGGAAACACAAGAGACACTAAAACTAACTATAATACAATACATGGGTTACCCGCTCTCAATTAGCAATTTGATAAAGCTTCAGATCTTGACCATTATAGGTCAGGGGTAGTACTTTTCCATCTTCATATGCCAATTTGAAAGAATTATTTTCAAATGCTTGATGAATTCTGAATGGGCCTTTCCATAAAGTATCAAACTTCTTATGCATTCCTTTCAAAGTGCTTCACTTATCCCAAAGTAGCACATTGTCTCCTACCACGAATTTTTGTGGTTTTATTTTCTTGTCAAATAGATCCTTCACTCGCATCTAATGTTGTGTGATGTGATCTATGATTTCTTCCCTTTCTTCAAGTTTTCTCAAGTACAAGATCCTCTTTTCTAAACCATCTTTAAAAACATCATCTTTGATCACCATTCTTAGTTTATTTGTGGCTAATTCTAGAGGTAAGGGGAGGTTAGCTTTAGTTTCATAAACTAATTCGAAAGGAGATATGTCAATTTCCCTTTTAGGTGTCACTCTATCCACCCAAAGTGCCTCATGAATCTTTTTGTGCCAAGTCTTTTGATTATTTGAAACCAATTTTTTAACAATATTCATCAAGTTCTTATTACTTGACTCAGCTTGACCATTTCCTTGAGGGAAATAATCAGATGAATGACCCACAATAATCCCATACTCAAAGTAGAGATTGGTAATTTCAATTGAAAAAAAATAAGATGCATTATCCATCACCAATTTAATAGGGACACCGAACTTGACCAATATGTTCTCCTTTACAAATTCGCACACCACTTTGGAAGTAGTCTTCTTAGTAACTTTAGCTTCTACCCACTTGGTGAAATAGTTAGTTGCAGTTATTGCATATTGGTGACTAGCACTAGATATAGGACTAATCAAAGCAATGAAGTTGAGACCCCATTTTTGAAAAGGTCCTTTGATGATAACAGGTTTCAATGGCAGAGCAGTTAATTGAGGATATCCAGAGAACATCACACACTTCTCAAATTTTGCTACCCACGTATATGCATCTTTAAACATCCTAGGCTAGTAATAACACTACCTTAGTATTTTAAAAGTTGTGACTAAATATGAGAAATGTCCTCCACAAGCTTCGTCATGAAATGTTCTCAACAACTTTTCCTACTGTTGTTTGTCTACGTACCTAAGGAAAGTTCCACCAATGGCTTTTTTGAATAGTTTACCATCCCAAATCACATACTTAGCTACTTTCAATTTGAGATCTCTTCTTTGTCTTACATTTAGACCCTCTGGAAATTCACCATATGTCAGTAGATAAGAAATATTTTCAAAACATGAATCATAAAGGCCTATAGCTAACACCGACTACTTCTCTCCCAACTCCTCTAATACTTTAGTTATCTTATTTTCTACAATCACCTTGCATAGAGCATTTCCCCTTACTAGCTTGGTAGGTTTTATTTCTATATCATACTCCTATATTTTTTCCACCCATGTTCCTTTGACATTATAGCCCACATCCTGTTGTGTCAATACACTCTTCACTACCACGTCAGGGACAAAGACTACAAAATGTGAATGCAAGATATAAATTCAAAATTTTTTTAGGGCTTTAAACACTGGAAAAGCATGCTTTTCAATCTATAAATATTCTAGTTCATGATTCTTAAAAGGTATGCTCATGAAAGCTATTGGGGCTTGTACCACTTCATCATTTTCTTACTTAAGTATCATCGAAAGAGTATGTTCGGAAGCATAACAATAAATAATGAAATCTTGTTTATAATTTGGATGACATAAAACTAGGGCATTAGCAATACCAGTCTTCATATCTTGAAAGGCTCACTTTCCTACCTCATTCCATTTGAAATTTGAATTTCCTTTCATCATATCCACTATATGCTTAGTTGTTTCTGTGAAATCATGCACAAATCTTTTGAGAAAATTCACTTGCCCAAAGAAAGATTTAACTCCTATTTTATTCAAAGGCAAGCTCAATCTTTGAATGACTTTTACCCATTCAAGGTCAATTCTAATGCCCTCCTAGGACACTATATGACCTAGGGGTTTCCCTTCTATTACACAAAAAACTAACTTTTTTAGGATTGATAGAGATTCCATGCTCTAGGCATCTCTGTAAAACCTTTCTCAAATCTTCCATATGATCTTTTCTCTTTCTTGAGAACATGGTGAGATCATCCAGCTATATGACTATGATTTCATCCTTTAGATTGGAAAATGTCTTGCTCATACATCTTTGGAATGTGGCACTAGTGTTGATAAGTCCAAAGGGCATTCTATGATATGCAAATGTTCCCCAAGGAGTGGTGAATGTTGTCTTATGCTGATCTTTCTCCTCTACTTTGACCTAGTTATAACCTAAGAAACTATTGAGCATAGACATCATTTTAGATCCTACCACTATTTTCCATAGGTCATCCATGTTAAGAAGAGAAAATTTATCTTGAAGAGATGCTTGGTTTGGGTTGTGGAAATCGACACAAATTCTTATTTCTTCATTCTTCTTTTTGATGGGTACTATATTGACTATCCAAGTGGAATGATGAATGGGATAAATGATTCTTGCTTTTAACATCTTATCTACCTCCCAAAAGATGGCATCTACAACTTTAGGATTACAGTTCCTCTATTTTTTCCAAAAAGGGACTGCATTAGGCTTTAGTGGAATTTGGTGTTTTACCTTCCCATCTCTATAACTTTTCAAGTCTTCATAGCTCTAGGAAAAAACATCTCTATATTCCATGAGTAGATTTCTTCTAGCTTATTTTTCTTTAGGTGAACAACACTTCCCAATATTAATCATTCTAGGATTATGGATATCTCCAGTGTTTATTCCCTCATACTCACCTGTAGTAGGTCCTTTTTTTGCTCTTTTTTGCTTTATGTAAGCATCATGTCTATTAAACAATTTTTCTAAAGCCACAAAATATGGAGGAATATTGTTACCTTTCAGCTAAAATTCTCCATTTTGATTCTGTTTCTCATTTGCACCAGAGCTTTCATGATCACTTCCACTATATTCATTCTCAAAACTAGACTTGTCATTTTAAAGGAACATCTAAAAACTCTTATCATCATTGAAGACTTGCCATGATTTCATGTTATCTAGAACAACAAATCGATACACAATTTTGATCTAATACTTTTTGTCTTTGAAATCTAGGTGGGGAAGTAAGAGGGAGGTGAGGACTGCTAGGGAATCATCTTTGATATTCATCTCTCTCAAAATTGCTTCAATAGAGAAGGCATCAAGGCTTTCTATCTCATCCCAAACTCTATCTCTATAATTCTTCAGCTTGTGATTCTTCATAGAATATTGTCCTTTTACCTGCTTCACAATAAGCTCCACATCACCTTGAGCTTTTAAAATATTTATCCCTCTTTCTTTTGCTATTATTATCCCCAGTAATAAGGCTTCATATCCTGCAGTGTTATTTATATTCCCAAATTCTAATTTGAAAGCCATAGGTTTAGGTTCTTGTTCTAGGGATATCAATACTACACCTGCTGTAGATCCTGAGGTGGCACAACTTCCATAAAATTCAAGTGTCCATATACTTGATGCATCTTTATTTCCATTAGAAACTTTGTTGCTTTGGCTCTCATCTATTTGTTCATTTGAGCCTTCTTTAGTAAACAACATATAGTTACCAAATTCCAGCTCTTGGTAGAGTCTGAGCTTTCAGGTCATCTAATTTCAAGACTGTGAAATTTTCCTTTTCTTCATGTTCTAATTTGATTTTCTTATTCCCAATAGCTATCACTACTTGAGACCAATCTAACTTTATCTCTCCCCCTAAGTCTCGATAAAAAATTCTACTTAAAAGAAGTCCATAGCTTGTTGGAATATCAGCTACCAGAATAGTCAATAGGAGCTTCTTTTCTAGGTGAGAAGCTAAGGCTACCTGAGCATCTAAAATTTACCCAAGTAATGGCACTTGTTTGGCATCCATTGAGTAGCATCTCCCATGTACTTTAGTGAGATTGAGTCCTAAGGCTTTGGCTACAGAATAAGGCATAATGTTATCCGATGCACCCAAATCTATTATACAATTACTAAGTTTACATCCATTAATATACAATGAAATATAAAAAGGCTCAGGTTTTTACCTTGGGGATGTTGCTAAGATTATAGAATCTTCTTGGTTAAAAAAACTAGATGTCAAGGTTTCATCCTCTTTCTCAACCATTACATTACAATTATCATATGATGTGTTTACTTTACATCAACATGCCAGCCTTTTTAACTTGAAAGGATGCAACTTTAAATAATCAATAGTAGAAATTTGAATTTTTGATTCTTCACAAAATTGAATAAAATCAAAGGATGTCTTGTCCTTACCCATTTGTGAAGTAGATGCTCCTTGATCAGTATCTACATTACTCGTTGAAGGACTGGAGTCATTTCTATGAGTGTGACTAGAGGATTGATTCTTCAACCTTTGGCCCTAAGTAAGTACTGTGTATGATGTTCCATTGATGGTTGCATAACATTCATCTTTTGATTCAGAATCTGACTTGTATTCTAAAAATAAATTTCCAATGTCACCATTTGAATAGGAATCAGGCTCAGAACAATGAGTTGCAATGTTCAACTCATTAGTAGATAACAACTGCATCATGTGGGCAGTCTCTAGACAATCTTGATGTCATGATCTATGGTCAAATGAAATATGCACATATTTCCTTTTTTTGGCCCCGCCTCAATTTGCAACCTGGGTTGTCATCCTATAAGCTGTGGAAATCTACTTTTGTTATTTCTTCCTGGTGAATTTTTATAATTTTTCTAATAGGGACTATTGAATCCGAGTAACTGCTTCTTCATTGCTACTAGCTCATTTGAAAATTTTTAAATCATCTCCTTGGACGATGTGGTATTACTAGAAATTCCCTTAGTTTGAAGTTCTCATTTCCATTTTCTTGCAAAAATCAAATCATCCTCACACTCAATCACTTTCTTTTGCATGTCAGCTAGATTCATGGGATGTGCTCTCCTCAAATCATAATTGACATTTGGAGGCATCACACTAATAAAGAAAATTTTCAAATTAATAGTTGTGGGTCTATTAGTGGCTAGAATTCTGCTTATAATCTCATTAAACTTGGCAACAAAATCTCTCATACTCATAGTGGGTTGCTTCTTAATTGAAGTCAACTGTGTTAGTAGGGCATGTTTGTCTTCCACAGTTTTGAACCTTGTCTCAAAGGCCATTCTTAATGTATCCCAATCAGTTATTGAGCCATTAGCTAGATGATAAAACAAGTTTGTTGCATTGTCTATGAGGGTTTTCACAAACAATCTCACATCAACATCTTCATGTCCCACTCCTAAGATATGAGTGGCTGCAAAGAAAGCTTTAATGTACTTATTTGTAGTGACTTTCCCATCACCTAATAATTTAGGGAAATTCTTCCTCGAACCAGCTAGGAGTGGATGATGAGCATTTAATGCTAATGGTCTTGTTTCCATGGCCCATGTGGTAGCCATGATTATCCTAGCAATATGTGGCAAAAAATTAACAACTGGAGGGGCAGTAACTCCATAGAGTGCTAACACCTGACAAGTGGAATGTGAAGTGCTAGCATCCTAATTTCTAATAGGGGAAGGCAGCCTACTCTAGCTTTTATTTTAATTTTTTTTTTCTTTGGAGCATCTAAGATAGGGAAACCAAGCTCTGTAAGCTTATCAAACATAGGGTCCTACCCACCCTATTCCTTGGTACTTTTGAGGAACCTAAATTTTTCTAGGATGCTAGGTCTAGTTTATCTTTGAGCTTCTTGTCTCAATTTTCTTTTTTCTCTCCGAATATCTCTCCTTTGAATAGCTCTCTCTAAGGCTTTAGCTCTTATTTCTTCTTCTTCTAACACCTAGCTAGCAATCCTATAATATTCAATGTTCCTTCTATGTCTCCAAATGAATGTGTTAAGGGATGAAATTATGTCATCTTGATTGTATTGGAAACCAAGATTAGGTTGGAGCACTGGAATAATGTTTTCATGAGGTAGTACCATCTTCCCTCATGACATAGGATTTTAGTCAAGCAACTGTTTGTCTACCCAGTAGAGTGGCCAAAAATCTGTTGGTAAACAGATTTATTCTTTTAGATTATTACTCTTTAATGCCCGATTTAGAACAATATCTGATCACAAATAGTTGGAAAGATCCTTATGGATCTTTTAGCTTTCCTCTGAATTGGTAGGTACAACTACCTAAAATAGATTTGCAATGAATTCTATTTTCTTCCTAAACTACTTTGGGGTATGTTCTTAACCCGAGAATAGTAGAGGGATAACCAAGCTAGACCTATGTAAAATCCAACTTAGGTAGATAGAATTTTCTCAACAATAAAATAGATTTATGCATCCATACATCTTATGAATCCATAAATTTTATCCACATGATTAACTAATGCCAAACTAAGCTCATTCAAATATGAACTATGACTAGTAAACTAGAAATGCTAGAAGGATTTCCTCTTCCACTAAACTATAACAATACTTATCAGATTCATCTATTGCCTCAAAATACGGGAGGTAGAACTCTATTCTTCCCTTGTTCCAATTCAAACAAAAGAGAAAACATGAACTAAATACAATACTAACTAGAATAAAAAATGATTGACATAAAATACCATTCGATTGTCTCTGCAACAAAAAGTACTTCACACACAAAATTTTCCGACCTTTCATTAATCTTTTCAATTCATACATATAGAGTTTTTGAGATGACCATTAATATGGAATCTTAATCTGTTCATCTTTAGAGGATGAAAAATGGCAAGGTGCCAGTTTGTCGTATTACAAAATTACAAAAGAAAACAAAAAGTGGGCATAATATGAATCACTTAAACTTCTTTCCCTTTTTAGTTTTTGTCCTATATGCCTTAGCAGAAACCATTATTGGGATTAGCTCTTCATGGTTGGGCACATGTATATTAGTGAATCTCAAAAGCCATTTTGAATGTTCCCTTGCCAACTCCTTTATGGCATTCAATTGATCCAACAACTCCTCCATGGCCACATATATCCATCCACTAAGTGTGTCAAGTTCTACGATTCTATTCTGACTACTAGAATCCACTGTGGATAGATTATCCAAAAAAGTAGAGAAGTTACATTTCATTACTTCCACTCTAATGAGATCTTTTCCTTGACCACTAGTTTGAGAATCAATGTGTAGCCCTCTCATAAGCTCAAATCCCCTATCTTGAGTCTTCTTTACTTTTCTCTCTATTTCCTTGAGTCCCTTCTCAGCCACCTAGATCTTTTCTAGTTTGAATTGCATACTTTGAGCCACTCAAAAAAAAGGTTCATTCCCTTTCTTCAGAATCTTTGCTTCAACTACCTCCTTCACTTTCATCTAGATGACCATCTTTAAAAAGGAGATGCAGTCATCACATCTGATGCTTTCTATGGTCAAATTATTACTATTGGACAATATATTATCCTTTTCTATCTCCAATTTGAGGATAGCATTTTCAATTTGGTCTATGAGTGAAACTCCTTTTGATTTAAGTTTCTCAATCCATTCTCTACCAATATGGCCATAATTCCTATCTTCCTAGAACTAGGAAATGAGAGCTTTCAGTTTAGCTGCACTAGGAGTCTGAGCCATAGACATACTAGAAATAGTTTCTAGTGGAGTGACTAGCTACCTAATAAATTTTTTCAATTCTTCTATCTCAGCTTTGATCTTGATTTTTGACAAATTGAGATTTTCTAATTGTCCTTCTATCACTTCATTACTTGATCTCCATAAGCCAACCTTTGTATTATGTCTGGCTTCCCCAAGATCGATTGAATTTAGAGTAAAATCATCAAGCATCATATCCTCAATTCTCCCTCCTTTGTTTGGCTTGGCTATTTCCATTGTCAAGTGCCCTATTTCTAGATCTTGCCCAAGTATTGACAAAGTCTTCTGCTTGTTGACCTTTGCCAATGTAGTCCCAAAATGAACCATGAGGGATATAGTGGCTTTTGCAGAAACACTTTCATCCTTTCTTTTTCTTTTCCTTTCCAAAGTATCTTCTAACCAAGAATCAATTCCTATCACTTTAGAAGCTTTTCCATGTGATTCAATGTTGAACATTTTCTTCTTCACTAAAGTCATGGTTACAAAAATTGAAGAGAAAGGATTCTTTGAGTCCTTAGATATGAGTCTAGAATAAGCCCGACCCTTCCCCATCTCTAAAGTCTTCTTGATCTCTTCATCTAATTTAGTAGACTTCCTACTACTATTTTTTCCATCCCCTAGGTCTACTATCTGTACAGGGGAACCACCTAGCTTCAAAAGTGAAGCACTTGCGGATGGCATGGGGCTATGATGAGGAGATGGGATTGGAGTGGTATGCAGAGAAGGAACAAGGGTAGTGTGAGGAGATGGAATAGGGATTGTATGTGGGGAAGGTATTGGAGTAGGGGCACTATCCTTTGGTTCTTCTAATTTCTTCTCTTTAGTACCAATTTGGGTTCCTATAATTGGCAAGGAACCATCATGACATGTTTGGGCTATAGGAACATTCTTGTTTGAGGGTTGATCACCTCTGCCTATAGGTTGAGTTGGTCCTTGGGTGGAAGCTATGTTCACTCCCACTGTAGCACTCTAAGATGAAGTAGGTGTTGTAATTTCTAGAGAAGTTTGAGTGGCTGCACCCTTACTTTGACTCTTTCTAGTTGTCCACTCAACCCATTTCCCAGTTCTCTTGATTATCCTAGCCATCATGATATCAAGATTTTTATCCACATCCACATATGGCTCAAAATTGATAGGAACTCCCCTTAATTTAGTCAAATATGTATTTCTATACATGTTTTGACCATCATCTTCCAATCCTTCTATATTCAGATCAATGCCATATGTCTTTATTTGTTCCACCGTGAGTCTTGCGAAAGCATAATCTTGGATTTCTAACTCATCCTTACAATCTACCCAATAATCCTCTAGAGTGGTGACATGCTTGATCACACTCTTGATTTGAAGCACCTCTGTTGCATATCCATTTGGGTTGAACATGGGCCTCACAACCTCATATTCCTGGGTAAAAGCACAAAGCTCTGTCACTGTTTGTGATATCTTGTACTATTTTGGCCGAAATGCTTTCGGCTGTAATGGCTCCGCTCATACACACGTGGTAGTTTCATGCGCCTATGTGGTGCATACCATTTTGGCCAAAATTCATTCGGTTGAAAGGGTTTCAGTCAAAACCTTGAGCTAGAATAAAACCCACTGCAAACCTCTAGTGGCTATCATTGTTACTGTTGGGGTTCCTGGATGTTTGGAGAGCGGGTTAAGGGTTTCGGCCGTAACTGGTTAGTGGTTTTTTCCTCTCCATTTTTTAATAGTTTTTAAACATATTTTTTGATTGATAGATGTTAATCATACTTAAAATAGTTGTTTTTGACGTATTTTGTGAGTGAAATGCTTAAAATTATTTATTTTTTAATATGTTTAAATTATTTAAATTATTTTAGATTATTTTAGAATGGTATTTAAATTAATTTGTTAGCAAAAATGTAGTTAAACATGAGATAAAAACATAGAAAAACATTAATTAAAAGTGTAGAAAAACATTAAGTTAAAATATAGAAAAATATTAGGAAAAACATTAGGTTAAAATATAGAAAAACATTAGTTAAAAGTGTAGAAAAACATTAGGTTAAAATATAGAAAAACATTAGGCAAAACATTAGGTTAAAATATAGAAAGACATTAGGTTAAAATTTAGAAAAAAATTAGGTTAAAATATAGAAAAATATTAGGTTATGAGGTAAACATGTAGAAAAATATTATTAAAAAATGTAGCAAACCTTTAGGGGACATTATTCAGTTTCTAACATAACCTGATGGATCTAGAGGTGAAATAATAATATCTTATGGTGAAATTAATTTTGACATTAAATACACCTTCTAACATAACCTTATATTAACTACAATCATAACCCATACCACATTCTAACCATAACATAGGCCCTCTACTAACTGAATGAACCACACTTAGATATTGATGATGTTCATTTCAACAACTAGTTATTGTTAGGTAATAATGATTCTTACATTACCAACTGGCACATAACGACCTCATGATACATTTCTAGGTATTTTTATCCATATATATGTTAAGGGGACCTAGGGACTCCTACTAGGTCATTACGTCTGTTATAGGTTGTAATAGGTATTCAAATGTTTACTAGCACATAATAGGTATTGTCAGGTAATAATGAGTCTTACATTACCAAACAACACATTACTTGATCACTTACGTCAACTGTGTTTTTCAAAATGTTATCCATACATGTGTGTCTTAAGGGGACATAGGAGTCGTAATAGGTCATACTATTTTTTATAGGTTCTAATAAGTCTTAATATGTATTATTAGGATATAATAGGTCTTATTAGGTAATGATGATTCTTACATTACCAAATGACACATAAGGACCTCATGATACATTTCTAGTATTTTTATCCATATATATGTTAAGGGGACCTAGGGACTCCTACTAGGTCATTATGTCTGTTATAGGTTGTAATAGGTATTCATATGTTTACTAGCACATAATAGGTATTGTTAGGTAATAATGAGTCTTACATTACCAAACAACACATTAAGATCACTTATGTCAACTGCATTTTTCAATATGTTATCCATACATGTGTGTCTTAAGGGGACATAGGAGTCATAATAGGTCATACTATTTTTTTAAGGTTCTAATAAGTCTTAATATGTATTATTAGGATATAATAGGTCTTATTAGGTAATGATGATTCTTACATTATCAAATGACACATAACGATCTCATGATACATTTCTAGGTATTTTTATCCATATATATGTTAAGGGGACCTAGGGACTCCTACTAGGTCATTACGTCTATTATAGGTTGTAATAGGTATTCATATGTTTACTAGCACATAATAGATTGACCTTACTATCAACCTTAATAAAACTATATCCCATTTACTTTATTAACATTCTTAACTCTAATTCAAACTACTAAATTAAGTCATGAGTTCTAAATTGTAAACTAAAATTTGCTAACTAAACTCATTTACTTATCTAGTAACAAATTTTTCTATCCCTATGTCCTAACTCTCATCTACACTCCCCATAATCATCAAAACATTTACATCAAAATTTAGATTTTAGTCAAGAATTATATTTTTTTATTGCATGTATGTACATGTGTACACTTAGTTATCATTTAATCAAGAAATTTTATTTTATTTTTATTGCATATACATGTACATGTACAAATATTTATTTTTCACATTTGCATGAGCACGTTACAATGTACATTAGATATGGTCTCTAAGATAATTTGTTTTAAAATACATATGTATGTTACATGATTGTTCATTTAGCACCATACATTTAATGTTGTGTATTTATATGTACATGTGTTTCAAATTAAATTTAACTTTTAATTATTTTAATTTAAATAGACTTGTATGTTTATATTTGTATATATATGCATGTGCAGATCTCTAGATATTTATCACTCAGATTGTAGCTTCACATTCATATTCTCATATTTATTTTCATATATACATTATGGCATCCAGTTCTGGGGATCGTGCTCCTGCATCCTCAGGGGATGCCAGTGTTCATGGTGGGGGTTAGAGTGTTGAGTCTAGCATAGCACGTAGATCGACCTCCTCCACCCATGATAGACAACAGTTATTTAGAGATACAGTGGCAAGATTATCTCATGCTATGCAGGTTTTGGATACCTCACTTTCCTCTTCTACCACCCTCCCTAATAGGGAGAAGGTCATAGTGATGCGAGAGGAGTTACTTCGTATGATTCAGACAGTTGAATCATACAACCCTTTTGATGATATGAGCATTGAGGCATTTTATTCTTCTTTATCTCACAGTGTCACTGGCACTGTGAAGTACACACAGATTGACACTGAGGTTTCCATCGGCATGGTGAAAACCATGTTTCCATCTTATGTAGATTGTCATAGAGTCAAAGGCTACTCTGTGATGAAGTGTACTAATCCACTCGTCGCACCATTGATGTATCCTCATTGGTTGGCTACTCATCATAGATGGCCACAGAAGGATGAGTTCCCCCTATATTTCTGCAAATAATTGTTTGTAGAATTTCATTTGCACTATGATCTTGACTATACAGATTATCCAGGGCATGTTGGGTAGGGTCAGGGGAGACTTTCTGACAGATTTAGACCCACAGACACTCCTGCGCCCATTAACAAATGGGCAATGGTGGGTCCAAACCTTTTGGTTATGCCGAGAGGTCCACAGATGGCTACTGCAGGTGAGAGTGTTCCTGATAACACAATTAGGACACAGATTTTTTTGAGCATCGCCACTGTCACCACACAGTTACGCAAGATTTCTTTTGATCGATGTAGTCAATATATGCTACGGTCTCGAGGTATTGTTCCTACAACTGCATCATCTAGCACACCTGTTGATGATGATTATGGAGTTGTAGACATACCTTCTCCTGTAGACATTTCTACAGTCTTAGAGGTGGATGCATTGCATCGTTTGGCATCATATTTAGCATCTGATCTTTTAGATGCATATCAAGAATTATCTACACTCTTAGGGATTCTACTGTGTGACATGAGCTCTCAGATTAGACATATTTTGTCACGTATAGAAATCCCAGAGGATTCATAGAGGTAGGAGGACATTCCTGCACCTTCTACTACTCCTACTGCTACACAAGCCCAGGTTATAGCACTAGCCCCAGCTACTCAAGACCCTACAACACCTCCCTCTACTCAAGATCTTAGTGGCACCATATAGCCTAGTCTATTTACTTCCATGCTTTCAGATCAGGGCCGCACTATTGACTTGGATGCTGATACTATTTTTTCATTACATGATTCAGATATCAGTCAGATCGGCAGAGCATTACATAATGCTACAGTAAATATCTCTATATTTTTAGATTTATTTTTATTATAGTAAATAATATGTCTATATGTTTAAATTAATGTATATGTGTGTGTTTGTGTATGTGTTATAGGGTTTGAGTGATAGTATGTTACATTTTGCTGATCTACAGACACCGACAGATCCTACACGTCGTGAGTACCAGGTATGTTACAATTTATATATATATTTGATTTATATACATGTAGATCTTGATGTAATTTGTCTGTACACATAATTAAAGGGTTCACTTGTTATCATTTGACACAGGGTTCAGATGTAGCTGATAGACCCTTTTGGGGATAAGGCCTAGGATGAGGAGGGGGGATGTAGCCGATTAGATCATATGTGGCCTTTTATTTTATTACACACATGTTATGTCTAGATACATATTTATATGGACAGTTTGATGTTTTATATGTTATTTCCATATGCATACATTTTATATCCAGACACTTTGATGTCTTATATGTTATTTTTAGATACATGGTTTATATGGACACTTTGATGTTCTATATGTTATTTCTAGATACGTGTTTATATCATGGACACTAAATGATGTTTTATATGTTATTTCCAAATACATGTTTATATGGAGATTTTGATGTTTTATATATGTTATTTCCAGACATTTGATCTACATGATCTATTTTTATACATTTGATATGGGTACATTATATTCTCCAGATATATGCACATGTATGTTATTGATCTTTTAATGTAGACGTCTATTTTATTGATCTTTTGATGTCTTCATCTTTTATGTAACTTATGTATGTGTTATGCACATGTTTCTATATGTTATTCATATTTTCAATATTCAAGTTTACATTAATATGTATAGTTATTCATCTTAATGCCTTAATCTAAGTGTAATTAACTATATAATTTTAATGGTCGATGTACATAACAATATAACATATATTTAATGACATGTCTTAATTAACTGTATAATTAACTATATTTAGTCTAATTATATTTAATGTAGATCATGTATTAACTATATTTAATGACATGCCTTAATTAACTATAATTAACTATATTTAACCTAATTATCTATAACTAACTATATTTAATCCTATTAACTATATTTAATCTAATTATATTTAATGTCTTACTAATTAACTCTATTTAATGACTTAATTAACTCTATTTAATGACATGTCTTAATTAACTATAATTAACTATATTTAACCTAATTAACTGTAACTAACTATATTAAATCTAATTAACTATATTTAATCTAATTATATTTAATGTCTTAATAATTAACTCTATTTAATGACTTAATTAACTTTATTTAATGACATGCCTTAATTAACTATAATTAACTATATTTAACCTTTAAATTAACTATATTTAATCTAATTATATTTAATGTCTTAATAATTAACTCTATTTAATGACTTAATTAACTATATTTAATAACATACATTCTCAATTAACTATAATTAACAACATTTAATTAATAAAATATAATGTATATGTAATATGTAACATAGTTCATATAACATATACATGTAAGAACATAACGATTATATACAAACATAAAGAATGTATCATATAAGAACGTATAAAGATTATATGTACATACAAATACATACAAATACTAAAAAGGTTGTCTTAAGGGGAGGTCCTAAGAGACCTGGTCTTAAATGAGATATCCATGTCGAATTTAAATAAAAATAACAATACATGTCTAATTTTGCATATGCAAGATAAATGATCCAATGTACAAAAATTTATAAAACAAATATCCTATCAATATTAAATATGAAAGTATAAGAGCTATACAGGCATAACTCAACTAGAGCTCCATAATAAGTACATAGGTAAACTAGAGCTCCACAAACAATGTATTGTTAGGATCCTCTCTACTTTTTATTATCTCTAGAAGTTTTTCATTTTCTTCAATAGGCAATTTCCACTTTTGATTTCCACGACGTCCTTTTCTTTGTACTACTTCAAATTGTAATTTGGTTGCTATAACATGGTTACTGTAGTGTAAAACCTTTTCTCCAAGCTTGTATTCAATAAATTTAATACCACTACCAATTACCCTTGTTTGTTGATAATATGTTCCTTCAATAACAACTAATCCAATTGGATATGACTGTTCATCAGCATCTATAGTTCCTTCTAGCAACTTGTGTTTTGCTTTTGTGCATCTTAAAAGATAATAGTCCACATTTTCTGCATTATCTGGTAAGGCTTGAACTACAAAAATATCTCCTGCATGTATATAAAAAGATAAATATAAATTAATTTTAAAACAAATATATATGTATATTAATTTATATATATGTATATATGCACACAAACCTGCCACAACTAAATCAGAAATGTGCTCATAATTAGCTGAATATATAGGATCATGAATGTCAATGTCAATGTCAACATCTTCAAAAGGAGGCTTTCTAACTATCTCCTTCAAATCCCAATGTGAAACATATCCATTACCAATATTTTCACATGTACTCACTACATTGTCCTTAATGCAGTCATCACAAAAACATGTTTTCTCTCTTACTTTAAGTACTGGAGGTTTATGGTTTCCTGTAGTCATCACTTGATGTAAACTTCTAATTCTAAGAATCATTTGACAATTGTAAGGATTAGATCGATCTATATCTATTACAAATACAAAAACTAATTGTCATATTTAAAAATAAATATTTAATTAAAAACTCAACTTGATTTGAAAAAGACATTAAAAATAAATATAACTTAGTTCACCTTTCACCTCCCAAAAGTAATGCTTATTGTATTCAGTATCTCAAGTAGCAAAATGAACTTTGCACCATTCAACAATTTGATTTGCGCTCTCTATCCTATTCCCTGTATGTACATAAAATATACATGTATATATAAAATTTAAAATATATGCTATTAGAGTATTAAACATGTACATTTAAAAAATGCATATATTTACCTGCAAGTTCATGTTGTCGAAGCAAACGTTTTATACATGCTCTTGCTCCATCATGCTCCCCTTTTCTGTGTCCACTTTCACAGAAATTCCATAAAAACTTAACATTGGTTCTAGCATGTTGCATTGCTAACCAATTAAATGCTTTTGCAGATTTGAATTGTCCTATGAACGTGAAACATGATAAGTATCTACAATTATCCAAGTACATATATCAAATAGAAATAGACATGCACAAATAAATACAAGTTAAAATAAAGTTAAATAAAAGTGTAACTATTTCATGTATACTAACCTGCACATCCATCAGACCAAATCCAGTGCTCTGAAACATTTATTCCACGATTTCTGAGATCTTTAGAGAACATTACAAAACAATGAGCCACATAACTCCTGTCATGAACATTATCATCACTAATATAGAAATGAACCTCTTTGATGATGATGCGTTCATTTTCATCCAATCTTTCTATCTGATCCACCTCAAATTGTGCATGTCTATAGGTCACTTGCACAAATATTGCAACTTGTTCAGAATGATAATATTGGCTTTGGAGCTTTGTATGAGGTGCAAATGTATAATTCTCAAAAAAATCTACAATTGAAAGTATACAACTAGGTGGAAAACAATTTTTGTGTAATGCCCCGCCAAGGGATCCAAAGAATTAACCTAGAGTTTCACTAAGTTTGGTAACATTTTTTTTTTTTTTACATGAAAGTAAATACCATACATAACTTATTCACAATAATGGAAACAATAGCAATGTCCATCTGAAAGTAAACATAACATACATAATAGATTACATTCTTTAAAGATCCCTTAACATTGAATTACATACAAGAATCCATCTGGTACAACATCCACATGAAATAACAATGATAAGTCCAATGTTTAAACATTACATATCCAAATGCTCAATCATCCTCTGTACATGTCACAGGGTATGACAAGCTCAAAGAATATACATATGTAGAATAAGGTACATCATCCTATTCCAATCCATGACACATCAAAGTAGAGATAATCACATGATACATCATCATAGAAGACATATATATCCATCATAAAGATCAAACAAAATAAACTAAGTGCATGGTTCCTCCCAACCGTTAATAGCATCATTAGACCATCATGGATCCTAGCCATCCCTCCGTGCGTAACATCCCAAATCACCGAAGAGATCATCGATATTAACATATTAGGAATGTCACTCCTAACATATACAACATCATATGTAGAAAGTAATCTAACATGCAAATATAAGCATAAGTTAACATCATCTAACATATGCTAATCATCAATGAAAAAGGATACATATCCGCCATCATGAAGGACGCATCAACCACGATGTCTCAATGAATCTCAAAATGATAAGATTCAAAAATACACTACCACCTGATCGCATGGTACCTAAGTGGTCCACTCCCACTGTGTTGAGGAGATAATCTCAAGTCCCAAACAGGCTATCCATAACACATAGCTCAAATCTATAAGTCCAGGAATCCTAAAAGTATACTAACTCAAAGGTTCCAATCACAAAATTCACATCTACTTCCCAGAGGCACACAATGACATGTAGGAACCTACTATGCAAGCAGGAAAGTGTCATCGCATTTATCACGTACAAGTTACCCTGGCAGTTAGCTAAACTCCATGGGTCCATACTGATCTCATGCAGCCACTAGTATCCTCTCATACTGACAAGGCATACTATGGAATGCAAGGTCACAACCATGCGTCTCACTACTCCCATCCTAGCCTGTACAAGCGCTCAAGGCATGGGTGAGAACAAAACACTTATCTTTTTACGTTCATTCAGTTAGTATTAGGTGTGAATGTTATCACTTATTAATCCAACTTACAATGAGTTACCCTGCCACCCTCTTAGGACCCCGGCCCCCATTGCAAGCCACTCCCGTCACTACATGCAGATATCCTACCCTAATGCTCACAGACTCATAAATCTCAAAATTACAAAAGATAATCCATAATAAAATTATCAAATATGCATAAAAGCATCAAATCTCCATGAGAAAACATCCATAGAAAATCATGAACACAACAACTCTCTATTGGCAATTGAAGTATCACTGATGATCAAAAGTATCCAATGGTTCTCAATAACCAAAATATATCTCAATCATACTGATCAAAGACTCCAAAAATGGTTGAGTCAAACATGTAACAACATGACATCATCGAGAATAAATCCACATCTCAGTCCCATCATGGCGACTAGAAAATAATCAAGGATAACTAATCGATGACTAAAATAATGGTTAGGTCAAGTGTCTCATACACAAGAATATCAACTATAACAATCAATAATCAAATCCAATACATAGAGCATTCCATCACAAACCATGGTTGGGTTTATAAAGATCGAGATTAAAACATCATCATGACATCACAATCACATAACCCCCAAGCCTCTGGTAGACGTCCTATAACTAGTCAACACTAGTCAACCCAAAACCCAAAACAATAGCATAAAGAATACACAATGTAAACACATGTTTTGGTTTTGCTAAGTTTTCAATTTTGAATTCAAATGCAAAAGTCTCGGTTTACATTTCCCAAACTATACCAAGTGGAAAAATTTCACGTTTTTCCTAACCCATGTATTTGTTTGATAGATAAAAGTTTCTCCATTAGACTCAATTTTCTAATTGATCTAATATTTTATTCATATAAACTTTGTTTAAAAAAAAGACATTTCCATTGAACAAAATTTGCATATATCAAAACTTATATCATGTTCTAATAATTAACCTTAATTAACTAAATTAAGTTAATTATTATTATCTCTTCATTATAATTATTAATCATATTCTTTTAATCTTTTATCTTTACAAAATGATCCATCTATATAAATCATTTTAAATAAAATAATTATTTATAATTAATAGTATATATATGCATATATATATATTTATATATATATACATACATATACATACATAAATATATATATATAATAATAACATTTAATAATTTAAAAACAATGCAACTTGAAAAGTCGAAATTCATATTCATATATCAATTTAACCCCTCTCCCAATCGCCGTAATACCTGTTGTCATATCAATTGTACCGCTGTCTGCATATCGCAGACTGTACCTAGGTTGTTGCACCTAATGTACTCACGACCCATCATTTGAGAGACGTCAGGGCCTTTGCGGTCGCTGTCGAATGTCAGTCACGACAATACCAACCGTGGAAAGGGAGGGGGTACAGGGTATAACCCGCCCCTCCAAATAATTTAAATATATTTTTAAAATGCGATTTCAATAACATTTTTTATAAAAATGTTCCCATGCGATAACAATTCATTAATATGAATTTTCTACTGCGATTCGATATTCGAAATCCTCAATATATATACATATGTGTGTGTGTGTGTGTGTGTGTGTGTGTGTGTGTGTGTGTGTGTGTGTGTGTATACAAATTTTGTGTCACAGTATATGTACAAATAATGCATATAAATATATATGTATAATATATATGTATGTAGATTTAAAGATATAAACATATATATTCACAATATATATGAATTCTAATTTTTGGAGTTTTCCTATAAAATTTTAAATCTTAAATTTATTCAATATATAATCTAATGGTTTGGCTACCATTTAAACCCTAGCCCCATTTTCCTTTTAGACCTATGTATATAAAATTCTCAAATAAATTTAATTGCCCAAATTGAGAATGCATACAATAAAAATATGAAATTCCTCAGAAGACATATGGAAGACATGAAGAAGATAGGGAAAGCAAGATACGAAAATAGCATAAGTAAAATCACAAGAATCTACCCAAATTCTGATGCTAAATTGCTCTTCCTTAGAAAACCCGTAGAGCAAGCTCCCTTCTTTAGAACTCTCAAATCCTCCAATGCTCCAATTGCACTCCAAATGCTATGTCTAAGCTTCTAGGGATGCCTGAATATAAAGAGCTCTCAGGAAACCTCTAGAATGCTTCTAGAAACAGCTAGAAGGTGTCACCAACTAAGCATGGGTCTTTTCCAACCTTCAAGATGAGCCATAGGGTTGTAGACACCATGTGCTTAATTAATGCACTAACCCCCATGTTGTTGACACATGAGAAATAGGAAAGTGCGTTAATTCCCATGCAAACTTATAACTCTAATTTACTTTTTATATAATTTCTATTTAAATATTTATAACTTTCATTTTGATTTTTATAAGTTTTATTATTATTATTTATTTATTACTTTATTATTATTATTAATTTTAATTTACTAATTTTCTTTTATTTAATTCTTTTTTCTCAATTAATTCTCATTTAATTAATTATACCCAAAATATCAAAGATCATGATATTTTATTAATTTTCTCCAAAATAATTAATTTATTAAGACTTAATTAATAGAAAATTCACCATAGACCTCCAAGATAAAATATGAAAACCCATCATAGAACAAATCATACAAAATCAGTCTAAAGGGTTAAAAATCATGAAATATGTCATCCGACACATTTGGTGGGTACTCAACTCTGATACTTGTCCTAACTCACTAGGAAAAATGGTTTAAGGGTTTGGGATTTGGACTTGAGAATTTATCTCCCTTCTCTTATCATTGAGATAGTGTAATAGGGTACGCTCATCCTGGAAATTCAAGGAAGTCGATACCCGATACCTGCAACCTGCAGATAGACCATGCATGTACATACAATATATAATGCTGAGCTAAGCAGACAATGGCAGGAAGTGGTGCATCGTGTAGATCTCGACTAAGCAGGTGACTATGACTCCCTTCCTTAACCACATCAAAAATGCCATACAATAATAAAACACACACACCATACACATGCAAGTATGGGGTAAGTAACCATAATAAAACACATGAGATAATAAACCATCTAACTAATCATCATTAATAACTAAAAACAATATAATTATCATCATGTATGCATGAAATTTAAAGTCTAAATGATCACATCATATAACCACTGAATCCATAACATAATGTCTGATAGTCTCAAAACAATACCACTAAACCATCAACATAAAACTAGTCCATCAAAGTCTGATAATAATAGCAACAATAAGTCTAGAAAAGATGTGAACGAGGGTAGGCACTACATCCACTCCCCCTTGGATTAGGCTTACTCCTGGAAGCCTACAAACAAGTATGGATATAACTCCCTCAATCTAGCTACATCCTCCCATGTAGCTAAAGAATCATCAGTAGGGTCCCATTGGACCCTTACCTGATCGATGGTTTGACCCCTGAGGGTCAACCCCCGCTGCTCCAAAATATGAACCGGCTCCAAAGCCAGTTGCCCATCCTCTACCTACAATGCATTCCAATGAAGAACATGTACAACATCAGGAATATACTACCTAAGCACTGAAACATGGAAAACATCATGAATGTGAGCTAAGCTGGGTGGTAGAGAAAGGCGGTAAGCAACCGGGCCAATCCTCTCCAAAATCTTCAATGGTCCCACAAAGCGAGGTGCTAGCTTAGAACACTTTCCATATCGGATCAGACTCTTTCGCAGTCGCACTCTCAAGAAAACCTTATCACCCATAGCAAACTGCTTATCAGTCCTATGAGCATCGACATACTTCTTCTGCCTATCTTGTGCCGTAATCAAGTGCTCACGGATACTCACTACCTGTTGCTCCATATCATGAAGCATCTTAGGACCCAACAGGATGCGATCCTCAAGACTATCCCAACTCAAAGGTGTACGACAAGGATGTCGATATAATGCCTGAAAAGGTGCCATGCCAATAGAACTATGATACCCATTGTTGTAAGCAAACTCCACTAGGTAGAGATAGTCCTCCCAATGTGTCTACCTATCCATCACGTACATCTGTAACATATCCTCCAAAACCTCGTTCACCCTCTCTGTCTAACCATCAGTCTCTAGATGATATGCCAAACTGTAGTTTAGCTGCGCTCCAAGCTCATGTTGCAATGATGTCCAGAATGCGGATGTGAATACAGGATCCCTGTCAAAAATGGTCTTTCTAGGAATACCATGTAATCTCACAATGTCATGCATGAAGACATTTGCTATAGAAGGTGCTGTGTAGGAAGATCTGATCGATGAAAAATGTGCCACCTTAGTCAACCGATCAATGGTAACCATGATAGCATCATGACATTGAATTGTCATAGGTAATCCTACTATAAAATCCATGGAGATGATATCCCACTTCCAAGAAGGAATGAGATTTGGCTGCAAAAGTCCAGCCGGGTGCTGGTGTTCTGTCTTGACTCTCTGACACTCAAGATAGCTAGCCACAACATCAGCAATGTCTCACTTCATCCTAGACCAAAAGAACAAACGTCTCAAATCAGCATGCATTTTCTTGACACCTGGATGTGCTGAGTAGGGTGTACGATGGGCTTTTGCTAGTATCAAAGTGCGAAGCTCATCTGAAAATGCCACATAAATCCTCCCCAAATGTCTTAAAAGACCATCTGATTCTCAAACGTAACCTGTAAACTTACCTTCCAAGGGTCTTCCTGAATCTATCTCTCTGCACACTTCCTGATACCATAAATCCATAGGAAGTTCCTGAAGACTCTGACTCCTCAAATCCACACTAAGAGTCATCGATGATACCACATGTCTCCTGCGACTCAAAGCATCTACCATCACATTCTCCTTACCCTAAATGTACTTAACCTCAAAATCATACTCGCATAGAAACTCCATCCATCGCCTCTGGCTAGCATTCAAATTAGGCTGAGTAAAAATGTATCGAAGACTACGATGATCACTATGTAGCTCAAATCTGTGCCCCAACAAGAAATATCTCCACCTTGTAAAAGCATGAACTACTGCTGCTAACTTAAGATCATGTGTAGGGTAATTTAACTCATGATCCTTGAGCTTGTGTGATTCATACGCAATCACCCATCCATTCTGCATCAACACTGCTCCAATCCCTTCGAGAGAAGCATCTGTACACACCATGAAATCACCTTCTGGATTAGGTACAACTAGAATCGGTGTAGTAGTCAAAAGCTCCTTGAGCCTTTGAAATGCTTCCTCACATTTCTCTATCCATACAAACTTCTTTCCTTTCCTTTGAAGAGAAGTGATAGGATATGCTATCCTAGAGAAGTTTTGAACAAATCTGTGATAATAACCAGCTAAACCCATGAAACTATGAATCTTTGACACGTTAGTCAGTGTCAGCCAATCTATTATTGCCTGAATCTTTGCAAGATCCACTAAAATACCATCACCTGAGATAACATGCCCTAAATACTAAATCTTTGATTTGAAGAATTCACACTTAGCGACATTGGCATAAAGCTGATTGCCTCTCAAACACTTCAATACCAACCGTAGGTGTTCCTCATGCTCCTTTTGAGTCTTAGAAAATATCAATATGTTAACAAGAAACACTAGTACAAACCTGTCAAGATATGATTGAAAAACACCATTCATCAAACTCATGAACACTGATTGAGCATTAGTCAACCCAAAAGGTACCACTGTGAATTGGTAATGCCCATAGCAAGTTCAAAAAGTGGTCTTGTGAATGTCTGCTTCCTTGATGCGAAGCTAGTGGTATCCTGACTTAAGGTCAATCTTGGAGAATACTGTAGCTCCCTTGATCTGATCAAATAAGTCATCAGTCCTAGGCAAAGGATACCTGTTCTTAATAGTCACCTTATTCAACTGTCTGTAGTCAATACAAAGGCACAAAGAACTATCTTTCTTCTTCACAAAGAGCACTGGAGCTCCCCATGGTGATATGCTAGGTCAAATGCTCCCTTTGGCTAGAAGTTCCTCTAGCTGAAGACGTAGCTCACCCAATTCCTGAGTAGTCATATGATAAGGAGCTTTAGAGATAGGCTCCACTCCAGGAATCATATCAATACTAAAATCAATGTCCCTCTTTAGAGGCATGCCTAGAATCTCACTTGGAAAAACATTTGTGTACTCCTGCAAAATCAGGTGATCTAAAGTCTTCCTCATAGGATCTTCCTCATCAAGATCATTTACCATAACAACAAATATCTGACATCCCTTATATAAACTCTACTTCATTTGCATAGCAGAAATCATCCGTAGAGATATAGGCCTTGGTATCCCAACTATCTTCACATCATTCCCTTGGTCATCTTGGCACAAAATAATCTTCTTCCTACAATCTATACTGGCTCTATGAGATCCAAGCTAGTCCATGCCTAAAACCACATCATAGGAACCAAGGGGTATGACTCGAATATCCACTGCAGTATTAAAGCTTCCTAAGCTAAGCCCACACTTATGAACTATAGAGTTTGTGGAGACCTTTATGCCTGAGGCTAGTTCTACTTGCCAACCATGATCTTGCTTCACCACATCCAGCTTACACTTAGAAACTATAGATGGTGAAATAAATGAATCTGTAGCTCCTGAATCAAACAATACTGAAAGAGATATACCTCGAATAGCACCTATGGTCTCAACCACTATTCCCTGATGATCTACCTGACGTTGATCAACTGCTGCAAAAACTCTATGAGCTCTACCTGCATCACCAACTGTGGGTTTTGAAGCTGTAGGCGTAGGTCCTAAAAATTGAGGTGCTCGCTATGGACACTGAGCTGCATAATGTCCAATCTATCAACATGAAAAACATTCTATATTACTGCCAGATCCTCTACTCATAGGTGGTACATTAGATTGCTGGCGACTGTTCTTGCTAACAAAAGACTGGCTACTCTGAGTTGGCTGATTGGGTTGATTTTGTTTATTGCATTGGGTATTGCAGTTTTTTTTAAAGTTAGAACCTTTTCTACCACCTTGAGCTTGAGAATTTGATCCTTTCTGCTGCTATGTCTGTTGAGACTGCTGCTGATACTGTTTCCCCTTAGAGAAAGAAAACTTCTTGTTACCACCTGAATTGAAGTTGCCTTTAGATCCTGATGCTGCTGGTGCTCCTACAAAACCACCTTGACCAAGGTTGACACTTTGCTCAAAAAGGATTGCTTGATGTATCGCATCCTTGAGAGTTTTTGGCTCAAATACCTTGACACCCCCAATTATATGATTATTCAAACCCCTAATAAAGTGTTGTGTCAACTAAGCTGAATTTTCACTAAACCCTGAAAAAGACATGAGCTCATAAAACTTATGCTTATACTCAGTCACTAACATAGTGTACTGCTTGAGATTATGAAACTCATCTGCCCTTTCCTGCTTCCATTCCTCTAGTAGGAATCGTTCATGAAAACTCTCTAAAAATAGTTCCCACATGACACTACTCATATTGATTCCCAGCTTCTTCTCCTCAATCGTCCACCAAGTGGCCCCAAAATTCTCCAAATTAGTGATCACAAATCTTGCCTTAACATTTCTATCGAACTCCTACATAGAAAAAATCCTGTCAAGGGAAATAAGCCACTGCTCGGCCACATAACCAGAACCTTGCCCATTGAAAGGCTTGACCTTGGATCTTGAAAGATCTTTCATCTGAGTGGACACAATGGACCTCTGACGATCCTTTCGAGGACTCCTAGAGCTGGGTCTATGCTCTTGTTTTGTCTGATGTACTTTAGGCTATTCTTGAATAGGAGGTAAATGTTCTATAATAGTACACATCATTTGTCTCAGACTAACCTCATTAGACTCAGCTTGGTCCTCTCTACGGCTCTCTTCCTATTGCCTACTAGAGTGCTCTTCCCTACTCTCTACATGAGCCGATCCCTCATGGGCAGACTCATGGGCACTGACAGCTCTGCCACGACTACGGCCTCTTCCACAGCCTCTACCATGACCTCTAACAGAAGACCTAGTCCCAGATACCATCCTACAATAGTACAAAGTACTATTAAAATCAAAAGATGCATGTTTGCAATAGACTATGTTTAGTTCTATGTTTAAGTTTAAGTAAAATTTCCGGTTTTGAAAACTAAGTGCTGAAGTATGAGAAATATACAAGTAACAGTTCAAGTTCTTTTTTAGTTCACCTAGTTTCAAATTGAATAGATACACTTGATAGTTCAAAGTTCTAGTTGTTCCAAAATACTCGGAGCTCCCAATGTAGAAACTCGGGCTCTGATACCAAATGTAATGCCCCACCAAGGGATCCAAAGAATTAACCTAGAGTTTAACTAAGTTTGGTAACATTTTTTTTTTTACATGAAAGTAAATACCATACATAACTTATTCACAATAACGAAAACAATAGCAATGTCCATCTGAAAGTAAACATAACATACATAACATATTGCATTCTTTAAAGATCTCTTAACGTTGAATTACATACAAGAATCCATCTAGTACAACATCCAGATGAAATAATAATGATAAGTCCAATGTTTAAACATTACATATCCAAATGCTCAATCATCCTCTATACATGTCACAGGGTATGACAAGCTCAAAGAATATACATATGTAGAATAAGGTACATCATCCTATTCCAATCCATGACACATCAAAGTAGAGATAATCACATGATACATCATCATAGAAGACATATACATCGATCATAAAGATCAAACAAAATAAACTAAGTGCACGGTTCCTCCCAACCGTTAATAGCATCATTAGACCATCATGGATCCTAGCCATCCCTCCGTGCGTAACATCCCAAATCACCAAAGAGATCATCAGTATTAACATAGTAGGAATGTCACTCCTAACATATACAACATCATATGTAGAAAGTAATCTAACATGCAAATATAAGCATAAGATAACATCATCTAACATATGCTAATCATCAATGAAAAAGGATACATATCCACCATCATGAAGGACGCATCAGCCACGATTTCTCAATGAATCTCAAAATGATAAGAGTAGAAAATACACTACTACACGACCGCGTGGTACCTAAGTGATCCACTCCCACCGTGCTGAGGAGATAATCTCAAGTCCCAAATAGGCTATCCATAACACATAGCTCAAATCTATAAGTCCAGGAATCATAAAAGTATACTAACTCAAAGGTTCCAATCAAAAAACTGACATCTACTTCCTAGAGGCACACAATGACATGTAGGAACCTACTATGCAAGCGGGAAAGTGTCATCACATTTATCAAGTACAAGTTCCCTTGGTAGTTAGCTAAACTCAACAGGTCCACACTGATCTCATGCGGCCACTAGTATCCTCTCATACTGACAAGGCATACTATGGAATGCAAGGTCGCAACCATGCATCTCACTACTCCCATCTTAGCCTGTACATGAACTCAATGCATGGGTGAGAACAAAACACTTATCTTTTTAGGTTCATTCAGTTAGTATTAGGTGTGAATGTTATCACTTATTAATCCAACTTACAATGAGTTACCCTGGCAACCTCTTAGGACCCTGACCCCCATTGCAAGCCACTTCCCATCACTACATGCAGATATCCTACCCTAATGCTCATGGACTCATAAACGTCAAAATTACAAAAGATAATCCATAATAAAATCATCAATTATTCATAAAAGCATCAAATCTCCATGAGCAAACATCCATAGAAAATCATGAACACAACAACTCTCTATTGGCAACTGAAGTATCACTGATGATCAAAAGTATCCAATGGTTCTCAATAACCAAAATATATCTCAATCATACTGATCGAAGACTCCAAAAATGGTTGAGTCAAACATGTCACAACATGATGTCATCAAGAATAAATCCACATCTCAGTCCCATCATGGGGACTAGAAAATAATCAAGGATAACTTATCGATGACCAAAATAATGGTTAGGTCAAGTGTCTTATACACAAGAATCTCAACTATACCAATTAGTAATCACATCCAATACATAGAGCATTCCATCACAAACCATGGTTGGGTTTATAAAGATCGAGATTAAAACATCATCATGACATCACAATCACATAACCCCTAAGCCTCTGGTAGACGTCCTATAACTGGTCAACACTAGTCAACCCAAAACCCAAAACAATAGCATAAAGAATACACAATGTAAACACATGTTTTGGTTTTGCTAAGTTTTCAATTTTGAATTCAAATGCAAAAGTCTCGGTTTACGTTTCCCAAACTATATCAAGTGGAGAAATTTCATGTTTTTCCTAATCTATGTATTTGTTTGATGGATAAAAGTTTCTCCATTAGACTCAATTTTCTAATTGATCTAATAATATTTTATTCATATAAACTTTGTTTAAAAAAAAGACATTTCCATTGAACAAAATTTGCATATATCAAAACTTATATCATGTTCTAATAATTAACCTTAATTAACTAAATTAAGTTAATTATTATTATCTCTTCATTATAATTATTAATCATATTCTTTTAATCTTTTATCTTTACAAAATGATCCATCTATATAAATCATTTTAAATAAAATAATTATTTATAATTAATAGTATATATATATATATATAATAATAACATTTAATAATTTAAAAACAATGCAACTTGAAAAGTCAAAATTCATATTCATATATCAATTTAACCCCTCCCCCCATCGCCGTAATACCTGCGGTCATATCAATTGTACCGCTGTCTGCATATCGCAGACTGTACCCTGGTCGTTGCACCCAATGTACTCACGACCTGTCATTTGAGAGACGTCAGGGCCTTTGCGATCGCTGTTGGACGTCAGTCGCGATAGTACCAACCATGGAAAGGGAGGTGGTACAGGGTATAACCTGCCCCTCCAAATAATTTATATATATATTTTTAAAATGAGATTTCAATAATGTTTTTTATAAAAACGTTCCCATGCGATAACAATTTATTAATATGAATTTTCTACTGCAATTTGATATTCGAAATCCTCAATATATATACATATGTATATATATATGTATATATATATACATGTATATATATATATACATATATATATACATGTATATATATATATATACATATATATATATATATATACATGTATATATATGTATAGATATATACATGTATATATATATATACATATATATATACATATAATAATACATAAATATATATATATATATACATACATGTATATATATATGTATATACGAATTTTGTGTCACAGTATATGTACAAATAATGCATATAAATATATATGTATAATATATATATGTATGCAGATTTAAAGATATAAACATATATATTCACAATATATATGAATTCTAATTTTTGGAGTTTTCCTATAAACTTTTAAATCTCAAATTTATTCAATAAATAATCTAATGGTTTGGCTACCATTTAAACCCTAGCCCCTTTTTCCTTTTAGATCTATGCATATAAAATTCTCAAATAAATTTAATTGCCCAAATTGAGAATGCATACAATAAAAATATGAAATTCCTCAGAAGACATATGGAAGACACGAAGAAGATAGGGAAAGCAAGATGCAAAAATAACAGAAGTAAAATCACAAGAATCTACTCAGATTCTGATGCTAAATCACTCTTCCTCAGAAAACTCGCAGAGCAAGCTCCCTTCTTCAAAACTCTCGAATCCTCCAATGCTCCAATTGCACTCCAAACGCTATGTCTAAGCTTCTAGGGATGCCTGACTATAAAGAGCTCTCAGGAAACCTCTAGAATGCTTCTAGAAATAGCTAGAAGGTGTCACCAACTAAGCATGGGTCTTTTCCAACCTTCAAGATGAGCCATAGGGTTGTAGACACCATGTGCTTAATTAATGCACTAACCCCCATGTTGTTGACACATGAGAAATAGGAAAGTGCATTAATTGCCATGCAAGCTTATAACTCCAATTTACTTTTTATATAATTTCTATTTAAATATTTATAACTTTCATTTTGATTTTTATAACTTTTATTATTATTATTTATTTATTACTTTATTATTATTTTATTATTATTATTAATTTTAATTTACTAATTTTCTTTTATTTAATTCTTTTTCCTCGATTAATTCTCATTTAATTAATTATACCCAAAATATCAAAGATCATGATATTTTATTAATTTTCTCCGAAATAATTAATTTATTAATTAAATCTATTTATTAAGACTTAATTAATAGAAAATTAACCATAGACCTCCAAGATAAAATATGACAACCCATCATAGAACAAATCATACAAAATCAGTCTAAAGGGTTAAAAATCATGAAATATGTCATCTGACACATTCGATGGGTACTCAACTCTGATACTTGTCCTAATTCACTAGGACAAATGGTTTAAGGGTTTGGGATTTGGACTTGAGAATTTATCTCCCTTTCTTATCATTGATATAGTGTAATAGGGTACGCTCATCCTGGCAATTCAGGGAAGTCGATACCCGATACCTGCAACCTATAGAACAACCATGCATGTGCATACAATATATAATGCTAAGCTAAATAGACAATGGCAGGAAGTGGTGCATCATGTAGATCCTGACTAAGTAGGTGACTACGACTCCCTTCCTTAACCACATCAAAAACTCCATACAATAAGAAAACACACACACCATACACATGCAAGTATGGGGTAAGTAACCATAATAAAACACATGAGATAATAAACCATCTAACTAATCATCATTAATAACTGAAAACAATATAATGAACATCATGTATGCATGAAATGTAAAGTCTAAATGATCACATCATATAAGCACTAAATCCATAACATAATTTCTTATAGTCTCAAAACAATACCACTAAACCATCAACATAAAACTAGTCCATCAAAGTCTAATAATAATAGCAATAATAAGTCTAGAAAAGATGTGAACGAGGGTAGGCACTATATTTTGGAATCACAAAACTATTTAGCTTGCCATCGTGCACCATGACAATGTTGAATATGTGGATATATCAATGGACGGAACTTGCCATGAACTCATCATAATGCAATTCACTATCCTTCAATACAATGTTTCTGGTTTCATCCCCTCTATTATTTTGGTATGTCTCATTTTCATATCTCATCCATGAAACTGGTGTGGATTCATTAATATTCTCAAATTGCATAATTTCAGAAAATTTGTGTAAATCTGCAAAATCTTCACACTGATTTTTGATGCATTGCACTTTGAATTCATCTGAATCTTCTAATTTATCACATAATATGGACCTCACAAATTGTGTTGTACTGCTAGGGATGACCAAATGAGGATCAAGTATTGCCATAACTTTTTTAAATGATTGCAAGTGTAGACCAAATTCAACATGATTTCTACAACAACAAGTTTCTCGCATCTGATTTATGCGTACAAAGGAAGGACGTAAACTCTCAAACATTCTCTTACATATTTTGACATTTGAAAATTCTTGTTTGAATGCTTCAAAAAGTTCACTTTGAGTTATATCTATGAGATGTTTTGGATGTTCAATTTTGGCCCATGTTTCTTGATCTTTAATTTGTATAGTATCACGCCTATTGGAAGAAACACGAGAATGTGTGGTCCAAAATTCAATAACTTGTCTTTTTACTTCTTCAGAAATCCTATCTTATTGAGGAATTCTACAAATATTCACCCAGTTATTCTCAATGTTATCATCTAGCATATTTCTCCTCTTGATGTATCTCTGGATAGTTCTTCTAGATATATGTAGTACATCAAAAGTTGCATGTACCTATTTTCTATGTGTCAATTTTCTACTAGATATAGTGGTCATCAATGCTCTACGTGCATTACTCAAATCACCTCCTTGAGTTGTGTTGTCAATTTTTTTATAAGCATTTTGCAAATTTTCAACTATTGTTTTATTAATATTATGGGCATGGCTTTTCGTGTTATCAACACCTAACAACTCTAAAACAGGTCTCATATCTCTTCTCCTAAATAACTTGACAAATAATTGTGCCTGTCCAAATATACTTTTATCCTTGAAATATTCATCCCACATGTTCTGACAATGCTTTTTGATAGTGTTATCATTTATCATATCTTTAGATGGAATTTGGTTAAAAAGTAGTTCTTCATCCAAATCCATCAAATTTTTTATGCTTTCTAATTTGTCTCTATCAATAGAACTGCCACTTTCTTCCTCTTCATTACTTTCATTTTTTTCATGAATCTCATCATGTTCAGAAATTTCAGTAGGTTGGTTTTGAGCATGTTTTGTATGGCCTTTCATTTTTTCATCTCTTTTTCTATCATATTTCCTTGATCTTTTCCTTTTACTACCCATTGAATATTTCAATCTATAGAAAAAAAAAGAAAAATTAGATTTCACTAAATATCAGCTAATGGTTCAATATATAATACATAAAAATAAAAATAATTAGAAGAGAAAAAAGCACCTTCAAAATATTTGATCCTTTGCAATATTGATTAAATTCGCAAAACGGTTGTTGAAAATTGCTTCAAAATTAATTATTTTTTGCAAATCTTCTTCCAATTTTCGGTGTCCCTGTATATTTAATTTAATTTTTAAAGGGAAAACAATATTTTTTTATATCAAATAGTCACATTAACTGCTAGCAGTTTCTCATGCCGACAGGCATTTTGGCCGAAACTATTTCAGCCGAAACCGTTACGCCCGAAACAGTTCCGGCCGAAATAGTCTATGTGACAGCCAAACAAGCAAAAATTAAAACTTCTGTAAACATCTCACTTTGAAGGCCAATTTGATCTATTAAATTGAAGTATTTTTTAAAACTAAAAATATACTTTTGTAGTTCTCGGAGTCACGATTATGATTGTATAATTTTTTTAAAGTTTTGATTATGAATAATATGTTATAATTTGAAAATATTACAAGTAGGTATGTTAAGATTCAAGAAGATGTCTATTCAAAAAGAAGAAAAAAATAGTAAATCATGTTTAAAAATTAATTTTTTTTTATGGTGCACTAGAGGAGAGAGTCTTCTTCAAGAATATGTAATTTATTTTTAAAAATATGTAGATTTGATAGAAAAAGTTTGACGGGAGAAAAAACTATCTATTTCTGATAACTTTGACTTTGACCAATTATAACTTCAAAAATATTAGCCAAATTTAAATTTTTCTTTTTCGGTGCACCAGGTATACATGTTAAATCTAACATATTCCAAAATCAAACCAAAATATGAACATTTTCATATATTTGTTTGACGGGAAAAAAACTCTATATTTTTGGTATTTTTTAAAAATTAAAAAATACACTTTAAAAATTCAAAAATAAATAAAATTTTCACTCAATTTAAAAAAAAAAAATTATAGACATAAACTTCATCTAATTTTACACATTTCATTAATTTACATCATCTTCAAATTCTAATCACAAATGCCACTTTTATTTTGTTAAAGTTGAAGACTTTAAATTTTGATATCACTTCTCCTTTATAAAAGGTGACACAGGTTTGTGCTTTTACCCTCCTCCAATTTGTATTTATTCTCAAACGCCTTGAGCATGTTTTTGGCATCAGATTGAGAATTAGAACTATAAGCCGCGACCTTCATGGAAAAATAATACTCCTTCTTCCTTAAATTGGTGCTCAACACATTCACTTGGATAGCTTGTCTCATGATCTCTATGAGCATGATCATGGCACTTGGGTATTGGGTAGCTTCAGAGGAAATTCGTCGAAAGCTACAATATGCAAATATGAGAAGGATGAGAATTGAATAAAGTAGCTAACAAACTGACTGATGGACACAATCACTTCTGGGCTAAACCTCCTCTTTAGGCATCCTCGTAGTTCCCTACAAATCCTCTTTGTAAAAGATTCATTAACTTTGACATAGTCTGCAAAGTTATTCAATAAATAAAAGCATGGATAAAATTCATAACTTTTTACACCATCAGGAAAGTCCTCTATTTTGGGAAGGATCAACCACAATTGTAGAGAAGCCAACATATAAATTAGGAAAGAAGACATGTAGAAGGTATTGTAGAACTTTGTAGCACTAAGAGCTTTGGACATATGTTCACTTACCTCATACACCCAATCAACATAATGTGTGTTTGAATAGATGATTTGCACTAAAAAGAAATATTGTTCTACGAAATTGAGTGCTTCTACCTCAGCTTTCAACTGATGAAAAAGAACTAGAATGTCTATGATTTTGGGCTTGAGATTGGTGCCAAAAAGTGTCTTAGGAACCTTACTCTTAGCTTCCTATGGCATTTGGAACTAGGACCTCAAAATTTCCTTTTGCCAGATGATCTTCTTCAAGGAGAACTTAAACATGGCTCCTCCTATGGTCAATTTGGAAAATTCTTCCCACTCTGGAATCCAGAGGCAATTGACTATAGTTTGCCAGTCAATTGAGATCAAAACTATATGATCCAGCAACAAGATCTATTTAGTGTCCAAATTGTAATAGTTAATACATTCAATGACCAGCTTAGGGGCTTGAATTGCCACTGGAAACCTGGCTGTTTCCACTAGCCTCATTCCTTAGAGTTTCTCTATTATTGGGTGGATTGGCTTCATCCTCAAAATTATTTGGAAATCTTGCATGTCAAAGAAACAGAGTGAGGTATCTATAACATTTTGCAATGTTGACTTAATCCCATTCAGTCCATCGAATCCAATGAATCTTACTGCCATCTTATCTGAGATAGAGATGAATTGAAAATCTTAAAATTTAAAATAGCATAGTGTAGAGCTTTTCAACTATGAGAATTTTGAAATGCCCATTCAATTCAACAATATAATAGCTCAAATAAGAAAGTGGTAGTTTGAAAATCCATTATATTCATTTCTATATAGAAATCCCAATCCACCAGTTAATCTTCAAAATTTGCAACACACAAGTGAATTAAAGGATAAATCCATTACATTAGGAAATGTGCTAGCTTTTAATGGGGTTTTCCATGTCTTTTCACTATTTCTATTGGCCCAATGGTAACTTTCCTTTATTACAGACTTACTTTCTTGTTTTTCACCAAGTTGCAAAAAATTAGGAACAGAGTACTTTTTGTGGAAAAATTTTCTTAGGAAGATTTTGCTCAAGATACCTTCCCAAATGTGGTTAACTGGATTCCATTATCCTTTTTAAGCATCCTGCAACTAATCTACGAGCCCAACATGCTTGCAGTAGTGATTTTTCAATAGATGCAAAAAATCGCTTTCTAGGGTTGAAAATCTGCTGAGGAGAAGGGAACTTCTGTTTTTCCGCCTTTGCTTTTATTTTCACTTTATCTTTTAAGTAAGTGTGCTTCTAGGCTTCAAAAAATCTAAAAAGGGGCTACAAAAGTGAAAAGGAACCCACTTGCTTTTCCCTCTCACGAAATATCGTTATTAGAAAACTTACTTTGTAGGTCGAAAACCTGCCATGGAGAAGTTAGTTTAGAGTTTTTTGCTAGATGCTATTCTGATCATTATGATGAATTCTGAGTGACTCTCAAGGTAGAACATTGCAATGTAGGGATGATTTATCCATAAAAAAACTCATGTCTTCCTTACTTTGTCTTGTAAAACTCATTCCTTGACCTCTGAGGAATTCACAGGTCAAAAACCCACTGTAGAGAAGGCAATGCTGGGTTTTCTGCAAACTTTATTTTCTTCATGTACAAACTATAATGAGTAATGAGCAAGTTCATTCTTGGAAATGGATTTGTGAAAAATCATGATATGACCCAAGAATCTCCATGGAAAAGGATCCTAGACTACCCATAAAACTCACGACAACAAGGAAAACCCACCCAGTTATTTAATGCAGGAGAAGAAGGAAGATGAAAAACTGATGGAGAGACTTTTCACTTGGGGAAAAGAAATAGACTTAGACATATCTAAACCTAATTAATACACAAGATCACTTTCCACTTTGCATAATGGGTACAAGATGAAAAGTGGGGCAACAATACTTAATCATAGATGTCATAGACCTAACATGTTCCCTAATGTCACCCTTAAACAACATTGCTTAATTTCAAAGTTCAAGAGTTAGTTTTGTTTCTTACTTAATTTTTATTCTACATTTTAGCCTTACTACTTGAGTTCATCCATTTATTAGTTATATGTCTACTTATCATTTGATACATTATCCATTATAATATTCATTTCTTTTTTTATATTAATTAGATTATTAAACAATTATTTCTTATTTTTAGATATACAAGTAGGACCTAGCCCCTTTTAAATTAGGATAATCTACATCTAACCTTATAGATGTTAGGGTAAGATAATAAATTCTTAGATAGATATTTTCTAACAATTTATTTGTTAAACCCAAGTAATAATTATACAATTTCAATTAATTTTACCATTTCCAAATCACAATCCTTATAAATCAAATGCATTTACTTATTGTGCAATAAAGATGCATGAGATTGATGTAACCCATTATTTACACATGTTAATCAAATAATCTTTTATTCACTATTAACATTATGAAGAGTACGTGGTTATTTATTTCATTATACATATTATCACTATCACCACTAAGATACAAGGGAATATACAATGCCATCATCATAGCTTCACTCATCCTTTGAAATATTACAATATGTTCATAGTTCTCATTATTTCTCCTAGACATACCTTTTCTATTTATTACATAGGTTTTCATTTCATGATATGTATACATATGAAATGTACTTTCTTTAATATTTCACATTAAAATATTATATATATCTCTTCCAAGGAAATATAACAAATCAATCTTCAACGACTACTCAACAAGGATCCATATAAAGCCATACATTAACACTCAAATAATACCTCAAAATAACTTGGAACCCAACCATGTTGAACCATAAATGGTACACTCCCCCAAGATAGGAGATAAGACCATGATCTACATAGATTCTAAGGTAATATAAGGATTATACCCCAAAATCAAAGTACAAAGGTAACATAAATCCACACAAAAGAAAAATGCTCAACTATGAAATTATAAAGAAAATGGAAAACTATAGGTAGAAGTATGTGTTATAGTTTGAACATATTTAGGTGAGTTTCATCATACATTCCTAAGATTTTGGGATCCACACCCTATGCTTAAGATCATCCTACAATACAAAACATTTTTTTTTATTACTCTAATGGGGACATGCATGCTCAAGCTAGGGAAATATAAAAGATGTAGGGTGTATTAGAAATAATAGTCCACCAAGAGGTGGGGGGTGAATCAGTTATCCAACTAAATTTTTTATCAACCTTAATTAATTTTAACCATGCAACCAAAGTAAAAAAAAACCATAACAAGATGTACATATGCAATTACACCAGATTTGTTAAATAGGGAAACCCTTGATCAGAGGGAAAACCTTGGTGGGAATGATGCCCACAAAGATATACTAATATATATTCCTTATTAGAGGATGGAATTTGTTAGGAGTCTATTTTCATGCCCAAATTATCTTGAACAAGACACACACACACACACACACACACACACACACACACACACACACACACACACACACACACACACACACACACACACAATAATAATATTCAATTCTATTTTTTGGAAACAATTTAAGAAATATTTAAAATAAAATATATTCATAGTATTGAAAAGTCCTTTCAAATATTACAATCGTATTTGGATCCTTACATCAATTTAAAAATTACATGAAGATCTACTTTTGATCTTTTACAATACATAACTTTTACAAATGTTCATAATAAATCATTTTCAAAACTTCAATAGAAAGTGAAAATCTTCCAAGTTTTTCTTCAACACATATCCAATTAGAAAACCTATACAAAAAAACTTTGTAAACCATGGAGAGCTCACCTCCCAGCCTAGGTCTCTAAGAGACCACCCATCGAGCTTGGAGAACCAAGACCAACTAGGTAACAATCAAACACACACATATAAACCAACAAAACAAGATACAACATTTAACACCCTTTTTGAGCTTACATAGTAGGTTACCAAAGGAACCAATAGAATGGTTGAAGGTGTGCCTAAAACCCTGAGGAGAAGCCAAATATAGAAAATGAAATCTTTCTTCACAAGGCATACAAAATGAATATCAACTCTCACAAAATTTCTCCCCTTATTACCCCTAAAGTGCATAACAAAGTACTGGCACATGTAGCCCATACTACATGCTTATCCCTCTTAATTCTAGGGAAGAGGCTCTACACTTAGGGGATAGGCCCAACTAACCCCTTCACCCTAAGGCCACTTCTTCCCTCCCAAGGGTGAGTGATGTTCTTCCACACCCATAACATCATACTCTCAAAAATCAAATGAAAATAAGGCAATAGAAATTCATCCACACCCAACAATACAACATGGACAATGGACAACACACATATGCATCTGTAGCAAAATTTACACATCTTTTATTTAGAAAAACAATACAACAGATAATTTCCAAAATATGGCAAAAACTTCAACCTTTCTCCAAGCTATGGCAAATGAACCAATTTGAGAAGAGCCTTCTCTCCTTCCTTAATCCAATCTCCAAAATTGAAAATCTCTAAAAGTAGAGAGTGGGTGAATGTCAACTCTATTTTCCAATATCCCTCTAAAAGAAGAACATTCCTAATTTTTCTCCATCATAAAAGAGAACAAACACTTCAACTCCACCTAAGTTTCCCTATTTGTTTGAAATTACCAACTCACTAGAGATAAGGTAGGAATTTTGGGTAAGACTTCTTCCATTTTCGTAATACTTAAGAAATGGGATTTTAAAAGTGTTAGAAAAGAGATTTTAACTCTAGTAAAGCCAAAATTTAAGCCCTAATATATAGTACTAACATGTAGGTAACTTAATTTCACTAAAAGAACACTCTAAGACTCAAGAAAAGCCCTCTAAAGTCACCCTAAACTTGAAATCAGAAATTTAATTTAATTAAAACCTTCATAAGATATTTTACACAAGGGGATGAAAAATTAAACATTTCTAACTAGTTAGGAATAAGGTTGGGTGTCTTTATCCAATGACTCAACTTGACTTGCCATTTAAACACATAACAACACAAGTGTCAAGTGACACTATAAATATACATTTAACATTACGAGTGACAAATCAATTTTCAAAAAAAGAAATATAATCTAAGACATCAATTCACATTATGTTTACAAAGTAAAATACTTAACAATGAGGTTAATATCTCTTCATTAGATCTAACCTTGGTAATCTCAATTAATACAAAGGTATAGTCTTGGTTCTCCATTTTACCATGGTTATGTCCTACACACTTAAAACACATATCAGTAGTCCAAGACAAATAAAACATATGCACATATAAATCTTAAATTAATTCTATATTCATAATTGAATCAAAACATAAGGCATTTCTTAATCGAATAATATTTTTCAATTTCTAACCATTGTGCATATATAATACTACCATTATTGAACTAAACATGATATGACTCTTTTGCAACATTTTGTGATTTTCATATATATATATATATATATATATATATATTCAAACATAATTTCCTACTCATTAATAAAATAACCAACCAAGTACATGAATGTAACTAATCATCAAGCACCATAAATAAGTTCTAACATCATAAATTATTACCATAAAATAAAGTGTCCCATAGTATCAAATAGTCTAAGTAATAGTCTAAAATAGTCGAACATATAATAAGGTCTCAAAATATAAAGTATCTAAAATGCAAATAAATTGCTATGATATGCTATGATGGGTGAGGGTGAGGCCTTGCATTTATAAACGTATTCAGTACATAAGGTTCCTTGTTAGGATACTTTGAATCCCTATTAGGAGATTCCAACCCTATTGGGAGTTGTGCCAACTCTATTAGGAGTTATAGAAGGCAGAAGAACCCACTATCTAAACAACTTTTGGGGCAAGACCATTGAACTTGACTATCCAACTAATCTCTCAACTATTCCTTGAAGAATAATTGTTTGTACTATGCTTTATCCTCTTTTCTCTATCATGTCAACTAGGCTAATCATTGTTAGATCTTGTAGATCAGGTCATGAACCTCAGATCCAAATATTAAACCCTGGATCTCAAAATAAAGCCTCAGCAACAAAGTTTTATCTAACTTCACTCTACTCTTCTTATCTTTGCAATTATATCTTTTCTTCTCCTTTGAACTCTTATTGCTTATTGAATTTCTTCATACATAACAAAAGAAAATGTCCTTCGTTTATACCAAATCCATAAAATAATTCCCTTGAGTCGGTTGCTACACCTTCTCAATCAATTAGTATAGGACCTCATTAAGAATATGTTTTACTTAGCGATAACATCAATCTATCACCTTGTAACTTTTTTCATATGTAATATTATGACAAGAGATCTTAGCCACACCATCTCCAACATGTATTCTACATGCCTTTAACTTTTCTTCTCAAAATAAAACATTTGTTAAGAGATATACCAAGTTTACCAGAACATGCTTCTATAAACTCTATCTCAGAACAATCTTAATCAAAACTTGCATAACTTCCTCTAGATTTAATATCTTATGCACCTGAGATTAAATTCATATACTAGACACTTAGTAGTACCTCCCTTTAACCTCATTAGTGAAAATACTCAAGATTTTTTTTGTACTAACTTGATCTTTACTGCTATTCTTTTGTCAGATACCACAAATAATTGATGTGTTGACATCAATGGCAAACACAGTCATGAATGTAACATATCATCATGATACTGATCTAATCATGTTTGTAAAATAATCCCCCATAGGAATATCATCAAAATTCATGCTTTCAACAATGTCCCCCTTTGGTATTGATGGCAACATAGATGAAAAACATCTAGTTCCAAGAATACCAATTATTACGGACTATTATCCTTTCTTTTCAAATCCTCTTCATCAATCATATTGGCTTCTGTGTTCATACAATTCTCCCCCATTGATGTACCTCAATGTGCTCTATATCAAAATGTTTTTCATGTTGTAATCTCTCTCTCCTATTAACATCAATGTCAAAGGTTTCAACAACCATCTATTATTGCATCCTCTCAATCTTTACAACAACTATCTCTAATCTACTCAAGTTTCCAAAGATATTGTTCAAAACAACATTTATCAAGAGTCCTAGATGAATCTATCCATCAAAAATACTCCCCCATACAGAAAGCATCAACATTCAATCCAAACAAATAATAGTGCTTTGTACCACTAGATTGATGAATTCTTTCATCATCTACTCTGATGTAGGTAGGCACATAATCCCTAGCATACCTCACAAGTACTCAAAAGTCTCTTTGGGAAGAGGCTTAGTAAAAATATTTGCAATCTACTCTTTGGTGCTTAATACTCCAATTTGATTTCATTTTCTACAACTTTTTCTCTCAACATGTGACATTTGATAGAAATTTTCTTAGTCTTAGAATGTAAAACTAGATTCTTAGATATTCATGGTGCTTGTGTTATCACAATGTATGACAATAGGTTCACTGAATTCTATCCTTATATCCTTCAACATCTGCTTCATCCAAATAACTTGATTACAATTGTTTGCTGCTACAACATATTTTGCCTTTGTTGTACTCTATGAGATACAATCCTACTTCTTGGTTAACCAAGAAACCAATCTTCCTCCTAGGAAGAATGATTCACCATTGGTGCTCTTTTTTTCATCCATATTGCCTACCAAATTAGCATCAATATAAGCATATAAAGTGAAATCATTAGATCTATCATGCCACAATCTAAACTCTAGTGTTCCCTTTAGATATCTAAATATCATTTTAACTACTATATATTGTGCTTCTCTAGGATTAGCTTGAAATATAGCAATAATTCCATCTATATTTTCTATATTTGGCCTTGTGTCAGTTAGATATTACAATCCTCCAATCATAGATCTATACTTCTTCCACTCAATAGTAGGTGTCTCATCCTTTGTAGATAACTTGTGTCCAGTTATCATAGTTGTTCCAACTAGTTTACATTTTTCCAAGTGAAGCCTTCTTAATAGATCTTTCAAATACTTAGTATGAGAAATAATGATTCCTTCTCTATCCTACACAATATGTAATCCTAGGAAGTATTTAATTTCCCCTATCATGCTCATTTCAAATTTCTTCTTCATTCCTTTTGCAAAATTGCCACTTTCACTATCATCTCCTCCAAATATGATATCATCAAAAAATATTACCAAAATCATCAATCCATCATCTATTTCTTTCAAGTATATATTACTATCTACCATACCTTTGCTAAGTCCAAGTTTTGTCAAATGCTTGTCAAACCTTGCATACCAAGTTTTGGGTGCTTTTTTTAAGCCATACAATGCTTTCTTTGATTTGCATACCATGTCCTTGTCATGTGTTAAAGGAAAACCTTCAGGCTATTCTATGTATACCTCTTCTTCAAGTTCTCCATTCAAAAATGCCAACTTGACATCCATCTGATATAACTTAAATTTCTTATATGTTGCATAGGCTAAGAATAACCTTACTACTTCAATTCTTTCCATAGGAGCATAGGTTTTGTCATAGTCTATTCCTTCTTACTATGAGTATCCTTTACATACCAATCTTTCTTTTTTCCTTACAAATTCTCCTTGTTCATTCATCATGTTCCTGAATACCCATTTTGTTCCTATCACGTGCTTGTCTTCTTTTATGGGGATAAATTCCCATGTCTCATTCTTCACTATTTGATCCAATTCTTCTTTCATAGCTTTCTTCCAATAGTCATCTCTGCATGCCTCATCTGTATTCTTTGGTTCTACTTGAGATATTAAACATAGTTCTTCATTGATTTTGCTTCTTGTCATCACACCTTTGTCTCTACTACCAATGATTTGCTCTGGTGGATGATTCTTTGTCATATTCTTACCAGATGTAGGTGTTGTAATCTAAAATCTTGGCTCTATTCTAGGTTTTGAACTTTGTTCTTGCCTTTTCTCTCCTTCATTCTACAAATCATTATTAGTCTCAAAGAATAATTCATCATTCCTTTTGGTAACAACATTCTTATCATCAAAATTGTAGTCAAATATTCTTTCTTGTATCTTGAATTTCTCATCAACTCTTACATATTTTCACTTTAAACAATAGTCTTAGTTCTCAAATTATACATCTATAAGCCCTTGTTTTCAATGAATAAGAAAGAAACATACCTTCATCACTTCTAGCATCAACTTTACCAACATCATCATCTCTTTTGATATAACATTTTCTGCCAAAAATTTAGAAATACTTAATTGTAGGTGAGTGAGCAAACCATAACTCATAGAGTGTCTTGTTCATACCATTTTTGAATATTACTCTAGTCATAGTATAAACTATTTTATTTACAACTTCTCTCTAGAATATCTTGGATACATCATTCTCAGCTAACATAGCTCTCACTGCTTCTATTATTGACCTATTTCTTCTCTCTGCAATGCCATTTTTTTTAGGGGTCTTTAACTCAACTCTTTCTTTTACCCTAGGATCAGATCTCTATTCTTCAATTTGATTCCCATTCTGCAAATAATTTCTAATGAAAAATTCCATATGATCAACAATAGTTACCAAAGCTATCTCTTCTAATACATCCTCTTTCTTAACCAATTCAAGCTCATTATCTTTATCATCACAATCATTCAAGAATCTTTCCATACTTGCTTTAAATTCTTCATCTTCATCAGAAAGCAAACTCTTTCTAGTTTTTCTTGCAATCTTAGGGCACATAGATGAAAAATGACCAAACTCATTACATGTAGAAAAAGTGAACATTTACATACCTTCTTTTTCTCTTTTCATAACCAAATCAATACCTTCCTTGATCTTCATGTCTTCTTTGGATCTAAATCTGTCTTTACTTATGCCTCTATCTAGAAACTTAATGCTCAATTCTATACACAATTCTAATCTCTCACCAAGAAGCTTCATCTTATGTTTGTCAAAATCTCCTCCATTAGGCTTAGACTATCTTTTCTAAAATAACGCACCACAGATCTCCCAAAGTAATTAAGCCTTATCTTCAAGGACCTGCTACTTACCAATTGTTAGAAATAATAGTCCACCAAGATAATTGAGAGGGGGGGTGGGAGTTGGGTGAATCAATTATCTAAGTAAATTTTTTATCAACCTTAATTAATATTAACCATGCAACTAGAGTAAACAACAACCATAAGAAAATGCACATACACAATTACACTAGATTTTTTAACTAGGGAGACCCTTGATCAGAGGGAAAACCCCAGTGAGAATGATGCCCACAAAGATATATTGATATATATTCCTTGTTAGAGGATGGACCCTATTAGGAGTCTATAAACACATTTAGTACATAAGAGTCCTTGTTAAGAGACTTTGAATCCTTGTTAGGAGATTCTAACCATGTTAGGAGTTGTGCCAACCCTTTTAGGAATTGTAGAAGGCAGAAGGACCTACTGTCCAAATAACTTCTGGGGCAAGACCACTGAACTTCACTATCCAACTGATCTCTCAACTATTCCTTGAAGAATAATTGTTTGTACTGTGCTTTATTCTCTTTCATTTGTCCTATCAACTAGACCAATAACTGTTAGACCTTGTAGACTAGGTTACAAATGTCAGATCCAAATTTTAAACCTCAGATCTCAAAATGAAACCTCGGAAATGAATATTTCTCCAACTTCACTTTGCTCTACTTGTCTTTGTAATTATATCTTATCTTCTCCTTTTTACTCTTCTTGATTACGGCATTGTTCCATTCATAACAAAGGAAAATGTCCTTCATTTATTATTAATCCATAAAATAATTCCCTTGAGTCAGTTGTTACACCTTCTCAATCAATTATTATAGGACCTCATTAAGAACATGTTTTACTTAGTGATAACTATATATGAGCAATGTTAGTATGCTAATAGAAACCAAATTTAAATAAAGCTTCTAAAAACTAAACAAAATTCATAAACTTCAAGATAGACTAAGATGAGCTCTCAATTGAGAATATGAGCCATTAATAGGATCTCTCAATGAGAAGCTCTCTTGTTGAGTGGCTTTTTATAAATAGATAGGATGTATGCACAAGCTTATGCTTCAAAAAGGGCTTCAAATGGAGTTGGAATTTGGGTGTGAGTGTATGGTTTTGATGTAAAATGGCTTCTTAAAATGGCATTATGACTTTACTTCATGGATTGTGTTCTTTTGCAAAGGGGAAGGATCCAATTTATAGGCAAGAGGCTTGAGGGATTGAGGGCTAAGATGCAAGGATGGGGAAAAGCTCATGGAGGGCTTAGATTGCATGAGAGGAGAGCACATGGATTGTGCTTCCTTACAGCCAATCAGGGAGTGACACATGTCATAGGGTGAGAGGATGGAGGAAAGGGTAAGGATGAGTCAACAAAGGAGGCTCAAGGGATAAAATCTTCATAAAGACCCTCATAATGGCTTGTAAGAGCAATGAAAGGGCTTGGAAGAGTCATTTATGGCCTAGTCGGCTTCATAAAGTTTTATGGTTGGGATATTTTGAGGGGATAGACTTTGGCTTGGCTTAGGAAAGTCTTAAGCTTGTTTAGGATTGTGCAAATGATTAAGGGTAGGATTAGAGATGGCTTAAGATTAGATTAGGGATGTTAGAGATGGGCAAGTGGATGGCATTTAATGAGGGTGGGTGAAGGAGGAGATATTTGTTAACTTTGGCTTGGGTTAGCAAGTCTTAACCCATGTTAGGGAATGTGACAAGGTTAGGAGGGGATTATGATTAGGTTTAAAGACATCTTCTAGAAGAGTCTAGACTTTGGATGAGGATAAAGACTTTCTAGAATAGTCTAGAACTTCCTAGGATGAGGATAAATAAGATTTTTAGGAAATAAATAAAGTTTTATTTATTTCAAGGGTTTGGGTTGAGGAGATATTTATTAAAACATTTTTAATAAACATGAGGATTAATATTTAATCTTAATTAAATATTTTGAGTTGGGATTAAGGGTAGGAAATGATGGGATTAGCCTTTAATCAAAATTAAAAAAGGATTAGAATATTTTGGAAGAGGTTAGTGGTCTTAAGGAAATTGGCCAAGTTTTGGGCAAAAAATAAATTTTTTATTTATTTTGGATTTTTTGGTCAATTTATTAATTAAATAATTAATAAATAAGGAAATAATGTTTAAATAAGATTTAAACATTTTTGGGAGGGATTCTTTAATTAAATATTTTAAATTAAGATAAAGGGATTTAATGGCATAAAAATAAATAAATAAATAAAATAATTAATTAATTAATAAATGATGATGTCATCAAATTTTTTTTCAGAAAATAAAAATACTTTATTTTCTAAAAGATTTAGGTGTCTACATTTTGCCCCTCTTTGATGTGATGCCGCAAGTGGCATGGCATCAAAGATAAGAAAATAAGATGCCCAAGGCTAGAGCAGAAGAGGAGAGAATGGACTACGAGATGCCCCCTCAAGAAGGCAGCGGGGAGAGAAAGCGAGGCTCAACGACTTCTTGAAAAGTATAAGAATCTGAGATGAGCAAGGAGACTCAGATTGGCTTAAGAGAAGAGGTTTAGTTAGTTCAAACTCTCACTATGGGAGAATGATAAAGGGAGAATCAGAGGCACAAGAGGAAGCAAGCTTAAGATCTCAGAGATTGCAGAGGATGAAGGAGTGGAGCACTATAAAAAGGAATCCAAGATAGGGAGAAGGATGAGGGGATTATAAAGTGGATGCAATAGGATTTCAAAGAGTTAGATTGGTGGAAGATGGGTTTCGGAGATCCTTAGGACTAGGATTGTGGATCTTGAAAGATGAGGCTTGGTGGATTGATTGGATTGGTGGATCCCTAAGACTAAAAGTGCATATTGATTCAAAGAGATACTGATGCATAAGCTGGGGTAGGCGAGACAAATGCTAGATATGGATGGGAGATAATGGAGATGAAGGGAAACCATTGAAGCTTTTTTGAGTAGGGGGATACTTCAAAGAGAAGTACCACCATGTAGTGGAGCACTAGATTTGCTATAGGACTATTTGTTAATTGCCAAGGTTAACAAGAACATCAAGTTTGTGTCACCAACCATCCATAGGACTGACAGACTGACTCAAAACAAACACACAAGGATTGCCCCAGCATCACACATAAAACCTAGAGGAAACAACGTGGAATCGACACTGGGTAACCCACAAGCAAAAAAAAGAAACAAATGAAAGACTTGATCAAAACTATACGCTCAGAGTGCCCCATTCACAACATACCATGATATGGAAGATTGTGGCAACCTTAAGGAGGGAACAAAAAGATTTCTTGGAAAAGATACTTCAAGACCCAAAAGGGAAGATACCAAATCAAAAGAAAGTGAAAATCCAAAAGAGAACCGTTTGCCAATGAGATGGGTAGGATGAGGTACTAACGGACCAAGATCAGACATGAAAAAAGCTATATCCTACAAGGATCTATTGGAGAGCACCTAAGCTGGTGGATTTGGATAAGTGATGCGTCTGGCAAGTTGAACTAAGAAGAATAACACTTTGGTGACAGAAGATCTAGCTAAAGGATGCATTGGAATAGCTAACCAAGATGTGCGATGTGTGCAAGATGTTGATCAAGGATGAACTAACACGAACGCTAGATAGATACAATGGTACTAAGCTAAAGAGGATGTACGAGCTGATGGACCAAGATATGGTACAAATGTACAAGTTGTTTTGGACAAGATTGGATATACAAGCTATGATACAAGGTATGATACAAGCATTGGATACAAGATTATTTACAAGCTATACAGGAGCTCCAGATGATAAGATAGTGGGATGGCTCAAGTTGGTGCAAGATGCAGAAGCTAAGGATGAGGTGATAGTGAAAGATATGGATTTGGCAGGATGCATCCAATGATGATGATAGATGTGCGACCAAGGATGGGGACATTGCTAAGGTTGGTGGTAGCTGAGCTGATAGATGGCACTAGAGTGAATGGCTAATGAGAGGATGACATTGGATTTTCATGAGGATAGCCTAGAGTGAGATACCAATGACAAGGGAGGATGGACAAGACAAGATCTCCAAGGAATATAGTGCCCCCAGTCAGAAGATGACATGTGAAAGGAGGTCTTATGATGGATGTGATAGGATTGAAGCTAGGATGGAAAAGTTAAAGGCGCTAGGGAGATGGATGATAGCTGGGATGATGGGGTGAGGTTGCAAAAGATAAGTGGATAGTGATAGATAAAAGCTGGAGGATGAAAGATAGGTGGATAAATTGGAAGATGGAGCTAGATGGAAAGATGTGACCAAAAGCATGAGGTTGATAGGCTATGTTGGCAATAGTTGGATTACGCATGATGCTTGTTTGCCAAGTTTTCATCATGGTACTTGTCCAAGGCACTTGAATTGCCAAGTTTTCACCAGTGGACACTTTATTTTATTTTTATTTTTTTGACTTTTTGACTTTGGACTTAGCTGGAATGATTTTGGCTTTCTTCAGCTATTTTTGGCTTTTTTGGGATTTTTTCACTGGCTATTGGAATGTTCAATTTTGTTGCTAGCTGTTGGTACACCAGATGTGTGATTTATGCAATAGATTGGATTAGATGGGATTGATGGTAGGAGATGGATGGATGAAAAGGATGGAAAGGAGCATGAGATGGGGATGCTTGCAGGATTAACATTGGCACATGTTGGGAGGGGTGTGAAAAGAGCATATGGGGGATAGATGGTAGATGCGGGATTGATGGAGGATTTGTGGAAGCACACTTGGGGATATGGGCACCCAAGATGGAGTTAGGAGATGGGGGATACAAGTCACTAGATGTGGGATTAGCAATGGTGGATGGCATTATGCATTGGGTTTCAACTTTTTTCTTTTGGATCGACATGGTTTTGGATTTTCTTTTCATAGGATTTTGCATTGTTTTGCATTCTTTGATTGGATTTATCCTTTTTGGAGTATGTCTTTTAGAATAGACATATGATTGCCTAGGATGTGGATTTTTAGCTTTATGCATTTTGAAGTTGGCATTCACATTACTATGGTAAGCTTTGGGAAGATGGTTAGGAGAAGCTTTGTGAGATGGAGAGGATATGGAAGAGCGTGTAGGGGGATGATGATGGATGATGTGCCCTGATATGTGCCTTTGTTGATCTTGTGTAGGAATGGAGGGAATAGGATTTTTATGATGGCTGATAGGAGGATGGAGGATGGTATATTTTGGGACATGGGGACCCAAAATGGATTTAGCGGATGAAGGGGGGATATGGTAGGTTGTTCTGGGTTGCAAATATGGTGGAGGGGGGATGACATAAGATTTCTTGAAGGAGTTATGGGAGGCTGGCATGGTGGGCCTAGAGATAGGCTTGGTTTGGGGATGGCATGTACCAACACTTTTAGATGGTGAGCCTTTGGATACATATCCAAGACCATGAAATCCTAGATTCTTTTGTGCAATAATAGGCTTTCTGATTCCTTGCTCTTGTAGTCCTAAACCTTGACCTTGATAATGCCATCGATTGAGCATTTGAATGAGCTGAGGAAACTTTTTGCTTGTAGAAAATGGTAGAAGTGCTTTATTAGATGTACTGCAATGGGGAGATACTGTTCTTAATTCTTCTGCTGAGAGGGGGCCACCATGGATGAATGTAAGTGAACCAAGAGGGTAGATTATGGATGGTGGAATAGCTTGGATAGGTGGTAAGATAGAAGCATGGAGTGAAGGAGATGGTAGGATATGATCTTGATTTAGCTAATGGGATGAAAAGATATCTTGTAGTAGAGGACGTATGGCTTGAGGTTTTGGAGATGGAGGGGATGATGACTGCACTATGGATGGAAGACATGGTACGATGATATCTTCGTTTATGCTTTAGGGGATGTCAACATGCTTTTGGGTAGGATCTTGATAGGATTAGATTGGAGTGGATGGTGCAATAGCAGGTGAAGGGATGGATTCTTCAAAGGTAGCAGATGGATAGATGGGAGATTCAGTAGTGGAGATGGGTGAGTAGAAGATGGATGCATAAGGGTCATTATGGGAGATTTGGGAAATGCTTGGAGGTGATGTGGATAGGATTTGGAGGGATTTGAGAGGTGGTGGGATTTTGATGCTTGCGAGAAGTGGAAGGATTTTAAGTAATTTGATGGATGGTATGGGGATGATAGCTATGGGAGATGGAGGTGATATTATAGATGGGGAAGCTTCATCACTGACTACTTCACATGGTTGGATTAGATGACATGGCTTATCTTGGAGGTGACTTTTCTTGTATTTCCTCTAGGATATTCCTGGGAGACTCGTGTGTCAGAGTTGGAGGTGGTGGATTGACAAGAATAGCTAGTGTGATGGGGGTGGAAGATTGGAAGCTTGGTTGATTGGGTGATGGAGGAGAAGCTGGGATAACTAGATAGTTTGGAGGAATGCTTGGATTTTGGGGGATGGTTGGTAGAAGGCATCTAAGGCTCTCATGATACCCATCATAGTCAACAAGATTTTCATCATCATTGGAATAGGATGTAGCGGGAGAAAGGAAAATGTGACCAAACTCATCATGATAGGGTTGGGATTTCATGTTTTGATGATGAGTTAGATGGGGATGGGGTCTTGCATATGGATAACATGGAAGCTCATGGTTGGATTTGGATTAAGTGCATATTTTGGATTGGTTGATGAAAGATTTCCTAGGGAGAGTCAAAGCTGCATGACAAACCTAAGGAGGATTGGCTGGAGATTTTTAGCTTTCCTGTGGATGGAAGACTTCAAGGGTATGCTGTCAAAAAGTGAGATTTTTGTTGTCCTATGTGCAGGATTGGTGGCTTTTGGTGTCAACTTGAGGATAGAAAAATTATCCTATGGGCATGACATGAGATTGACCACTTGTGGATCCCAACCTTTAGCTTAAGGTGATGAGGGATGACAAGTGACAAGGCTAGATTACCCTAGACAAAGCTCTGTCAAAGAGATAACCTTGGGGAGATTGAGGGATTTGGATAGATTGATTGGATAGCAAACTCTGGTAGAGTAACAACAATTCCTTAAAGGCTTCAATGATTTTGGATTGGGTTGCTAGCTAGCTGGGGGGATGATTCGGATGGACTTTTGATTTGGGATTGTTCTAAAGAAAAGAACTAGATAGATTTGGTTGCGACGGGGGAGCTTGGATGATTTTATGATGAGGAAGTGACTATGCTAAGTATGCCTTGAGCTAGGAGATTTTTGCTTTGGATTTTGACCAAAGTTGGCAAACATTCATTCAAAAGCTATGAACAAACAAGCAGACAAAAGATTGGAGCAAGCACATCAAACACACCAATATCCTAGGAAGCTTTCTACAAGGATGAAATTTGTTTTAGCTGGGGAGTCCTCGATATATGCAAGGTATGTGAAGCCCAAATCCATAGATGAAACCAAAAAGATGTCACATAGCTGAGAGGAGTGGTAACCCACTTCTCCTCTTTCTCTTCTCAAGGGTATAAAGTTTCTTGAGGCTTAGCCTGAGTGTTAGAATTTTGATCCCAAGAGAGGTGTCTTTGGATTCACCTCCTGATCTTTATACTCTACTGGAACTCTAGAGTTGAGGTCATCCCAAGGGGTGATGAAATCCCTGAGTAGGCCTCCTAAAACTTAAACAAGATTTTGGATCCTAATCTTATGCACCCAAGATGGCCTCAAAAGACAACAAGGGGAGAGAAGACTTGGATGATCTTGGGCTAAAAGACAGAGTTCTTTTCGAACTGATGCTTAAGTTTTCTGATCTAGACTTTTTGAAAACGCATGTGATTAAGATGAAAAGGTTCAATTCCAATTTGAAATGCACCAACAAAAGAGAAGTGATTGAAGAATGAATACACAAAGGAGAGTTAGAGTCAACAAGAAAGTAAACCCGCGCGCTCAGAGGCCCTCCACGTCAAGTATCGATTAATTTCTTTTAAGGCATTCAAGAATTGGTGTTTGTTCATTTGAAAGCCAAAACAAAGATGTGTGTAAAGCTCAATTTCAAGCGCGCACTCGGAGGACCTCCACATCAAGATTTGTTCAATTTTTATGCCCAAATGAAGTGTTAGCGAGACTAATGTGCATTCAAGAAATTTTCTATCTTAGAAAAACCAATAAAAACTTATGTGAGTGGAGTTCAATTTTTGTGGAGCAATTAACACCTTCTTAGGTAGACCCATCCCCATATATGGTTATGATATTGCAACCAATGGTTAGAATGATGGGTGATTAAAGAAGATGAGTCCAACAACAAACTCACTCAAAGTGTCTTTATTTGTTTTTATAACTTAGAAAGTTTCTAAAATGTAGATTCTTTTTATGCCCCAAAAGATGAAGTGTGAGATATTGTAATGATTAATTGACCTTTTTCATTCAAGATTGGATTTTTTGTTTTAATCATGCATTCATAAAAAAAAAAAACTTGATTTTAATCCATGGCACTCAAGAGTGATTTTAGCAACATGCATTCAAAGACAAGTGATTAAACATTCAAGTTTTTTCCTTTGAGCATTCAAGATTGAGATTTTGTGTGTTGTTTTAAGAAATTTGAAGCGTTTTGTTTTAACCTTAGATTATTCAAAAAAAAATTGGACTCAAAAGTGAAAATGACTTTGAACTTTGGTTTTCATTCAAGATTTTGTGTTCTAGTTTGCATGTTTTAAGCCCAAAAATGATATTCCTAGATTGTTTTGATGCATGAAAAACCTAAGAAACATTCAAGATTTTGCAACAAGACATTTGTTTGGAACAAATAACAAAGCTTTTAGGAAAATTTTGGCAACCATTTAAGACTCTTAGTTTTCCTAAGATTTTTAAAAGAACTTTAAAATATTTGCAAATGAGGTTCATTTTATCCTTGATTGATGCTTTGAGTTTGATTTAGATTTTAGTGTGCACTTAGTGTTGATTTTGAACCTTTTGAAATGGAAATTTGAAGTTCTTTTTAAATTCTAAAAAATGAAGTGTTCCTAACTTTGCATGAATGCATCTAAAACCTTGATGTTGCAAGGATGCAAATGATTGGATTGGTTTAGTTTCACTTGTTAAAAGATTTTTTTTTTGTTGCAAATTTTAGTTTTTAATAGATTTAAGTATGATTTGGGGGTTCATTTTAAACACTTAAAAAAAAGTGTGTATGATTTTGCTTCCTTAAAAAAGAGAGGCCAAGATCCCTCAAGAAGAAGAAGAAGAAGAAGTAGATGGAATAGAAGAAGAATATAGACAAGAAAAGGAAGAAGAATTCCAAGTGCTTCGTCCACCTATAAGCTTGAAAAATTTGTGAACACAATGAGATAGACTATGAGTTCATTTGTCTTCTTCATGCTCATGTTAAACCAATTTATACAATCCTACCAATCACAAAAATAAGAAAAATTAGCCAAAATCAAAAAATGACATACAAAACTTGACTAAAAAAGCTAATGAAGATGACCCATGCAGGGTCCCACAAGGCGTGCCAAAATGTATATGAACAATGTTAGTATACTAATAGAAACCAAATTTAAATAAAGCTTCTACAAACTAAACAAAATTCATAAACTTCAAGATAGACTAAGATGAACTCTCAATTGAGAATATGAGCCATTAATGGGATCTCTCAATGAGAAGCTCTCTTGTTGAGTGGCTTTGTCTAAGTAGATAGGATGTATGCTCAAGCTTATGCTTCAAAAAGGGCTTCAAATGGAGTTGGAATTTGGGTGTGAGTGTATGGTTTTGATGTAAAATGGCTTCTTAAAATGGCATTATGACTTTACTTCATGGATTGTGTTCTTTTGCAAAGGGGAAGGATGCAATTTATAGGCAAGAGGCTTGAGGGGTTGAGGGCTAAGATGCAAGGATGAGGAAAAGCTCATGGAGGGCTCAAATTACATGAGAGGAGAGCACATGGATTGTGCTTTCTTACAGCCAATCAGGGAGTGAAACATGCGACAGGGTGAGAGGATGGAGGAAAGGGGAAGGATGAGTCAACAAAGGAGGCTCAAGGGATATAATCTTCATAAAGACCCTCATAATGGCTTGTAAGAGCAATGAAAGGGCTTGGAAGAGTCATTTATGGCTTAGTGGGCTTCATAAAGTTTTATGGTTGGGATTTTGATGGGATAGACTTTGGCTTGGCTTAGGAAAGTCTTAAGCTTGTTTAGGATTGTGCAAATGATTAAGGGTAGGATTAGAGATGGCTTAAGATTAGATTAGGGATGTTAGAGATGGGCAAGGGGATGGCATTTAATGAGGGTGGGTGAAGGAGGAGATATTTGTTAACTTTGGCTTGGGTTAGCAAGTCTTAACCCATGTTAGGGAATGTGACAAGGTTAGGAGGGGATTAGGATTAGGTTTAAAGACATCTTCTAGAAGAGTCTAGACTTTGGATGAGGATAAAGACTTTATAGAATAGTCTAAAACTTCCTAGGATGAGGATAAATAATTTTTTTAGGAAATAAATAAAGTTTTATTTATTTGGAGGGTTTGGGTTGAGGAGATATTTATTAAAACATTTTTAATAAACATGAGGATTAATATTTAATTTTAATTAAATATTTTGAGTTGGGATTAGGGGTAGGAAATGATGGGATTAGCCTTTAATCAAAATTAAAGAAGGATTAGAAGATTTTGGAAGAGGTTAGTGGTCTTAAGGAAATTGGCCAAGTTTTGGGCAAAAAATAATTTTTTTATTTATTTTGGGTTTTTTGGTCAATTTATTAATTAAATAATTAATAAATAAGGAAATAATGTTTAAATAAGATTTAAACATTTTTGGGAGGGATTCTTTAATTAAATATTTTTAATTAAGATAAAGAGATTTAATGGCATAAAAATAAATAAATAAATAAAATAATTAATTAATTAATAAATGATGATGTCATGAGGAATTTTTTCAAAAAATAAAAATACTTTATTTTCTAAAGGATTTAGGTGTCTACAATAGCATCAATTTTTCACCTTGTAACTTTCTGCACATGTAATATTATGATGAGCAAGCATAGCCCCACCATATCCAACATGTCCATTGTCTTCTATGGGCCTCCGAATAACAACTTTGCTAAGAGATATAAAAAGTTTACTAGAACATGCTTTTGTAAACTCTATCTCAGAATAGTCTTCACCAAACTTTGGATAACTTATTCCAAACTTAATATCTTATGCACGTAAGGTTAACTACATATACTAGAAACTTAGTAGTATCTCCTTTAACCTTGCTAGTGAAAATACTCAGTGATCTATTTGTACCAACTTGATCTTTACCACTATTCTTTAGTCAGATACCACAAAAAATTGATATGTTGACATCAATGACAAACATAGTCCTGAATGTAACATATCATCATTATAATGATCTAATCATGCTTCTACAATACTCCCCCATAGGAATATCATCAGTATTCATGCTTCCAATAGGTTTTCCCTACTCCAAGTACTCCAATATTACCTCTAAAATTACTTTATTTAGTATAAAACAGAAAAAATCCCATAACCCATTAGTTTAATTAATATTATCAATTATTAACCAACTCATCTATAGAGCCATTTTGCATAAGGCTCTGGTCTCTAAAACATAGGATCCCTTTCCCACCACTTGTTGGCCCCAACATATGGTGAACCAATAACCTATGGCATCTACCCTACTCACAAATACATAACAAAAATCATAGAAGATCTTACATATTAAAATTTCTAGGGTCCCATACTCCTAGTTTAAACAATACCCTAGCTCATCATATAAGCATCACAATACATAAATAATGAAAAGGAACATAGACTATTAGAATATTTATTTAGAATTCTTTTAATTCTAAATATAAATGATATACATTACATAATAATTTGATATGTCTCTGGTGTCTTAAATGAAAATTGGGAGCATGAAAAATCAAGTACGAGGGCAACTAGTTAAATACCCCTAAATCAAGCACATATAATTCCAAAACTTATAATAAAAATATATAGTATGTAAGAAAAGTACAGATAATAACACATGGAAGACTTCATAATACAATAATTTGTTCCTCTACTAATAATTACCCTCTCACAAAAAATATTATATCTCTATAAACTAGTGGCTAAATACCATATGAAAATGCATATGCATTTTCACAAAAAGGAACTCAAAACCTTTAAATAAGTATAGGAATTGAATGTAAATATATAAAAGATAATGAGAACATATAAAAATATCTATATTTTATCAGATGAATAATGCAATCAATAAGTCCAACCCATACCTGAAATCCAACGAAGATTCAATAGAAGCCAGAGAAAGGAGATGAAGAGAGAAAAATAATCCAAATTGAGATGCATCATTCAAAACCGTTACAATTTCACAAACCTTCGTGGTAGAATAAGAATGAATCCCACAAAAATAAATACCTCTATCATCCCTTCAAACTCTCACATATTTTTCTTTCAACAAAAGGAAACAAACTTATAAATCCTTAAATATTTATACGTATAAACTCTCCCTCACATATCATTAATTTTTCTATATAAAATTATCCATGAAAAGTACAACCAATATCTCATCTACCTTTCAGCCATCCTCCTCCTTCATAGTTACGTTTTACACCACACATATATATTCTTGAATATCTTTCATACCCCTTTAGGTGAAAAGATACTTCCAAAATCCGAAATTGCCTTAGTTTATGCAATTAACTACCATTTTACAAGTTGTTTAGACATAGTAGGGGTTAATTAAGTTTAATTTATGGGTATACAATGAATAAATAGTCCAAAAATGATGTAAATGTGCCCTCTAGTGCTTTGTAACCCATTTTTTATGCCCATCATTGAATTTATATTCTGGTCTTATATTCTTCCACATGGGTAAAACATATTACCTTTTTCTCTTGAACACATGTTATTACTTCTCTTCTAAATACTTATGCATTTTATTTTACCATCTAGGCTTCATGATTTTTGGTAAATCTCTAACAATAAATGGACTACTTACCTTCACAATATTATCAAAATTTATATACAAAACCTTCTATTCAAAAACCAACTATTATCAACTTTTTCAACCAAACATGTCATCTCTATAATTTTCAACTAAAAAACATTACCTTTGGATCTTGTACCAATGCCAATCAACTTACTATATTTGTCCTTAATAATGCATGTCTTTTATATGAATTATAACTAATATCCCTAATCAACCAACTATTTAACACTCAATAGATTATGATTTAATCCATCAACAAGGTATACATCATTTGTGTTAGTTTTACCACCAAGAGAAATAGATCATTTTCCCTTCATATGACAATCCACATTGTTACCAACTCTGATAATTATACCATCATGACTATTAAACTTAACAAATTTATTCATGTCACTAGTATTATGATGTGAACAACCACTATCGATGATCCAATCAACTTTCTTCTCAACCTATGAAACTAGGACTTTCTCTTCTCTTAATTCTATTTCATGATTTTCTTCTTTTAAAACAACAAACCCTAACTCATCATCACCTTTTCTCTGAACTCTCTCATTAGACTCATCATCTTGATTTGCATACAGACAATCGCTAAGTCTTCTAGACTTGAAATTCTTCTTATACTTTTTCACTCTTTAGGAAACATAGAATCATAATGACCAAATTCATCACAAGTCTAACATTTAAACATTTTCTTACCATCTGGTTCTCTCCTTATAGGCAAGGAAATTTCTTCTTCAATAATTTTGTCCTCCTCAGATATGGATCTCTTGCTACTAGAATAATCTCCATTAGTGCTTACATTTCTTAACAAGGAAGGGTGAACAATTAATGTACTAAAATATTTTTCCACTCTAGGAAAATCTCCAGCCTATTTGAAGCTCACTTTTGTTGCTTCCAATATTCCTAGAAGAGTCTCTTTTGTAAATTTCTTAGTGCAAGATATCACTTTCTCAATCATATATGTTGTCTGTTAATGGTGGTGTCAATTTTTTAAAGATCTTCCATATGATCTCATCTTCATCTTTAGATCCATTACAAGACTTAATTCCTATAACAATTTTTGATATTCTACCAATATAGCATCTTACGTATTTATCTTCCATCATCTGAGCCTCTTTAAACAAACATATCCAATTTTGTAATATAATTCTTTTAGCATGCTTATCACCCTCAAAAGTAGATTAAAAAACTTTCAAAATTTTATGAGATAAATCTAAGGATTTTATGTATCTGTATTAATTTTTAGGAAGAGGTGACAATATCGATTCTTTAGAAAGTATAATACACATAAATATATATCTTTTAGCTTCACTACATTATTCAGGTTTGATTTCTTCTACAATCCTCTTTCCATTGTTTTTCATTAACCAATATGCTAGACATGTGCACAATAGATGTGTCTTCATCTTCTCCTTCATCCTATCATAGTTAACTCCATCAAAATTAGGGATTTCTTTTCTAAAATGACCTGACATTGATCTCCTTAAGTTGTTAAGCTTTTCCTTCAAGGACTTGATGCTTCGATATCAATTGTTAGAAAGAAAAGTCCATGAAGATAATTTGGGAGGTGGGGGGTGAATTAATTATCAAGTCAATATAAATTTTATCAACCTTATTAAACCTTAAACATGTGAACACTACAATTAGAAACCATAAGAAGATACACATACATAATAACACTAGATATGTTAACTAGGGAAACCTTTGATCAGAGGGAAAACTATGGTGGGGATCATACCCACAAAATGATGTACTAATATAAATTTTCCTTGTAAGAGAATAGACTCTATTAGGAGCCAATGAAATACATTTACTACATATCATTCCATGTCAGGAGACTTTGAATCCCTATTAGGAGATTCCAATCCTGTTAGGAGTTGTAGAAGCCAGATGGACATATTGTCCAAACAACTTTAGTGGGAAGATCACTGAACTCATTGTCCATCTAATCTCTATATTATTCCTTGTAGAATAATATAAAGGAAATAACTCAAACTCCTTTTTTCTCTTGACTAGACCAAAATCTCTTCTAATCTGAATACCAAATCACCAACTTCACATCCAAATAATCCCTTGGATCACTTACACACATTTACCAACTTCACATATCACTTTCTCAATAGAAATGGAATACACATCACTACAAGGAATATAAACTTCCTTTATACCATATCCTCAAAATAATTCCTTGAGTTGGGCTTGAGGGCTTTCCCAATTGATTATAGTAAGACCTCACTAAGATATTACAAAACATTACATCTTTTTTCAATTACAAATCACTGTTGACTCACAGTCTTTACAACTTTTCACATGTATGACATCTAACATTGCACACTTATTGATGTCATCATTAGACTATCTACTATCACTATCTAACTACACTCATCACAATTATATCATAGTTAAGAGATAAAATCTAGTCATCAAAAACCATTGATCAGGTACTCTATCTTTATACCATCTTCTATAATTCATGAATAACTTCTGCATGTCATTGATTCCCTATATGCAGACTTTTCCACTTCATTAGGACATTATGTAGAATACGTCCTAACATGTGCTTAACCTGAACACCAATACATAGTCCTATTGACATTCCAATCATGTTTCTTATTAGTGACATACACTTATTCAGATTGTAAGTAAAGACTAAGTATATTGTACAGTTAATAGTGTTAACCAAGCATTTTAGTTGTTAATGAGTTCTACAATTGCTACTAAGTTCTTTGGATAATTTCATTCTACACTGAGAAGTTAGTACTATGGTGATGATCAATAGTGTAAATCGAGTATCTTAGTGTATGCCAAGCTTACTAGTGCAAACTGAGTTGTGCAATGCTTACTTAGTTCACAATTGATGTGATGTGAGTCTAGTGCTAACCAAGCTATTTAGTGTTAACCAAGTGACTTAGTTTATATCGAGCTCATTGTAATAGCATTAACTAAGCTATGTAGTGTGAATCGAGTGATTCGGTTTATATGCCAAGTTTCATAGTATTCACTGAGTCACCAGTGTAGACAAAGTTCAAGACTACTTGGAAGTGATCAGTATGGACTGAGGTTCTATGTCTACTGAGTGCATGATGATGTTGAGCATTGATAGTGGATGTTGAGTATCAGAACCTCACCAAGTCAATCTTTAGAACCTAAGTTTCTATACTTTTTCCAACTTCATAATATTTGTGTAAACTTGTATAGTGGCCGAATTTATAATTATGTAATTGGATCAGTATATATGTAATGTACTATATCACATTCAAATCAATTGAATGGAAGTAATGTAATTAGAGAAGAATGAATTGCAAAGGCTATAGAAGTATAAGGAGAAACAAAGATTATCTATCATAGCAAGGTGATTTTTATACTCAAAGGATTCTCATTTAGCAAACCAAGTTGTAGATTAGAGATCAGCTACTACTTCATCCTAACAGGTGGATCAGTCAAATCCTTTAACAAGGTAGATCTAATAGTCTTGTGTAAATCTCTTTAACAAGTGCATACTTTATTGTATGTTTGCAAATCCTTTTGCAAGGTGTGCCTAGTAGTCCTTTTTGCTCCTAATAGGGTAGATCATCAAAAGTGATCATTATAAGTATTAACAAGCCAAATTTATACTATAGTACTAAAGCTTGTAGGTATCATCCCCACCCTAGTTTTACTTTCTATTTGGAAGGTTTTTTGGTCACCAAAATTGTGTGTCAAAGGTGTTATGTATGCTTTAATATTTTCAGTTTCTCATACATGCAATTAGAATCAAAATATACATGAAGGATTAATTACTAATTAAGAATTACGTTTGATTGTTTACTGTTTCACCCTTTCCCTCTTAGTAAATTAGCCTTTCATAATATTTCTAACAAGTTTGTACTACCTCATTCTCTATATGCTACTTTGCTAGTCTTTATAGAAACAATGTTATGTTAACATCAATGAAAAACATAGTCATAAATGAAACATTTCAATTATTCTATCCATCTATTCAATTCTTAGGATAATCCCCCAAAGGAATACTATCAACATTCATGCTAACACATACTTTTCATAGATGTCAATGTACTGAGAAGATTGGCAGAGTAGCATACAATATTTGAGACTGTATGGATCAAGGATTGTAGATGAGATCAAACACAATTAGGGACATGTTCTTCAAAGTGTCCTAATAATGTGGCTAAGAGTGCATACAAAAAGTTGAAGACTAGTGATAGTTTATCAAGATATATAGAAGGAAGTTTATAGATAGAGTTACTAAGAAGAAGGTTTTGGTGATCGGGTTATATCTCCTAATCTAATATAGTATGGTTAAGCACAGTTAGATAGAGATAGAAGACATTTTAATGATGGAAACAAAAATAGTGCAAAGTCCCAATTTGCAAATGTGAGAGATTTGTTAAGACTATGAGCTGACAATGTTATGTAATTGTGAAAAATGTAGTGTAGTGTGTTATCTTAATGAGGTTCTATTATAATTGTAATTGGAAAACCCTCAATGTTGACTCAATGAATTATTTCAAGGACTTGATATAAAGGAAAGTTTGTTTCCTTGGTTGAACAAGTGGATAAAATGTATATATGCGATAAATGAAGAAGATTAGTAAATGCAAGTAAGAAATTAAAGGGATTAATGTGATGTAAGTTTACAGATCTAGTATTGAGATATGAGAAGTGTTTGGTGCAAAAAAGGTATGGTAAGAGGATAGAGAAAGATTTTGAGTTGTTGAGATCAATTACATTTTCTATTATCTTGAAAGGAATAATATAGAGGCTAGTTGGATAGTGAGTTTGGTAGTCTTTCCCCTGAAGCTATTTGGATAGTGGGTCCTTCTACCTTCTACAACTCCTAACAAGGTTGACACAAATCCTAATAGGGTTGAAATCTCCTCACAGGTATTTAGAGTCTCATAGCAAGGACTAGTATGTATTGAATGCATATTGGATCCTAATAGATTCCATCCTCTTACAAGGAACTTATATATATATGTATGTATGTATGTATGTATGTATGTATTAGTACATCATTTTTTTGGGTACCATCCCCACTAGGGTTTTCCCTATGATCAAGGGTTTTCCTAGTCAACATATCTTGTGTTATTATGTATATGTACCTTCTTATGGTTGCTATTTATATTGATCACATGTTTGAGAATTAATAAGGTTAATAAAAGTTGTATTGATTTGATAACTAGTTCACCCCCCTTCTCAATTATCTTGGTGGAATTTACTAACAATCGATATCAAAGCATCAAGTCCTTAAAGGAAAAGCTTAAAAACTTAAGGAGATTAATGTTGGGTCATTTTAGAAAAAAAATTCCTAAGTTTGATGGGATGAACTGTGACAACTATAGAAAGAGAAGATAAAGACACATTTGCTATGCATTATATATATATATATATATATATATATATATATATATATATATATTAGTACATCATTTTTTGGGTACCATCCCCACCAGGGTTTTCCCTATGATCAAGGGTTTTCCTAGTCTACATATCTTGTGTTATTATTGTAGAAGTTGAGAAATCCAACTTCACAGATCCTCAAGAACACCTGCATGCAAATATCCTGCAATGAAGAGAAGCCAAAAAATAGAAAAATCAGAGCTTAGAAGTTCTCAAAAATGTGAGAGAAAAAATGTATTCTAAGTTATGAAAACAAAATACAAAAGTTCAACCTTTGAAGGTGAATGAAACCCTAAAGGAAAGAAAGCCAAGTTTGCACATTATAATTAATATAAAATATTAATTACATGCACCTAAGAGAGCTAAAGCACCTAGAGTAATAAATAACTTACTCTAACACCCCCACTTAAGTGAAGCTTAGCAGGAAGCTAACCTAGCAAAGCTATGAAAGTAGGAAAATGGGTCTTGGCAACAAGGCTTGATCAAGTACCCAAAACAAGGAAATCTCTGTAAACCAGAGACAAAGGAGAAAACCCAGTGGGAAAAACCCCTCTCCAAAAAGAGATAGAAAAAAAATGCTGAAAAAAAACATGAAGGAAGGAAGGCCTCAAGAAGACCCCCTAAGGACAACTTTCATAATCCCAAGCATAGACCACAACTGAATATAGTGAAGTAATGCAAATGACTTGGTGAAGATGTCAGCAACCTGTGCATTAGCAAAAATGTACTCCAAAGAGAGAAGACCATCCTGGATCAAATGACGAATGAAATGCATATGAAGCTCAATGTGTTTAGTGCATTGATGCTCCACTAGGTTGTGGGATATATGAATAGCACTCTGATTATCACACCAATGAACAATGGGATGATTAGGAGGAAAACCAAACTCAGTCATCAATTGTCAAAGCCATAAAATCTCCTAACTAGCAAGCACTATAGCTTGATACTTAGCCTCTATAGATGAAAAGATCCTCAAGAACACCTGCATGCAAATATCCTACAATGAAGAGAAGCCAGAAAATGGAAAAAGAAGAGCTTATAAGTTCTCAAAAATGTGAGAGCAAAAATGTATTTTAAGTTATGAAAAAAATACAAAAGTTCAACCTTTTACGGTGAACAAAACCCTAAAGGAAAGAAAGCTAGGTTTGTGCATTATAATTAATATAAAATATTAATTATATGCACCTAAGAGAGCTAAAGAACCTAGAGTAATAAATAACTTACTCTAACAATTATTTATGTGTACCTTCTTATGGTTGATATTTATATTGATCAAATGTTTGAGAATTAATAAGGTTAATAAGGTTCAATCCGTCTTCTCAATTATCTTGGTGTACTTTACTTTCTAACAATCAATATCAGAGCATCAAGTCCTTAAAGGAAAAAATTAAAAATTTAAGGTGATCAATGTTGGGTCATTTTAGAAAAGAAATTCCTAAGTTTGATGGGATGAACTATAACAACTAGAAAGAGAAGATAAAGACATATTTTCTATGCATGGGTCTAGGATATTGGCTAATCAAAAAGACTAGAAAGACCATAATTGAAGAAAGTAAATTTCAAGAGTGTATAGAAGATAAAAGAGATTTGTTCTTCCCTTCACTGATAGGTTTCTCTATCTGATCTTTGCTTATGATAATCAAAATTAGTCTTCCTTTGCTATGTCCTTGACCTTCTCATACATACACAACCATCCCTATGTGTTAGGGCATGATCCCTTCTTAAATAAACAACTGGAGAAGGTTCTAGATCTTTCTCAATGATCCATATTTCTCCCTTTTGCTACTTAGACCTTCTAATTTTATGATTGGTTAATCTACCTTCCTAGGGATTGATGTCCTCTAAAAAATGTGTAATTACCTCCTTAGCTATCTCCACAATCCAAAAATGTTGCATAGAAGTTGGTCAAAAAGATTTATATAAGTGTTTGTGCCATCATAAACATATATGTCAGAACTAGTTTACTCAACACTTGAATATCCTGACACTTGGTCATAACTGATATTCATATTATTCCTTAGTTCTGATATACTCAATAGTAACTGACTCACTCGACATAAACTATATTTTATTTTCTTAGCTTCACTATCTTTACTCAACATAAACTATGAATCGGTCCATACTGGGGTGCTCAACAATCTTAGACTTGCTCAAGTTGTAATGAAATATAAATAAGTCCATGAATACTCAACCTTAGTTGGGTGGCTCAATCATAGTGATGACTAACCAACTCTACCTAGAAAATGACTAAGTGCTTGACACTAATAGGAAACATGGCATATTGACCAATAGAAAATGACTAAGTGTTGGACACTAATAAAAAAAATAGGATAAAGATCAACAATCTCCCCCTTTGAAATTAGTAGAAAAAATACTTTTTCATGACTTAGGGTTCCATTCAAAATTACAAAATAACACTCTTCCTTAGACTGTGATTTGGTCTCCAAAAAGACTCCATTATATACAACATATGTACATGTCTCTCCAAAAAATGAATATTCTTACCTTTGTTGCATAGCTCATAATTCCCCCTTGTGGTATTTATTTTCCTTTTCAAGATCCTCTCCTCTAAGGGCTACAATGGCTATCCTAGTAGTAGAGCCGCTAAGGATAGAGAGATCCCTAGAGAGAACTGATAGAGGAAAGGGGCTAGATTTAGAGAGAGCTTCACCATCATGTCAATATATGTCTCCTATGGGCACCACTCCAATATGGTTAAAAAAAGAGGTATTAAGTCATCAGAGGATGTATGTGGAGTACATCGAGGTAGAAGGATTGGAGGCCTTGATGAAGGTAGTGAGGATGCCAACACCCATTTAGGGTGATCCTAAGAAAATGACCTTTTTTATGAAGAGTAAAAATGATGTTCTTATAGAAAATATTTCTTTTCCTCCTCCACACATAGATATAGAGGACATCACCCCCAAGGATTATCAGATGAAAAGTGTAGTATTAGGGAAGGCCACCAAAGACATAGGAAATTTTTTAACTACTATGGGCCTTAAGCAATTGTTCCACCACTTGGATCAAGATGAGGCAAAAATTTTGAAATTGAGAAAACAAGATGATCTTTTATGGGAGTATGTAAATAAGGTAATGGACCCATTAGACCTTTACCATCCTATGATCACTTTATTAGCTACCCTTAATAGGTGATCTTTGGCCAGTGAATATAGTGAATCATTTTTTGACACATACAAGAGATGGCTTCTTAGTTTTGAAGACAGAGGGGTATTCATTATTGAGTCAAATACAAACTTATTGCTTAGTATAAAAATAATATTGACAAGTTAGTTACAATAGTGGACCAATATTTTGTTGTGATGTGGAGCCTAATTGGACTTAGAGGTTTATTTAGTGTGGTTTCTACTTAAAATATTTCTATGGGGGTTTGTGGAAAGCACCCCTTGTGGGGTCCTGGTGTAGGGCCCCAAGTGCGCTTCTTGTCATAGTATAGGGTGGGGTCGATGGGCAATGCCCCCAAAGGGGTTTTCAGGGGCAACACCCCTAAAGCCAAAAATGACCTTATATTGTAAAAGGTATCGACTGTTATATTTTCTATTGGATGACTTGTTCTAGCCCTAATTTTGTAAGTGGTAAAATCTTGTATAAAATGGCTTAGAGTTTGGGATTTCTTAATGTATGGTGATATTGTAGCTTCTTGTAGTAGTATTAATCTGTACGAGATTGTAGATTATAATCATTGGATAATAATAAAATTGGACTTTTTGTTGGTGGATGTAGCTCAAGGATTGGGTGAATTGCATTAAATATTGGTGTCTCATGTTCTCTTCTATGAGATCTATTATTTTCTTATATTGGTTATATTTGCATGTAATTGTTATTTCTATTTGTAGTTAATCCTAACAAATTGTGGATTAATGGATGAAGTGGCCACCTAAACCAATGACTTGGAAGCATTATAAACTATCAAGGGCCAAAGATATTGAATGCTACTAGATATATATTCTATGAAGGAGTTGGAAAAAGTGGATGATTGGTAGAAAAGATAGTGATATGTTTATGTTTATGATAAGGATATATTGAAATATCCTGTAGAAGTTGTGAAAACCAACTTCATAGATTGCCAAGATCACCTGCATGCAAATAACCTGCTGAAGAGAAACCAGAAAATGGAGGAAAAAGTGGAGCCTGGAAAAACTCAACAAGATGAGAGAAACTATATTCCCAGATCAATTGAATGAATGCTTGAAAAAAGAATTACAAGAGTTCAACCTTAAAGGTGAATGAAAGCCCTAAAGCCTAAAAAGCTAGGTTGCACAATATAATTAATAAAATATTAATTATATGCACCTACAAGATAGCTTAACAAAACTAGAGTAATAGGAAACTTAATTAATTAAATCAAAGTGATTTAATTAATAAGTATGAAAAAATAATTACTCTAACACCCCCCCTTAAGCGAATCTCAGGAGGTAAGCTAACCTAGCACAACTAAGAAAGCAAGAAAAGATGGGTCTCAGCAATAAGGCCAGATCAAGTACCCAATCACAACAAGAAAATCTCTGTAAATCAAAGACAAAGGAGAAAACCCAGTGGGAAAAACCCCTCTCCAAAAAGAGATAGGAAAGAATGTTCCAGAAGATCCTGAACAAAGAGAAGATCATGAAGAAAACCACTGAAGCAAAAGAAGCCGCAAACTCTTTTAGAAAGAAACTACTGATTTGAAGATCCTCCATAAAAATAGAAGGCACAAACCGAGAGTGTCTATATGGTAGGTGATCCATCTCATCGAAATGCATAGGTAGCCAACCAATACAATTGCCTAGTATATAGGATCAAATACTAAATACATAGCTCACTCCAATGAACCATCGAACCAAGGAAGCATTAGAACCAACAATATAACCCCCCCTTAATGTAGATAGGGTGAGGTGAAAGGCAACTGAAAAGATGGGCCAAAAATCTCCTACAACATAGGAAAAAAACACATTGAGAGTGAGGTATAGACACCTATAAAGGCACATGTCACCAATACTGCATGAGGCAAAAGAGGAAGAGGGCACAAAATTGGCAAACAACTATCCCCCCCATGGCACTTTATAAAATAGTGTGAGTACAACAAACCACAATGATGAAAAGGATCCCAAAAAGCAAGAGTGACACTTTATCTCAATGCATTTGCAAAAAGATGCTTACAATGAATATCAACAAGATTAGAAAGGGAAAAAAGCAGATACAAAAGATAGTACAACCCAAAAGAAGAGATCCCATGCCAGGAAAATGATCCCCGGACCTGAAATACCCAAGATATCCATCATAGAGAAAAAATGCCAAAAATATGATAGAAAGAGCATGGGGTAGAATCTGGAAGAAATTACATCATTTCTAAAAATTAGATAGAACCAACTTTCCAAAAATATCATGTTTTCAAAAAATAAAGATGAGATGCACAAGAAATGCTCGTCAGAGTCAAAAAATAAACTTCAAACTCCAACTAAAAAAACAAGAAGTAAACCTACATCAAAACCAAGAAACTCCTACACTAATATCTCTGTCTCAGAACTAGCTTTCCGACACTTCGTTTGGATTGGAAAAAAACCTTCGTATGCTAGAGATATGGCCAAAAAACAATGAGTAGGTCAAAAAGGATTTGGAGAGTGCCTATAGGGTTGATGATGGAGTGCTGACATCATGTTGACATCAACGTTTCATAGCAAAAAAATTGACAACCAAGGGGCTGTCGCAGCAAAAAAGGAGGCCACGTGGCATCCACGTGGTAGGAAGCTTGCGTGTCAGGTGATGTGGCAGGGGCCACATGGAAAAGTGCCAACGTGGCACCCATGCCACGTGTCAACCATGGATTGGTGCTGAATGGGCGGGGCCGCAGGTGGGCATCGACCACTGGTGGTGGTGGTTGCAGGGGCGGTGGGATCTAGCGGCTTTGCCTAGTGGGTGGTGGGCGGGCGGCACGATGGTGGCTGCAGGGGCGGTGGCCTAGTGGCAGTTGTGTGTGGGCTGAGTGCAGGTTGGTCTCAGGTGGCGCGCGGGTGGCCGCTGGGTAGAGCGGCCCAAAACAATTTTTTTTTTTAAAATCGCAATAAATGCAACCATATGACCTCCTAGGGGGAGAAAAGAAATTTTCCTAACGCTATGGAAGCCAAAATGGATAAATTTTATATGGATCCTGATTGTAAATGGCCTTTCGGATCTAATGGCAGTGTCCGTTTGGGCCCAAAATGCTCTGAAAAATCGCTCTTCCTCCTGATTGAAGAAAAAATCTCAAAAAAGCTAAGTTTTCTAACTCTGAATCGTGGCTTCAAAAATTCTTTGAACAAGAAGCAGCAGGGCAACTCTAATACCATGTAGAAGTTGTGAAAACTAACTTCATAGATTGCCAAGATCACCTACATGCAAATAACCTGCTGAAGAGAAACTAGAAAATAGAGGAAAAAGCAGAGCCTAGAAAAACTCAACAAGATGAGAGAAACTGTATTCCTAGATTGATTGAATGAATGCTTGAAAAAAGAATTACAAGAGTTCAACCTTAAAGGTGAACAAAAGCCCTAAAGCCTAAAAGCTAGGTTGCACAATATAATTAATAAAATATTAATTATATGCACCTACAATATAACTTAAGAAAACTAGAGTACTAGGCAACTTAATTAATTAAATCAAAGTGATTTAATTAATAAGTGTGAACAAATAATTACTCTAACATATCCAAGATATGAAGAAGAGGGTTATTGGTCAATTTTTGGAAGCTGGTAAATATTATAGTATGACTATCTTGGAGATCTTTAGAGATGACTATAGGACTCAATTGTGTTGAGTTGAAGTAGTTGTGCAATAGTTTCAAACATTATTTGAAATAATGTCCTTTAAAGATGATGTTAGGTACATTTTTTGGGTTTGAAGTGTCACTTAAAGAGTTAGACTCAAAGATGAAAGATTTTGCAATGATTAAGCAAGAAGTCATTGAACATCATTAGGAAGTAAGAACTAAGTATGAATCCATAGACTTTCTAGATACTCAAGAAATCATTGCCATCATTTAAAATATTAAAGTAACAAATCCAAATATAATTTTGGTGGAAGGGTCACAAAACCTAGATGCTAGAAATTGAAAATTTTGGGACTTAGAGAAATTTTTCTAGTTTTGGTCATGTCATATCTAAAGTTGCATAGGTGTGCTAGTGTGCAAGTGCACTACTACAAAGATGCTCAATTTTACAAGGTGTACAAGGTGATGATAGTTTTGATTAGTTGTAGTAGCACTAGAAGTTAACTTCTATTCTATTTTTTGAGCATTTTATGCATCAAAAATGTATTTTTGTAGCAATTTAACTAATAGAGACACACAATGAAGCTCAATTTCTCATCTAAATAAGTACCAGACACTCCCAAACAATCTAGAGTCTTCTCTTTTCTTATCATCTCTTTCTTTGTGAGTTTTGAGTAATGTAAAGGTCAATGCACCGTGTAATTAATAAAATAAAGAGTGTATGCCTACTTAGTACCTAGCTAGGATTCTATTTGTACATAATTTTATTAAAATTACTAATTTTAGCCTACTATTTGCAAGGAAAAATCCCTAGATCCAAAAATTGCATTAAGGGTGGGGTTTCCTATAAATAAAGAGATGTAATATGTACTCAAGGTTGGTATGCAATAAAGTATGCTATTGATGCTCTCATTCTATGTGTAGTATTTCTTGCAAGAAGGTCTGTTTCCTTTATGAATTTCATATTCATGAATAGTGATGGAGCTAATGGTTTTATTTTATGTTAATCCTTGTGTGATGAATGAGTTATGGTGTTTTTCAATTTCTAAAAAATTCCTCTATTGTGACAAATTGGAGGAAGGATCACCTTTGAGTTCTTGCATAAAAAAATGTCTCGTGTAAGTGCACCTTTTGTAACTATACGTTTTGATAAAATTTGAAACATCATATAGTTTTCAATTTTACCCTTGATGATTGCAATAATGGAGCTGCAGATGCAATGCTCATAATTTTATTGGTTTCTTACTTGATCCTTTTGAAGGTTTAATTCACAAATGTGTCGTTTCTATGACTTATATCCATTAGGAATTTCATTTTCAACAATTTCTTTTAATTTTTTGTTACCCTAACATTGTAATTTTTTTGAAGATGTGGTTAGAATAGTAATTGATATAGTTGCATTATTATAACTGACATTCATCATAAAAATTAGAAAATATAAAAATGTATTGGTTTGTGGTTGCATATTTTTAGTGTTTTTTGTAGATTAAAGATACCAATAGAGGTCTCCCTATGAACATTCATATTTATCTTCAACTGAGCTACCTTGCAGGTTGAAAAATAAAAATCTAGAACCTTGGAGTTGGTTAATTTGATAAAAATTTAAAGAGAGAAAATTGTAAGGATTTTTTCCATTGGCATCGTGAAAAATGACCACTCTAAAAGATGCAAGGTCAAGGTACCATGATATTCAAGTAAGTGAACTAAGCTAGCAAGATGAGATATTATTATCCTATAATTAAACTATTTAAGTTATGATAAATGTAACAAGAGGAAAATGCTAAGAAAGAATGTCATTATGCAATAGTGCAAGTCAGTAATAAAGTACTCAAGAAATCAATAATCAAAATGACAACATAACATTAGCATGAACTCAAGAGATATGGGAGAGTGGGGAGAGAGCCTCCTTTTAAAGAGATTTGGATGGCAAAGATTAAGAGGAAAAATAAAAGGTGGAGTTTTCTTCTTCAGTCAATCCATGTATTTTGGATCACAATTGATCACTCTTCACTATCTCCTTTACTCTCTTCCTCTACTTTGTTCTAGACTCAGGCCATTGATTCCATTCTTGTGTCATAACTATGAGTTACAATGGCTCTTGCAACTCAATCATTCTCTCCAAGACAATATAATATGAGGCATAGATGGTCTTAACTGGTTTCAAGAATTTCTTCTTTGCAAAGCTCCTAAAAGGTCTGTGATGTATGGTAATTGTAGATAAAAACTTGCACCTCTCTCCCATGTTTAACCACCTCTCTAATCTAGTCAATTTTCCCCATGTCTTTGAGTGCATTGTTCATGGAATGAACGCAACATGGAGTCCACCAAATATGCCTATAGGCTACCTCAATAAGCCGTACTGCAACTTTACATACATATGCTACATCTATCACAATTTGGATCACATTTTTTGGCCTAACCTCCTTAATCACTTCCCTAAGAAAATGAAATTGAAAATCAACATCTTTACAATGCCTTGAATAATCAACTGTTCTCAAAAAGTATGGGTCCTTGGTGCATGTGACCTTAATGTTGATGATTGGACAATGACTAATGTTTGTCCACCCATACATGATAATGATGTAACCTAAATCCATCCAACATGCCTTCATGTGCTCCATCAAGATATCAAACTTGTCATAGGCCATATCCAACACTGTGGTCCTCAACTTTTAGTCACCTAGTGGCCCATATGATGACTCCCTCTTTCACTATCATGGACATCATCCTCACAAAATAAAAGCACTTGAAACTAAAAATCAAGATCTTTATGATGCCCTAAATAATCAATTTACCTCAAAAAGTATGGGCCCTTGGTGCATGTGAGCATAATTTTGATGAGTGGATGATGACTAATGTCTATTCACCCATCCATGATAATACTACAGCCTGAATCCATCCAACATGCCTTCATCTACTTCATCAAGATCCCAACCTTGTTATAGGCCCTATCAGATAATGTGGTCCTCAAATTGTGGTTACCTAGTGGCACATATGATGGCTCTCCATATTTCACTACCATGGACATCATCCTCACAAAATAGTGAGATAGAGCCACATGCATAGGGATGCCATTGGGAAAGAATAAATCACCAACATCATCACCTAACTGGTCCCCTATGTGCATGTTAAATAAATGGGCAATGGGGTTACTACCACTATGACTTGTAGTTGCTTTCCATTCCCCCTGCTAAACTATGTGTAGGCGAGGGAATTAATGATGTAGGTGACATTGTCCCTACTTTCTAATGCAAGATATGAGTAGGTGTATCTCACTACCCTTGTAACTATTGTATACTCTATACCTATTGCCTAGCAGCCAAAGATCTAGGCACTAGAATTTCAATATCATAAAAAATGCCCCATAGTTTATTCACTTAAATTTTGTATTTCACATTCTTAGGATTTAAAAGAATATGCATGAGGTCACAACATAACTAGTCCAAAAAAGAAGGTGTGCATTAACTCTCATAATGCTACCAAACCATTCTTTTCCACACATATTACACTTCCATTTCCATGTGCCACCACCTATAGGTGTAGATCATGTAATTTTTATAGCAAATTGTTTTAGAGGGGACTTTGGTTCATAAGGACCCCAAGAAAATTGTGCCAAAATCTATGAAGGGAAATCAATATAAGGTATCCTTGGTGTAACATAAGGAGGCTCTTCCTCAAATTGGGTATCTACATTAATCCAAGTGAGACAAGTGAGAAATAGTTACTATGAAATAATCAAGATCCAAGAGCATACACCTATGAAGAGCAAAAAAGGAGACACATTTTGAAAGGGGAAAGTAAATAAAATCCTAGTGAATATTATGAATGGAAGGAAAAATACCTAAGAAGGAAGAGAGAAAGAAGGTGGAGAAAATAGCTCATTACAATAGCATCAAGATGATGTAAATAATTTGTTGGAAGAGTGAGAGAGGGGCATCTCTTTTATAGAGATGGGAAAGGATATGTATGTGTAACTCCCATTTTTGTGAATGCAACATTCATAATAAGTGTGTTCAAAGTGTCAAGATCCTCTTAAGGAGGAATAACTATTTTTCTTAGTAAAGGAATTACAAAAATGAGTTGTCCTTACACATGGACAATAGGAAAAGAAAATGACATGTCCTCTAAATATGGACTAGACGAGAAACAACATAAGAGATACCTTGGTTTATTCCATATAATAAATAAATACAACCAAGGAAATATTACTAATTCTAACATCCCCCTTTAATGTTTACTTGGGGAAATTACATTAAAGGGTATCAAACCCAATTTGCAATAATACAACTTAATTTCTTGAAATTTCTTCAATTGTGCATGAGTTCTCTTATCAACATGGGTACATTGTTGGAGATCCAAGAGAAGTGGATATTCTTTCAAGTGTGTTACATTCAAGTGGATTCATGTGGCATAGGATCTGTGCAAAAAATAATGATGTCTTGTATGTGCCTTGATGGATTACCTTAAACATAGAAACAAGAAACAAAAAAACTATCCACAAGGATAATTTCAACTTATATTCAAGTTAGAATATTTTAAGTATAAGTAAACTCTCATAGAGTAAATTGGAATAGAGTGATAAATGTAAATGTAACTTGGTAATACAAAACAATCATATTCTTGAAAGAACAAGTTTGACAGGAAAAGATGTTATGAAAGCTCTCAAGAAAGGAATATACAAGGCACAAATGACCATAGACAAGGCTAGCTAATGAACTCAAGCTCAACAATGCAATGATCACATGGATATAAACAATCCACTAATAAGTCATCTCATTGCAAGTTAATGGGTGATCAATCCATAACTTACATGATTCAAAATTTAAGAAATGAAGTATGTGAAACATTATATGTCATGATTTCAAGGATACCAAATGGAAGGAGTATGAGTATTAACAACAACTTTCCTTCAAATAAGAGTAAAGTGCCTTCAACATAGGTTAAATTAACTAAAATTGGAGGGAAACTCCAAGAATAGTATCCTCTTCATGAGGGACAAAATGGAACAACATGGAGGGAAACTCCATATATATCAATCTTCAAAGCAGAACCACTAGAAATAAATAGAGGTTTTATCTCAGTTTTTCAAAGCAGAACACATATAACCAAATAGAGAGAACCACAATATCAATAAATGATATAAACCATAAAGTGCCAACTTGGGCATAAAATAATTTTATAAAGGAATAGAACTAAACCATAGTAATATTGAAGGAAATTGTGTATAATAACTCATAATATTAAGGAATAATCAATAAATAGGAAGAGCAAAAAAAATTTGTGTTTGTGAAACACATAAGAATGCACTCATAATTGACAAGTCATAATAGACAAAATGGTTTGTATATCTATCATGATCTATATCTAGGCCTCCACATACATACATACATACATATATATATATATACATACATACATACATACATGCATACATACATACATACATACATACATACATACATACATACATACATACATACATACATACATATATAATATATATATATATATATATATATATATACACACATATAGATACATACATACATAAATACATACATACATACATACATACATATGCCTAAAATATCATGGTAAGAAATCAAGCAAACACAATTAAGATAATATCAAAGTCATAGAAAGTCAGTGGACGATAAAATATAATTATTTTAAGCAAAGTAATATCAAATGATAAAATCATCAGAATAACATACTAAGGACAATGAAACTTAGTTTTTGCATAAGGTTGACGATTATTAGAATGAATAAGAGAAGACATTGCAGATGTTAATTTTCCTAGGTTTAAGTCTACCCATTCTAGATATTTATCTCTTTTAGTAAGCAATTTTTGAAACCATTGAGGTGTTTTCTTAGTAGTAATAGATTTATCAGTATGAACTATAGTATTATCATCATTAACAAAATTAGAAGGAATAGGAGGAATAAATGTAGATACTTGAGGAGTAGGGTGTAGAGAAGGAGGTTGGTCCTCCACCACCATAATTTTTCTTTTGCTAAATTCTTCATCTCGATGATTGGAACAACCATGCACTTTTTTCTCTACAACAATACAAACATCTCTTGCAATTTTCACTTTGTTAATAATAGGATTAGAAACTCCATAACATACACCTGGTGCATGCAATTTTGATGAAACAATAGGAGGTAATGCTTCAACCATATTAGATGAGATACAATTAGAATTCAAATGACCAAGACTTTCATGCTCCATATTAAAAACAATATTTTTGTGCAAAGAGTGTCTTAAAGAGGTAAACCCATAACTTTTAAATAAGTTACCATCATCTAACTTAGCATTAGCAACAACTTCATTACTGTTATGATCAATAACAAAGCACATATCCTTATTAAATTCAACTTTATAATCTTGACATAATTTAGCAACAGAAAGAAGATTGTATTTCAAATTAGGAACATAAAGAACATCATGTAACTTTCCATTTGGAACACTAACATTACTGGATCCTTCAAGTTTGCAACTATAATTATCAGCTAATTAAACTGGAATATTAGAGGGATCAGGTTGCAAAGAATCAAGCACTGCTTTATGAGATGTAACATGTTGAGAAGCACCAATATCGATAATCCATTCTAAGTGTTTAGAAATATCGTAACTAGTAGTAAAAGCATAAGGAGATATTTAATTATATTGATTATTGTTATTGATAGGTTGCTTATCATTTTTCTTTTTAAAACAATTATGCATTAAATGACTTTTTTTCCCACAATAAGTACAATGTAGTTTTTTAATAAGACTATTATATTGATTAGGATGGTTATTATTACGATTTGTATTTTGATTATTATTGTTATTAAAAGAAAGTCTATAATTAAATCTAGTGCTATTATTAAAATTATTGTTAAAGTTATGATTATTATGATTATTGGGAGAGTTATTATGATTAGAAGATGTGAGATCCTAATTCTATCTTTTAGAAAAAAAGACATGTTCATTAGATCTAAGAGTACCAAATTGCAACAACTTAGTTTCCTTTTGACGCAGAAAATTTTGAAAAATACTATAAGTTAATTGAGTAGACAAAGTAGGAATAACAAGTTGAGAATAAACATTAGTAATAAACTGTGGAAATTGCCTATGAGGACATTTCTTCAAAATAATGGTAATTAATCTAATATTAGTTAGAGTAACACCTAAACTAATTAATTAAATTTTAATAGAATCAAATTTAAGTAAAAACTCATCCATCTATTTGAAATCAATATACCTTAGGTCTTCCAAACTATCTTGCAATTGGATCTTGCATGATTCGGTAGGTCTATCATAAGTTTACTTCAAAATATCTCAAGCTTTATGGGCAGTAGTAGAATGAGCAATAATAACATATAAATATGGGTTAAGAGATATACCAATGAGGCCAAGGGCTTCCTCATTTTTAGTATCCCATGTGTCTTTCTCATCTTGTGTAGCCGAGGTACTAGGAACTAAAGATGCATTAGTAGCAACATCTAAAATATGCTTAAACCAAAAAAAGAAGGAAAGATGAGTATTCCAAGCATGATAACTAGTTTGAGTTATTTAATTTAATTTCAAGAATTAAAGTAGACATGATTGAAAATTAAAGAGATAAAGAATTTAGAAAATATATTTAACAAAATATAATCAATATTTAAAATAAAATTAAAATAAAAAAAGATTTTACCTTTAATTTATCCAAACTTAAAAAAAAATTCAAATTAATAATATTTTAAATTTTAATATAGATAAAAAATTAAAATAATTTAAATATTTCTCAAGTATATTTCAAATTTTTATCAAACAACTATTTAAAAACATTAACAATATTCAAAATTTTTAATATAATTAAAAAAAAATTATAAAAATTCAAAAAAAACTAAAATATTTTAAAACCTTTATTAAATTATATTTATATAAAAAAAAACTTATGTTTAAAAGTAAGAAGACTTATGTGGCTAAAAGGAAATATAACATTTCTCAAATTCTATTCTCATTTAAAAAAGAAACCACATGTCCTTTTGGAAATAGAATATAAGTAATTCTTTATTTAATTAAAAAAAACTAAAATTTGTTAATCAGATTATTTAATAAAAAATGCATGCAAAGTCATAGTTCTTTAAATTGACATTCTTAATTTATGTGGTTCTCTTTTTAATGAAATTTAAACTATTCTTTGGACTAAACAAGAGTAAACTAAACTTGATAAAAAAATGATTATTAAAATAGATTGATTGATTAAAAGTGAATAATAAGCCTCCAAAAAGTAAGCAACTTTAGAAAAAAAAATATTGGAAATAGAATGATATGATCAAAGGTAGTAATAGATGATGTCAAATGTAACATCCAAATGTCTGTAGATATAGAAGAAAGTAATGTATTGTTGCAACAAAAGAAACAAAAGAGAATACAGAAAACATTGTTGATGTGTGTCACACTAAGAATGAACTGAATAAAGACTGCAATAGCATGATGAACAAAGACATGGTTTTTTTGAGCTTAGCCATGGCTGAAAAGGAAGGATAAAATTATGAGCTCTAAAGACTTCAAATTTATATCAAAATAGGAGAAAAATACTTGTAAGATTTAGATATTACTATTGCAAAAGATAATGAGAAAAAAATGATGATAGAGATGGACCAAATGTGAAAGGAAATTTGAAAAAAATGCAAGAGTAGAAGATAAATATATTATTTTATTTTGAGATTTATATAAAGATAAATGCTTAAGAACTAGTTATTATGATTGGACAAAATTATATTTGTTTCAAATTTGAAATAGAGAAGGAAAAGGAAAGAAAGATAGATTAAATTGAAAGAACACAATTATATATATATATATATATATATATATATATATATATATATATATATATATATATATATATATATATATATATAAAGATTTGATTAAATGTTAAGCAATAACATTTTCAACAACAATTATGAACAATGAAGAAGGATTTTAATTAGTTATTGCAAATACACAAAGAAAATCTATATGTTAGGTTTGTTTTAATTTGAAATGAAAACAAAATACAGAAAACTATAAACTTCCACTTGAATAATGAACATATTAATATTGTCAATAATCTTTCCTGCAAGAAAAATGTTAGAAATAATACAATAATATTTTAGATTATTTGTTAATGAGAACTTCAAATAAAATGGAAGGCTTTAAAAATAAATATTAGAACAAATATTTAAGAAGATTAGTTCAATGAAATCTTCAATAAAAATATTAGTATAATGAAACCTACAAGTAACAAGGTTAGATCAATGAAAGTAAAATTTCTCTTTGTTTTGGTGGCAAGCCTTCCAAAACAAGGGAAAAAATAGGTTAGATGATTAAACAAATAACTCTTTGGCAGTAAACCTTCCAAAGAGGATTAGAAAAAAAATAATATAAAGAAGCTTGCAACACAATATTAGAAATGAAGTTTTTCCCTTCTCCTTCTCTCAACAAAAATCTCCAAATTGGTAACCTTTAGACAAGCTCAAAACAAGGATTAAAAAGCTTTGATACCATGTAAGAAATGAGAAGGTAGAGCAACAAAACTAAATTAATCCAAGTGAGACAAGTGAGAAATAGTTACTATGAAGTAACCAATATCCAAGAGCATACACCTATGAAGAACAACAAAGGAGATAGATTTTGAAAGGACATATCAAAGAAAACCCCTTGTGAATATTATTAATGGAAGGAAAAAGCCCTAATAAAGAAGAGAGAAAGAAGGTTGAGCAAATAACTCATTACAATAACATCAAGATGATGTGAATAAGTTCTTGGAAGAATACGAGAGAGACATCTCTTTTATAGAGGTTGGAAAGGAGTTGCATGTATAACTCCCATTTCTATGAATTCCACATTCATAATAAGTGTGTGCAAAGTGTCAAGATCCTCTTAAGGAGGAATACCTATTTTCCTTAGTAAATGAATTACAAAAATGAGTTGTCCTTAAACATGGACAATATGACAAGAAAGTGATATGTCCTCTACATGTGGACTAGAGGACAAACAACATAAGGGTTACCTTGGTTTATTCCATATAATAAATAAATACAACCAAGGAAATATTACTAATTCTAACAATTAAAGATTCCACTCACATTGGAAAGTGTGCATTTAATTTGCATACAACTTTCTTTTACCTTTTTCTTTTTAATTTAAAAAATATTTTTACATTTGTACATAGAATAAAGGAGATTTTTTATTTTATTAAAAAAGAGCATGTTGTTTCAATTAAATAAAACTTAGGATAAGTAGTCAAATCATAGGAAGAAACTAAATAAATTATTAAGTGATGATTTGATCAAGGATAAATGATTGATAAATTGTGATAAATAGATTAAGTATATAATATGGTCTAGCATAGAGATTAAAAATGTTGAAAAGGGGGCTTACAATTTGCTAGACCAAAACTGGGAGTTTACAATTTTAACTATAAATTATATTCATTGAATGAGTTTGAACCATTCAAAACCTTGACATTTTAATAATAAATGTAGTGTTTCTTCTAATTGATCAAGAATCATTTTATATTAATAGAGTTTGAGTCTTAAATATAATGCATTGTAACCCAATAAGAAAGAGTCATGCAAAGTTGGATTATAAACTGATCAAGATTCAAGTCATTCTATGATACTAATTACAAAGAGTATCTAACATCTATATATAATCTTATAAGATTCAAACCGAGGACTTGATTTTATAATATTTTGTTTCATATTTCAGATTATAGTGGAGTGCATGTATCATATTTGGAAGAATCAATTTTTACCCATATATGTTGATGCCCTTCTATTTGCATGTTATTATCTTGAATTATATGCATAATTTACATTTTAAAATATATTATTGTGAAAATGACTCATTCATGTGACAATTTCTATGAAAGATTATGATTCAATTCACTACAATTGAGATTTTGAATATCCATTATTTTTTTAATATGTTGGGTTTCATATTATTATATCTAGGATGTGGTTTTGAATCAGAGGTTTCATTTAAATAATCAATTATCTTGTACAGAGTTGGGATTTCTTGCATGTTATAGGGCATCCATATATTAATTTGAATATGGATAAGCATTTTAATTGTCAAAACTTTGTTCAAATGGGAATTCACATAGCTATGTTCATGAAAACTAAAATATATATTTGATTATGCAAATTCATATACTATGGAAGGCACCAACTATGTTGTGAGAGTTTGAGAACCAATTGTTTGAAAAAATACTAATGTAAATTAATTGTAGAAACATCTAATCAAGTTGGTAATAATATTTTGACATAAAGATCTTGTCGAGTTATAAAATATCAAGGAGTTAATTTAATGTGAGGTGGATGAAATTATGAAATAGAGATTCTTTCTTTAGATTGATTTTTTAGGTTTGATAGTGAGATGAAATCAGAAATTTTATTTTGAGTAGCTATTTTAGGGCTTGAGGAATAAGACAGAGTTGATTCTTTACCCTTTATTGTTGGAAGCTTGTGTTGAATTCCCAAAGTTACAATATAGATTCAATTTGAGTAAGTTTTCTAATATATGTAATACAAGCATCGAAAATGGAATATTTGTGGTTTTGTGACATTGCAGTTGTAAATTTAGTGAAGTTTTGAATTTATAATCACTACTTTACATTAATTTGTCTACAACTAAATCTCTCAAAAGGAAGAAGGATAAGTAATAAATTGGAACCATTTTGTGAAAAGTATCATGATCCATGCTCTAAGTTAAGAAAACTTGTTGATGAAGGCCAATAAAATTTACCTAATGGTATGAACTACATCAATATAATCTATAATAGCCAATGGTTTCCAAGAAGATAAAAGAGATCATGAACTATATTGAGTCAAAAGTCAAAACTTCCTATTAATAATACAATAGCATGGATGATTTGGATGCAACTATTCAAAGTTAGATTAACAAATGATTCCATCTTTATTCCACTTCAAAATCTACATGTCTTTCTTGATTGTGTTCTATTAGAATGTTTAGAATAACTAAGGGTAGGGGGGTGAATCCATTATCCAAGGTCCATATGTACTAATTGAAACAAACAAACACTTAAACAACTTTAGATCTTATCATTCATTAGCTTGGTTTGTATAGTATACTTTCAATAACATTAACTACTACTCTACTATCCTAAATATAATAGACTTGAAGAATGCAAATATTAATAGTAAATCATCACATATAGCATCTATAGTAGTTTGACACAAGGATTTAACATGGAAACCCAATTTGGAGCTCTATTAGGAGCCAATTCTATTAAAGGTTACAAAACACACTATTAAATGTGACCTTGTTAAACGGTTTAATCACCCTATTAGGAGTGACCTTGTTAGAGGAATTTAGAAAATTCCATTACAATGCCACCTTGATTAAAGTATTTACATATGACTATTAGTTCAACCTTGATTAAAGGATTTCAAATAATGATACAATGGTTAGAAAGTAACAACAAGTTTTGATCTGACAAATACAACTCACTTTTCAATTTAAGATTTCATTTCAGCTCAAATATTGATTCATTGGTTAGTGTTCATTGTCATCTTAGTATCTAATTCATTTGGTAACCCTTCAAGAAATCACAGTATTAGAAATAGGGAACATTGTGGGGAGGGGGGGTAGAGGGGTGAATTGGTATTGTACACAATTTTGCCCATAACTCAATATTGTTAATTACTTTATAACATGCATATGAAAGTAAACTAACAATGTTGAACAATAATATGTTAGAATTACAAGTGGAAATAGTAAAATTATTTGGGGGGGGAGGAGGGGAGGAGTGTGAATCAGGAGTTTAAATTTGGACCCATAAAAATTTCACCATTCATTCATCACATGCATTAATATATTGAAATAATATGTAAAGCATATGCATCTAAATCACATAACCATGTAAGCATTCACACACAGAACACCATATATGATTACCTAGAAACTCTCCAAGTGAGAAGGTAAAATTGGGGTAAGGATGAGGCCCACAAATCTTCACTACTATAGTAATAAAGTGTATCCAATGAAGGTTATAATGATTTGACCATGAAACATGATCTACCCTATGAAAGGTCTTCCCTGTTAAAGAATTACAAAAACTATTGGGTCTCACCTTGTTAGAGGATTTCAACACCCTATTAGAAGTGTGGCTTGCTAGATGACTTCAACTTACAACTAAGTAAGCACCCTATTAAAGGATTTCATACAACATGTTAGGACTACTCTATTAAGAGATTTAACTATAATAACTTGTTAAAATGTTTCAGCATATATCCTATGATTGGCACTTGCTTGCTTGATAACAGATCACCTCGACAAAATGTCTAATTAATCCTTTATGAACAAATGTCTCAATGTTGTATCCCTTGCTCGATCCTTTGTTCTTCTCTAACTGATTCTACAATTCACTCTTTCTTCTAAGTTACCTTGAATGCTCTGTAAACTATCTTGTTCACTCCTCCAATTCAATCACTCACCCATAAAGATTTTAGGGCTTCTTCCTCCTTAAGAATACTTAGGCATCTTAGGGTTAGGTATAAATCTATGGCTGAGATTCATCCATTTTTCACTTAAACCTTTCCTTTTTCTGATTGGTTGCATGTAATTGGAATCCAAATATAAATTCATCCTTATCTCCACAATATCAAAATATGATCTTAAGTCAACTCAAAAATGGTTTACATAGTTGCTTGTGCCATTTAAAACAACTATGCCAAAACTATGTCACTCGGCTTATAAAGTCTCTGATGCTCAACATGCACTATTATTTATACTATGACTTAGCACCTACATTACTAAGAATCTACTATTTACTTTGCTTCTAAATCACTGAGCATGGTCTATTTTCTTGACACTTGAGTTACTCAACACATAAGTGACTTGGAACTCATTGCAACTTGACATGGTCTAATATTTACATGTTGTGATCGACATGTATTATTAGTTTGACACAAACTGAGTAAGTGACTTAAATATGTTGACACTCACTTGTCAAAATCAATATAAGATAAAAAATCTCCCCTTTTGACATGAGTGTCAAAAACACTTAAATATACAATATTATCCTTAACTACTTGAGCATAACATATCCATGACTTGGCATATACACAAAATCTCAAAATTTCAAAATATTGTGCTAAGTTGTATACCTTAAAATTTGATAATTTCCTCTATGTTAATGTGTCTGATTTGTATCCAAAATCTATGCTCCCTTCAACTTCAATGTGCTATATCTGATACTCTTTCATCTAATATGCTCTGTCTTAGCTAATATCTGTATCTATTTGTTGCTTTCTCTCCAAAAATGCATATCACCCCAATCATATAGTTCCGCTACTATGCTCCCCCATTCTTTTCTATTTCCCCTTTGTTCATACTCCCCCATATCATATTTATCATACTATATCTCCCCCATATTATATTATTTTTATTCTCCCCCTTTAGTATGTCTCCCCCTTTAGTATATCTCCCCCTTTTTGACACATATGTCAAATGGGTTATACACATGTGGTGTGTTTGTCAAAAAATGATTTGTGGACATCCATTATTATCCTTACAGCTACATCCCAATTATCACATGCAACATCCAATGACTTAATTTGGATCGTAAGCTTGGTAGCAAGGTGCACTAGACCATCTAAAGTAGAAAGATTGGGGTCTTTGTTCAGTAAATTCTCAACATAACCTAGTTCTTTGTGCATCGTCTCCATATGAGGGGTGAGGGTAGCCTGAATACTTATCAATTTGGATCTAATATTAGCCTCATCTACTATTGCAATAGCTAACTAACTCTGTGTTTGAAGAAATGTTATGAAATGCTTCTGACTTTGAGCTATATTTGATGGTAGTCTTGCACCTGATGCAAATATTTGACTTTCTAGACTCAAAATGTGACTTTTGGTCTCTTGGGTGAAGAGTGTAGGATTGCATAGTTTTGTGTATAGTGAGAATATATTCTCAAGTGCCTTCTTCAAAATCATCAACCTTTGTTTCCAATGCAACTTGTTGTAGTGCTATCTCACTAGATATTTTCTCATTTAGCTTGCCTTGAAACTTCTTTTCAGACCATTCTAAGAGGTTTTTATTTGTATCAAGGTCTTCATTAGTGACCTTTTCCACTATATCAGTTAGTTTTTCTATGAGTGGCTTGGTCTCTTTAGGGTTTGATAGACTAAATGAATCTAAAAATATGTCCTTGATATTATAAAGTCATTGCTTCTGCCTATGTTCTCTCCTAAGCATTTCTTGATGCTTTTTCCTCTCTAAGCCTTATTGCAAAATGATTATTTTCTCCAATGTTATAGTGTCATAGTCATATTTTGGAATCATAATTTCTTCATGAAGGCTTATGTCTCCATAATGAATTACCTTCTCTACCTTTGATGAGTTGGGGCTTGGCATTGAAATTTGCAATGGAATGGCTTTCGTGCCCAGCTTTTGAAGACCTTGTGTAGAAGGAGTGCCAGATGCTGGTGAGGCTACCAATGCTTGAATGACCACTTGTTCCTTCAAATTTGGTGTTTTTTCACTTTCTTCAAGCTTGCCCTAGTTTATTACTATGACTTAGCTAGCACCTTGTTCCTGTGTTGTAGGTATAGATGAATCTATCTATCCTATTTCTTGCTATTAACCTATAGTAGTATCTTTCTCTCCTGCCTTCTTTTCAATTACAACACTTGTATCAATCATGTAGGATGTGTCTACTATTTTTTGAATTAAAGGTTATACAATGGTCATTGGAGGGATGATTGAAGGTGGTTCTTGTGCATTCACCTTCTCCCTTGTGGCTTCAATCACTACCTTTTGTAATTCTTCTACACCGACTAAAACTGGATTGCCACATAATTTGGCTTGAAGTGTGAACTAATCCAGTATCTTCTTTAGATCTTATGTAGTAAGTGGATTGATGTTCTAAGATGATGCATCAAAACTATCCTTAACACTTATGGTTTCATTGGTCTTGGTTGTGTCATTGGGAGGACTTACACTCGACACTTGTGTGTCTTGCACACTCTGTTCATTTTTCTACTACTAAGCTATTTCCTTGTCATCATTTTTATTTTCTATTTCTTCCCCAACTATATTGTCTTTATCATCATCTTTCTTATCATCATCTTCCTTGTCATCATCCCTATCATCTAGTTTACCCTCTAAAGGATCAGCTTCTCCTTGTTTCACAGTGGTCAACCCATAGATAAGTTTCCATATTTGAGTTGATTTCTTGATCACATCTTCTATGTTATTTTGAAGAATGTTGAAGGCTCTATATTTAGGTGTGAACCTAACTACATATCTCTTGATAGCCTTAGCAATTTGTCCCTCTGTCAATTCTGACATTACTAGGCTAATGTTGTTTCCTTCATCTATTTTTCCAAATTTAGACAATAATGCCATTTTTGCTCAACAATATCATATAAACCTTTTGGTATTGAGTTGGCAAATTCTAGTGGAATTTTCTTAAAATTTGACATCATGGCATATAATGCATCTTCCACTTGGTTTTTCTCTTCTTTTCCTAGTTTATCAAAATCAATATGTTTCAGACTAGATAAATCTATATTGCTTTTGACATTTTCACATAAGTTTCAAGATCAGATAGAGGATTGTGACTTAGCACTTTAAATTGGCTATTTTTATCTGATTCCATCCTTTCTTCATTAGAATTTGGCTATGCCACATATTTTCTTCTTTGTCTTTTTAGTTCTTACCCTCCTTGCTCTATCTAACTTGACTTTTTCTTGGCCTTTCCAGTATTTGCATGTGTGTTGGCTCTGGTGGTAAGGGCAATAGGCTTGGCTTAACTAGGTTTTTCAAATTTCTTTGCCTTTGTCACTGGTTGTGCTTTTTCCTTTCTTTTCTTTGACTCGACAGTGATAGGTGCTTCCTTGGCTTCTTCTCCCTTAGCATCTATAGTTTTCTCTTCTTCCTTATCTTCTCCCATGCCTTCAGTCAGAGCTAGATGTTCTTGTGCTTGTGCTTATTCTTCCTCTTCATCCTCTTCTTCTTCTTTTTCTTCTTCTTCCTCTTCTGCACCCTCTCCAAATTTTTCTTTTAGCTTCTTAACCAACTTATCTTTCTTCTTGATTGTGGAGGAAATCTTTAATTCCATGGAAATCTTTGATTTCACCATCTCATAGTTTCCAAAGACTTTAGTAGTCTTGTTGATTTACTTTGCAAGTAGGGTTGTTATGGCTACTAAGGCTTCATCTAAATTTACCTCATAACCTAAGGGTCTTAACCATCTTACCCTTGGTGTGATAGCTTGTAAAAATGTGTAGTCAACATCAAAAAGAAAAAATACATCATTACAATGTTTCTCCACTAAGGAAACTGGAATCCTGAGTCTCAGCTTCATTGATTTCTTGAAATCTTCAAAGTAACTAGTCATTATAGTTTCAAAGTTTTCCCCTAATTTCTCAATGTACTTATTAATCTATACTACAATTGATCTATTTGTATTCCATCCTACTATACCAAAAGAGGGAAATGTATTCTATACATAAAAGAATATGCAAACTAGCATAGAACTAAACTTGCACTATGCACTCTTGGTTTTCCTTATAGCTCCAAGGTTATCCATAAGTTTTTGTAGCTGAGGTTTTGCTAGATCATATGTATGATCTTTGTTGACAATTTTATAACCAACATCCACAACTATGAAGGGTACACTATTCAATCTACTAGATTGATAGAATTTGTGTGAGATTACCCTTACAACAAAGTTTAGCAATGGATCAATGATGGTATCTATGGTCATACCTCTCTTATTCTAGACTACTCCAATATTCTTCTCAATTACTTACTTAGAATCACTCCTGAGTGTCTTTGGTTGATCTAGGGTTGGGTAACTAGTAACCCTATGAATTATTCTCTTGGTTATTTTGATTGGTCCTCCTTCTAGCCACAAGGAACCATCATGAATTTAGATTAGTACAATTCTTATCCACTCAGTCTTAAATACATTTAGAAAATCTAGGGCTTGTGTTAAACCCTTTTTCTCAACAATTTTGAATTCCTCCTTAAAAACACCATTTTCACACAATCTATTATACACACCTCTTATTTGCATGTCTCCTATACTTCCTAACTTGAAATTGTAACACTTCCTCATATCTTGCATCATTATCAAATTTGGTGGGATCATTGACAATGCACTAAAAGAGTCTTGTTTATAGGCCATGTCAAGAATGACCTTAAATATAGGTTGCTTTGCTTCATTACTAAATAGTTGAAAATTTAAAACTTCTTTCCCTTCAACATTTTTTGAAATAGATGCCATCTTTTCAAACTAGGGTTTATGAAAATTGAAACTGTGTAGCTCAGCTTCTGATAAATACCATAGAAATCTATTGATTTGGTGATGAATCTCTACACAAGTCTTCTATAATAACTTTTGACAAATTTGAGGTCACTACTAGCTCTTCTTGCTCTTTCTCAATTTCAAAATGATGAAAAATGAGCTCAAATCAATCATATACCCTTCAAAAACCTTGCATTTAATGCTAAGTGCTTATGTAGCTGTAAGCTTGACAACAACCATTTTTGGGTTTACTTAGCATCTATTGATGTTTCCACCACTTGACAGCTACTACAAGCTTGGCATCAACTAGATAGTCTGGTAGCTCAGGATCAATTAACATTCCACTTAGCACATATAGGAAACATTTCATACTCAACAACATGGAAAATTTTAAATATTTGTCTTGAATTTCTAGCAACATCTTACATCCTTGTTCATGCTAGTATAGTATTTTTAGTACTATCTCCTTTTGGAACTTATGTATGATATAACCTTTAAATATCAGTCCCACATACCTCTTGTTTTCCTAATTTGATGAGGTGTGATCACCTGACCCATTGGGTGAAGTGATCCCTTCTCCATTTAATGTGCTCCAAATATCTTTTTTTTCCATGTCTTGTTCATCTAATATCTGATGTGTTCAACATCTGCCTTGCCTTTACTTTTATCAAATTCTTAACTTGGTGCGTTTGACCTAGTTGGACAATATTTACTGATGTGACTAGTCTTCAAACAACTAAAACATGTGGTTTGACTCAACCACCTTTTATAGCTACCACTAAAGTGTGTCCTAATGCAATTCTTAGGAACATGTCCATATTCTTGACAATAATGACAACTATATCTTGTATTATAATCCTAATTGTAAAAGTTCCCATTGTTTCTTATCTATTTTGGCTTGTTTGATGACCACATGGAATTAAATCTGCATTCAAAGGCTCTATGTCTATACTTTTGATAGTTGTAGCAATAACCTTCAAATCTTTGTTTATGCATGTTCTTGGTTCTAGATTCATGTGCTTGATGGCCTTGCTTGTTTCACTTATGACAATGATTCATGTTCTCAGGCTTAACATTTTGATTTGTAGTTTTGCTCTTGCACATATTAGTAGTATGTCCTTTCTTACCACAATTATGATAAGTAGGTTTGGATTTCTCACCTATGATGTTCCTTTCTTTTGCAACCTTGGGTGATTCTCCTTCTTCAATGCTTGTGTAGCCCAGTCCTTATGTATCATTGTTAGGTCTAGGGGATCTTAGTAATTACTCAAAGTATTTGATGGCTTCATTTCGCTTATTGAAACTTTTAGAAAATTCCTTTTCTCTCCTTAGGTCACTCTACAATTTTTCATTCTACAACTTCAATGCAGTTATCTCAATGTCTTTAACATTCAATTCATAATTTGCATTCATCATTTGACTTAGAGTATCTAATAACATGTTGGAAATCTTGGTTAACTTTGTTGACTCCTCTTCCAATCTATTGGCTAGAATTCCTTTGTCTTCTTCAATCATCACTTTGTCTTCTATAGCTTTCTTCTTTTGTCTAGTCACCTTACATAGTAGCATAGCTTTTGATTCTTGCTCTAGCTTGAGATTTTTGATTTCCTCAACTTGGATTCTATTATTTTCCATTAGATCTACAACTACTACATCAAATTTATTAGAGTCACCATTTGCAATCATCTTGGTAGTGTCTATCTCTTTGTATAGTATGTCATTCTTTGCAATAGAAATTTATTTCCTTCTCTTCAAGGATTTATTTAGTTCCTCTCTTGCCTCATTCAATTGATGTAATATGAGATTTATTTCAATCTCTTGGTTTTCAATAGTCTTTCCCATCTTGTAGATTTCCATTTTCAAGATCTTTCCTCAAAGCTTCAAAGCTTCTCTTTTTGAGAACTAAACTCTGATATCAATTGTGGAATTACAAGTGGAAAGAGTAAATTTCTAGGGAGGGCAGTGAATTAGGAGTTTAAACTTGGACCCATAAAACTTTCACCATTTATTCATCACATGCATTAATATACTAAAATAACATGTAAAGCATATACATCTAAACCACATAACCATGTAAGCATTCACACATATAACAATAGATATGATTACCTAGAAACTCTCCAACTGAGAAGGTAAAATTGGGGTGGGGATGACACCCACAAATATTCACTACTGCAATAATAAAGTGTATCCAATGAAGGTTACAATTATTTGACCATGAAAAATGATCTACCCTATGAAAGGTCTACCCTATTAAAGGCTTACAAAGACTATTAGGTCTCACCTTGTTAGAGGATTTCAACACCCTGTTAGAAGTGTGGCTTGTTAGAGGACTTCAACTTAAAACTAAGTAAGCACCCTATTAAAGGATTTTATACAACATGTTAGGACTACGTTGTGAAAAGATTTAACTAAAATCACTTGTTAAAATGTCTCAACATAGATCCTGCAATTGACACTTGGTTGCCTGATAATAGATCACCTCTACACAATGTCTAATTGATCCTTTACTACTAGATGTCTTAATGCTTATCCCTTGCTTTATTCTTTGTACTTCTCTAACTGATTCTACAATTCACTCTTTCTTCTAAATCACCTCGAATGCTCTGCAAACTATCTTTTTTGCTCCTCAAATTTGATCACTAACCTATAAAGAGTTTAGGGCTTCATCTTCCTTAAGAAGACTTAGGTGGCTTAGGATTAGGTATGAATTTATGGCTAAGATTCATCCATTTTTCCACTTAATCCTTTCCTTTTTTTGATTGGTTTCATGTAATTTCATAGGGAATCCAAATATAGATTTGTCCTTATCTCCATAATATCAAAATATGATCCTAAGTTAGCTCAAAAATATTTTACATAGTTGTTTGTGCCATTACAAACAAATATGTCAAAACTATGGCACTCAGCATATAAAGTCTCTGATGCTCAACATGCACTATTCTTTACACTATGACTCAACACTTAAATTACTTGACATCTATTGTTTAATTGGCTCCTAAATTACTCAACATGGTGTATCTTCTTGACACTCATTACAACTCAGCATGTATTACTAGTTCAACATGAAATGAGTAAATGACTTAAGTGTGTTGACAGTCACTTGTCAAAACCAATCTGATATCAAAATAATAGCCACACATAAAGAGAACTCATAACACCATATTTTTTTAACTAGGGAAACCATGGCCAAGGGAAAACCTTGGCATGGATGGTACTCATAAAATTATCCACTAAAAAAAAGTATCCTATCAAGAATGTTGACCCTGCCAGGAGTCAATTGAGTACATATAGTGTCGCAGTCCTTGTTAAAGGACTAGGACATATTAAAAGACTCAAACCTATTAGAATTTGGTATATACAATTACAAAATGTATGCAAGATGAGCCCACTTCCCAAACATGCAATTATATAATACAATTCATTTATACAAATAGAGATATATACAAAAAACCTCTTATTGCTGATATCTTCAATATATGATCTTACTTTTGCTACTCTTCACATACCTCTAATCATACATCATAATTCACATCATATATTTTTCATATTAATGCACATATCAGGTACAAAACTTGTACACTACTTCACATACTACAATCTTTCCTTTATACCATTACATTTTACAAAACCTTCCCAATCTACCTTCAAGATTTAAAACATTTGGAAAAACACAAAGGTAACCTTTTCCCTCTTAAGATTAACATATAGGATGTCATCCCTAATTAGTTAAATAATATGTTTGTAACCAAAATAATTCCTTAACCTATAATCCTCTATTTACTATTATGCTCTATTATGCTCTGATCACTACATTTACTAGTGTTTATTGTATAACTCCTTCTGTACTATCCATGTAGACTTGTGTGCTTAGTCACATCATCCTGACATACTATACTACCTTTCCTTAACTTCACACATTCCAAATATCACTCTTTCATCTATACACAACAAAATTATTCCAGCTCTACTAAATAATGATCTGACACTTAGACAATTTTCCATGTCTAACTTTGGAGTATTTAACTATATGTAGTGCCTTCTTATCATAAGATTTTCGCTGCAATAAATGAAATATCTAACTTTTCCTACTTATCCATATTGTAAACAACCACCCCCTTTGGCATTGATGACAACATATGGGAAATTTGGCTAAGTCCCAAAATGTTCTACAAAAACTTTCTTCAAAATTTGGCCTTAAAAAATTTACAAAACTTTAAAATTCAAAATTTGTGGATCATTAAATTTCTAACCATCTTTCCTTATAACCCCTATTACAATATTGTATAACACTACTCCCCCTTAGTATATTACTATTACTCCCCCTTACATTATACTTTATATAAATTTCCTATACTTCTCTCCCTTTGACATCAATTTACCTCTTCACTAGGTTGATATACGAGGAATGCAATCTGCAAAGCTTACCTTCAAACTCTTCAAGTTCATCTCCCAAGTTTCTTTCACTCCCTTTGATATGTTGAGGATAAAACACAACCCATATGATGTAAGTTCTACTACATTCAAGTCTAAGCATACAAACTTGTCAAAGGTTGTCCTTGCTTTTAGACACTACTCCACTTGATGTTCAAGTGTGCTTATCTTAAATGATAGGTATTCTCTAAGAAGTGAGAAATTCTTTGCAATCCTTTCTTTATTTAGTTCTATTAGACTTATCTCATCATAAGTCTTGATTATCTTCCCTTCAATTTCTTTAATTTTGGTGCTTGAATGAGTAAGCTAATCTACTAATTCCTTAACTTCATCATGCTTTCTTTCCAACTCATCATTATTGTCCTTAGTGAAATTAAAAGACATAACACATTTGACATACAATGTCTTTGCTTCAATCTTGCATCTCCTTAGCTCCTTGATACATGCATCAAGAGCTCCTAGATCATTCCTGATGTTCTAACATACTATGTCAAACATCTGAGGATCATTTTTTACTTATACTTTGACTACTTCCATGTTTGACAAGTTGGTGAATTCAGCATCAAATGCTCAAATCACTTCCTTAGCTCTGTCCTCTAGATCAAGATCTGAAAGCCTTACTACAAGTGTACCTTGTAAGTTTTTAGTTACATCCATAAGATTTTTTTGTAAACTCTTCACCTATTTATTCTTGTTGATTATCTTATTTAAAGATGATATTAGCTCCGTCTGATCATCTTTATGTGAGCCTATTAGAGCTACATAGGTAAGAGATGTTCTTGGTGCACTTTCCTTCTTGTCCTCTTCTTCTTTCTTCTTCTTTTCTTCATCTTATTTTCTTTTCTTCTCTTCATCTTCTTTCTTTTTCTATTGCTATGCCTCTTTCATATTTTTCTCATCTTTCTCTTTCTCCTTTTTCTCTTCCTCTTCCTTCTTCTTCTCATCTTCTTTCTTATTCTTCTTCTCATATTCTTCATTTTTATTCTTCTCATCCTCTTCCGTCTTCTTCTCATTCTCTTCCTTCTTGTTTTCATCTTCCTTCATCTTGTTCTTCTAATCTTCCTTATTTTTCTTCTCTTCTTCCTCTTTCTTTTTCTCTCTTTCTTCCTTCCTTTTCTATTCTACTTCTCCTTTCTTCTTCTTTTTATCCTCTAATTTCTTCTTCCTTATTTATTTTCTCCTCTTCCTTCTTCCTTTTCTCTTCTTCTTCACATAATTTTTCCTCAAAACTAGAGTCACTAGGGATATTACCAACAATGTTTGTGTCATGATCCTTAAAAGGATCTTTAACTATATTAATTGTGACTTTATTTCCACCAATTCACATAGTGTTTGTTCTAATTGTGATCTCAAGTGCTGCTATTGCTACTTTATTTAGGTCTCCCATCATCTACAAAATTTCTTTTCCAGTTTCTTCATTAACCTCTTGGTAGTTTCCTCCCATTATTAGTATATCACTTTTCTTATTTCTAAGATAAGGTTCTGGACTTTTCATCAAACTTACCATATTCTCTTCATTGTTAACTTGCCATAGTTTTCTTAATTGATTTTTTCTAATGTATTTTCCCTCATCAACCACTATTTTTCTTCTATTTTTCAACTTCTCATAGAGGTCTATTATGATTTAATCCTTAACATCCCCAAAATTTCTTATTAGACATAATGGTATGTCTAATAATAACATTTTCTAGTTCTAATCTATCAATCCCTATATACAAATGATAAAATATATTCAATAGAGAAAATTTTCCTTCATTAATGATGGTGTTGTCTACCTTCTTAATCTTAGGCTTCCAAGCCTTCCTCCTTGATTGCAAAACTTTTGATTTCTTCTCTATTTCTTTCTGAGGCTCAATCTAACCTCACATCACCTTGCTAACTAGGCTAGGCATTATTTCCTCCTATCTCTTTCTAGGTCTTATTTCCATTGCCTTCATTCTTTTCTTCCTAGGAGAATTAGGTGACTCTTGCTTTACTTCTGCCAGTTTGACTGACTTTCTTTTTACCTTAACCACTTCAACTTCCATTCCTTTTAATTCCTTGGTTAGTGGAATAGTAGGTGTGATGGGTTCCTGCTACTATGAGACTATTGCATAGGGGGTAATAGGTGCTGTAGTAGTAGGTGTGGCCATTGTCACTCTATTTGGTGGTCCTATAGTTTCTAAGGGTGGAATGTACATCATCTGTTGTTGACCAATTTTCTTCATTCCATTGATTATTTTCCTCAATATGCTTACTTCCTCAACTAACATTCTAGCTTACTACATGGTCTTCTTCATAACTACCTCTACTTTCTTCTTAGCTAGTTTCTCCAAAAATTTGTCTTGACTTTCTAATCACATCAAGTAATCACATGTTCCCAATCTATCAAAAGTCTCATCTTTTCTTGCTTCAAGGATAGCTTGGGCATATCCTTTAATTTCCTCTTGAGTGATCTCATATCCCAAGGGTTCAACATATAACATTCTAGGCTCTACAACCTCAATATATGTAAAATCTATGTCCACCATAAATCACATGTCTTCCTTCTACCTTTCTATCATGGAGGGTAGAATCTAAATCTTTCCCTCATCTCTATCTGATATGTCTTCATAATCAGATTAGCACTATCATTAACCTTCTCAATAAGGTGTCTATTATAAACTTTATAAATCTTTTCCATTGTTCTCCTATCATTTTTCACTATGGTTGATTCTTGCATGAAAGGAAATATCTTGATCAGATGGAAAAACATATGTATAGTCAAAGATGAGAATTTGAACTAATTATTTTAAAACTTCTTTATCTTTTCCAGGTTCTCTATCAACTACACTCTTAGGATCTCACACAAGTTGAATTTTTCTTTGTCAAAACAAATCTTATAGGCTTCTTGTATAAAGATAACTTGCATATCATCTTCTCTAGAACTATAGCACATCCTTGTTGCTATGATTCTACTCAAGAATCTGACATCATGTTGCTTGATCTTTCTTATCACAATGACTCTACCATTGTAAATCGACTTAGTGTTGTCAAGTACTAACTTCTTAACATTCTTGTCATTCACTAGTATACTACCTTCATTTCACAGTCTAGATACTCATGAATAAGGTTAGCAGATATGTCAACCACATTATCTCCTAACTAAAACTTTCCATCATGAATTCTACTTAATATTATCTTGTCCCACTCATCATTATCAAACTCATAATAAAACAAAAACTTAACTAGGTCATTGTCCTTCAAGTACTCATATCCTTGATGATAACTCATGTTTTGATTATAAATATGATCAACTTCCTCAGAGATGTGTTCTTTACCTACATTATCAAATTTACTTCTCAGGTAACTTCCCACATCTTCTAGATGAATGACATTCTCAAATGTTATTGACAATGTGGTGCTAGGATCATCAATCACATACCAAAAAAGGTTTATCTTCATTTTAGGTTTGGCTTCATCTTCAAAATTATGAACTAAGGACTTATCCACATCTATGCTTGAATTGTTGACACAATTCATAGATTAAATCCTTTCTCAAGAGGAAAATGCCTTGTTTAAATGTATAACTAGGAATGCCTATTATTTGCACTTGGAAACTATTCAAATATCCTTCAACTCTATTGTCAAATCATTCCTGATTACCCCTTAACTCTTCAAATGGTTGAATGATACTCATAATATTGCTCACAAAACTTATATCTTTTCAAAATGATTTCTGTATTTTTTGCACTACTACTCAATCCACAAAAGTTGTCTTTGTTAAATAGTAAACTTGATCTCATTCGTATGCTTTCATTCAATCTTCAAATGACATGCACTCTTATCCAAATCTTACTTATATCATCTTCTACCTTATATTAACTACGTAGCTCTTAACTCAATTTCTAACTTTAGTTTTCCCTTTCTGATACTCAATCCTCAATAAATAGATTATTAATTCAAATAAGATGAATCACATATAATTCATGACTTCAGTCTTTCATCAGGTGCATAAAAATATTGTTCTTCCAATACTATTTGTGAACTTGATGGATCTTTTTCTTTCACAAATACTTCCTTAAATTCTTTATCATGTTCTCTGAGTTCATCTTTCTGACTATTGGTGCTGCTATCATTCCTTCTGACATTTCTATTATTGTTTATTCTAAATTTTGGATTCATGTTGATGTTCCTCATATACATTCTACAAAATCTTTCTATGTGACCAAAACTTGATGCATAACTATCATATATGTGTACCCATTCTCCGATTGGGTCCATTTTGATTAATTGGTGCTTTGAAATTCCTTGAAATGTGTCCAAAGTTATTACACTTGTATCACAATATTTTTCCTTGTTTCATTAGCTCCTCCTTTTTCATTAGATCTACTTGAGGATATCCTTCTTTCATTACCCACAGGGTTAGTATCCCTAAACATTCTTCCATTGCTATTAATACTATCAAACTTAGGTTTCCTACAATGAACTGCTTTATGACAAAAACCATGACAATTATAACAATATAAATTTGTTATAGGTTTGAATGAATTACTTGTACAATATCTCTTCATATGACCAACTTCATTGCATATAAAGCATTTGCCTTTGAATTCATATGTTACCTCCTTAGGTGGTTCAAATTTCTCTATTTTCTTAGGCTCGTCACATTTTTTAGGTTGACTTACTTATTCAACTTCTTTAGGTACTTATTTAGATTGGATTGGTTCAATCTCATTCTGATCATCCTTCTTAGGTTCAAGGTTTTCAATAACTAGATTTAGTTCCTTTCTTGTTTAAGATTTCTTTTCTAATTTTTCTCCAATGAAATACCCAAGAATAGTCTTATCATAGGAATATCTTTGATAATATAGTTGCTCATCAATTTTCTCACTACTAGAATATAAATTCTCTAAATTTTTCTTAGCCTGGATTAATTCTCCTTCCATAATAATATTGTATTTCTCAAGTTCTCTATGCTCTATTTTGATGGTATCAAGTTTAGATGTCACTTTTGTAAGATGGGATCTTAGAACTATATTTTTAGATTTTAGGTTCAATTCAATCTTGCTATCATATTTCTTTATACTCAACTTTAGTTCAAAAATCTTCAACTCATGCTTCAAAATCTCATTTTCTTTCTTTAAGGTTGCTACCTCATCCCTATCTTTTGTCTTCTCTCTAGGATATTTTTGGATTTAAGATTACCATTCTTGTCTTTCAATTTCCTAATGTATTTTTTTGCATCTTCATACCTTTCTTTTAGATTATTTCTTTCTTTAGTAAGAAGATCAAACTATTCAAGGGCTTCTTCTAGATTCCTCTATAACTATTCTATATTCATAGGGACCTTACTCAAGCTATTAAGCCTCTTTAGAGTAGCTGAGCTTTGACATGAATTACTAGAAATAGGTAATACTGAGAGTGGGGGGTGAGGGGCTGGTGAATTAGTATTCTACAAACTATTACCCACAATTAAATATTGTTAATTACTTTATAACATGCATATGAAAGTAAAATAATAATGTTAAATAGTAATAAACATACATAAAGAGAACTCATACAACCATATTTTGTTAACTAGGAAAAAGTATGGTGGGGATGGTACCCACAAAATTATCATGTTAAGGATGTTGAACCTATTAGAAGTCCATTAAGTACATATAGTGTCTCAGTCATTATTAGAGGACTAGGCCCTATTAAAAGCCTCAACCCTATTAGGATTTTCTTCAAACCTATTAGGAGTTGGTATATACAATTAAAAAATGTACACAAGATGATCCCACTACCCAAACATGCAATTATATATTACAATTCCTTTATACAAAAAGAGATAGATACCCAAAACCTCTTACTGTTGATATCTTCAATATTTGATCTTATTTTCACTACTCTTCACATACCTCTAATCATACATCAAAATTCACATCATATAGTTCACATTATACTTTGCATATCATGCACACAACTTGCACACTACTTCACATAATACAATCTTTTCTTTATACCATTATATTTTAGAAAACTTGCCCAATTTGCCTCTTAGAGTTAACAGCATGATGTCATCCCTAATTAGTTAAGTAATAATTTTGTAACCAAAATAATTCTTTAACCTATAATTCACCATTTAATTTTATGCTCTAATCATTGGCTTAGCTGGTGTTGATTGCATAATTCCTTTTGTAGTATCCATACAGACTTGTGCACATAGTCATGTCATCTTGAAATACTTTACTACCTATCGTTAAGCATGCACGTGCCAAATATCACTCTCTCATCTATAGACAACAAATTTTTTTCCGCTCTATTGAATAACTATCTGACACTTAGACAATTTTCTATGTCTAACTTTGGAGTCTTCAACTATACATAGTGCTTTCTTATCAAAAGATATATGTTTCCATAAATGATAAATCTAACTTGTCCTACATAGCCATATTGCTATCACACACTTCACCTGTTCTCAAATCATCTCATCCTTTTGCTTAATTTACTAGTCAATAGCCTTAGAAAATATTCCAACCTTCAACCACTCTGAAAGTTATCCCTTGTGCCTCCTTAAATAGGAAATTTTGATATTTTTTTTCTTAATCATCATTGTAGTGTTGAATACAATTGGTTAATTGTGTATTGTCTTTGATGTTACACAAAATTTCATATCTTTACCAAATAGTGTATCTTGAGCTCACTTAGGTGATGAAGATAATTTCCTATGTCTATTGAGCATTCTAGAGTTTACTAAGCTTAGAAGATAGTGTCTACTGAGCTCACTCAAGCGACAGAGAGAAGTTTAAAAAAGTTGAGTGTTGACCAAGATCACTTAGTTAATGAAGGAAAATTTGGATGGAACTAGTGTTAACTGAGCTCAATTCAATTACTAAATAAAGTTTGTGAAGATGTAATGTTAACCAAGTTCACTTGATTAACACAGAAAAAATCATTTCTGAGTTAGTGTCTATAGAGAAAGGTTAGCTAAGGAAGGATTTTCTTATTTTGGCATATTGAGGTTGATTAATTTTTTTTTTGGTTCTAGTCGACTGATGTATTGAATATTAATTATTCTATGTTGTATTCAAGCCAACTTGATAATATCTATGATATAAATATAAGGGCAAGTTGAGGGTTGAATGTGTGCAATTGAATAGAAGATTTGAAGATTCTTAGAGGAAGCGAATTAGAAGGATAAAAAGAATATCCTTGTAGAGCTACAAAGATACATTCAATTAGAAAGGATCAAGTATACAAGCCATAATTGAGATCTATAATAAAAAATTTAGTTGCATTGAAAATTAGGTCATCTCATTATTGCTTTGTAACCATTGTAGCAGTGATCTAAATCTCTTAACTCAGTTGGTTTAACAACCATTTTTAAATCCTCTAAAAAGGTGGAATTTCTATTTAAGTTTCTAAACAAATCTAACAAGGCTACTCCTAATAGGGTAATTAAATCCTCTAATAAGTTCACACCTAACAGTGTGTTTTGTAACCTTTAATAGGGTTGGCTCCTAATAGGGCTCACTTCAGAAGAGTGAAAAGTAGTAACTAGTTGCAATTGTTGGTTTTTCCCAAATTGGGTTTCCATTGTTAAATCTTGGTGTCACTTGTGTTCATCTTTTTTTGATGTTAAGTAGTTGCCAAGTTATTTGAGTTTTTTTCGAGTTACAACATTTGCTAGTGTAAACTAAGTGATTGTGTCTTTACTAAGCATCAATACTTTTAGTGAAGTTTGTGTTCTGTGTTGACATATAATGGATCTAGGATTTATTTTTTTGGTAACTAATTTACCCCTCCACTCTTAGTTACTCCTCTCATATTTCCAATATGTAGATCTTAGGTTTAGGTTAGATCCTTCCACCACTTCATCTCTTCTTTGTGTTCTAGAAACTTCTCCAAACTTCTCATTGAATCCTTGCATAGAAATGCACAAACACACTTTCCCTTGATTTAAATGTTCTATTTCATATATCCTTATCTTCAACATGCTTTCCATATCCCAAGAAATCAACTATGTTGGCTATAAATTATGATTTCTCATAAAATGTAAAATTGGCATCCCTCTACAATCACTATGTTCTGACACTCAGTCATCATTGGATTACTTGGTCACTACTAGATTTATTATTTGAAACATATACTATCACTCAATGAATAGTGATGCTTAGTCAACACTTTTTCTGCTAAGCACTTAATGTGGCTTAGTCGACACTAGGATCACTCATCATGTATTGCAAGCTCATCACTATTCTTCTCTATTGCTTTGTTAAGCTTGTGCATTTTATCTATCTTTAATTGCTTCTTCATGACTTTAGTGTAATTGTCTTCTTCACCTTTAGTATGACTAAAGAATCATTTTATCTTATCAAAGTCTAACTAATTAAGTATCCATTTTTAGTTTCCTCTTCATAAATCAACCTTTTCTCTAAGTTCTTTTGTTAGAGCCAACTTCTCAAACCCCCTTCATTAATCAAATAGATATGACACTCAAATTAGATAGAAAATTGACTCACCAATAAGGTTTGACATCAATGACAATATAACAACTGTTCCAATTGTAGTTTCCAACAATCTCCCTCTTTGGCATTGATGGAAACACCTCTAGTTACCATACAATCCAAAACTTGTACTGAATCTTGAATCGAGCATACCCCCTCTATGTATAATATCACATTTTCAATAATATCCTTAGTTTCATTTTGATTCTCATCCATTCAACATCTTTCATCTTCTCCCTCTTTATTTATCAATATTTTTCTCTTTCTTTTGTTCTTTCTATCTTATAATAATCTCTCCCTCTTATTGCATGGGTAATCTCATTTACATTTTCTCTCTCCCTCTTTATTTATCAATATTTTTCTCTTTCTTTTGTTCTTTCTATCTTATAATAATCTCTCCCTCTTATTGCATGGGTAATCTCATTTACATTTTCTCCCTCTTTGACAATAATGCCAAAGACAGTAATTGTCTCATGAATCTCAATTATGTAGATATCTTCAGGCTAGTTTTGAATTCATCCTCTATCATCTATATATGATTGATACAACATTTTGTCCTTCTTCCTCATCACTACTCTAGGAAAGTCTAAAGTAGGACTATCTACATTAACTTGTAAAATACTATGTTCAATACATTTGATGTAGAGCACCATTGCAACTTAAGTAGCCTTATTTAGGGGAATCACTCCTAATTTACCTCTCAGCTATTCATGAGCATCCTTACATAAAACTTTAGTGAATATATTAGCTATCTTCTCTTTAGTGTCTACATACTCCAATTTCACTTCTTTTTCTTGAATGAGCTCTCTCAAGTAATGATACTTAATTGCAATATGCTTTGTATTTGTGTGCATTATAAGATTCTTTGATATGTTAATAGAACTAGTGTTATTACAATAGATAAAAAATTGATCAATTATTTCTTCCTTCATACCTTTCAACAATTGCTTGATCCATATGACATTTGAAAAATTCACTATTGGTACCACATATTCAACTTCAACTACTGATTGAGAAATGCAGTTCTACATCTTGCTTGTCAATGAGATTAGTCTCTTTCCTAGAAATATTGCATCTCCACTTGTCCATCTTTTGTCATCAACATTTCCTACCCAATGCAAGTTAGTGAATAAATTTAGTTGAAACTTGTCATTCTTCTTATAATATAGTCCATAGTCTTCTATTCCTTTCAAATATCTTAGTATCCTTCTCACTCCCATCATGTGATTCTCCTTAGGACTTGTAGAAAATATTGTAACTATTATAAATGCTAATGCAATATCAGGTCTACTGTGAAAAACATATTGTAGTTTTCCAACATTGATTTGTATAATGTTTGATTCACATTAGTAGAATCATTATTATTAGATAGCTTATGTCTAGTAGACATGGGTGTAATAATTGGTCTTGAATCTTCCATCCCAAAAGTTTTTAAAATCTCCTTGATGTATTTAGATTGAGCAATGAAGATACCTCGCTTCATTTAATACACTTGTAATCCAATAAAGAATATGATCTCTTTGAACATAAAAATTTAAAAGTCCTTCTTCATTTCATCAAAAAATGATTTGCATAATTCTTCCTTGCTTCCAAATATGATATCATCAACAAAATTTTTAGATAGTCATAACTCATTTTTCTTATGAGTTATCATTTGCCCTTACAAAACCAATCTTCACCAAATAATTGTGTAGCCTTTCATACCATGCTCTAGGGGTTTTATTCAAACCATATAAATCTTTGTGCATCTTACAAACCATATTATTCTTTCTAGGGTAAAAAAATCCTTTACGTTGTTCTATGTACACTTCTCTTGCAAGTATCCCATTCAAAAATGCATATTTGACATCCATTTGATATACCCTAAATCCTTTATAAGAAGAATATGCAAGAAGTGTTCTAACTCCTTCAAGTCTTACAACAGGAGAAAATTTATCCCCATAGTCTATTCCTTCCTCTTGTGCATATCATTTGCATACTAGTCTAGCCTTGTTCCTTGTGACTTCACCTTTTTTATTTATCTTATTCTTGAATACCCATTTTCTTTCAATAACATTTTTGACTTTAGGTCTAGGTACTAGTGTCCATGTTTGGTTCTTTTCAATCTGTTCATTTTTTTAGTCATTGTGTGTATCTAGTCTTCATTCTTCAATGCATATTTCATTGCTTTGGGATAACAATCACTAAGTATGTCTCACTTCTAAGTCTCTTTCTTGTCATAACACCTAATTCTTTGTCCCCAATAATTTTCTCAGGTTCATGATTTCTTCTCACATATTTTTCTAGTACATGTTCTTTTCTTCTTTGATCTTCTATAGGTTCATCTTGAAAAATGATTTCAAGATCATTTTATCTCTCTTGTTCAAGCATTTGGTTAAACATTCTTGGCATTGTCTTCCTAATGTTTGATTCCATCTATCTATGGATCAACATTTTGTTGTTGTTTCTCGACACCCACAGTCTACTACTCAACAATAGGCTATTGTAGCTTGACATTCCTAGTTTGTTGTTGACTTGTAGTTTTGTTCTCTTGTTTAGGTGAGGTACTTGAAGTGCCATCAGTCACATATATGAATGTGATGTAGTCTTCAAGTTCTATCTTGCTTTCAACTTCATTATTTTCTACATATTCATCAACTTTCACATTTGCACTTTCCTTATAAGCTTTTCTCTTAGTGGAATATCCTAGGAATACAGTTACATCACTTTAAGCATCAAGTTTTCCATTTTATTGTCCTTATGTATATAGAATTTTCTTTCAAAAACTTTAAATTATTTCACATTAGGTGCATATCCATACCATAATTCAAAAGGTGTAACATTTTTACCTTTCTTGACTTGTACTTGATTCAAAGTATAGACAATTATACTTACAAATTCTCTCCAATATTTCTATGACACATTCTTTTCCATCGCCAGTGTTCTAGCACAATCCATAATTGATCTATTTCTTCTTTCAACTATTCCATTTTGAGGAGGGTTCCTAGGTGCTAACATCTATATTTTGATTCCTCTATCATTGCAGATTATGTTAAATTTATTGGAAATAAGTTCACCACCTCTATTTGATCTTAACCATTTAAAACTCTTTCCTATTTATTTTTTTAACTATGGCCAAATACCACTTAAATAACTAAAAAACATCATATTTTGATTTAAGAAACATCATATTCATCATTATAGGGTAATCATCAACAAATAAGATGAAATATTTGTTTCCACAATAGCTTTTAACACCAATAGGTCCACAAAGGTTGGTATGAACCAATTCCAAAATATCATTTGATGAATATATATTTCTCTTGAAACTAGACCTTGTCATTTTTCCCAATTGACACTATTTACACATAACATTGTCAAGTTTCTTTAGTTTCTAAAAACCCCTCGTTCTTATCATCTTACTAATGCTAGCAAAGTTATCAAAATTTACATGACACAACCTCTTGTGCCATAACCAAATATCTTCATATTGTGCCAACAAACATGTCTCATCAAATAAGTCTAGATAGAATAAGTTACCTCTTGTTTGATCATAATTTCCAATTAGTTCACCATCAATATAAAATATCTTTTTCTTTCTATGATTGAACTCAACTCTGTAGCCTAATTTGTTCAACTGTGGAACACTCAAAAAATTGTAGTTAAGACCTTCAACCCAATAAACAATGTCACATTTGATCTTGTCAGTGAATTATGTTGATCCTTTACCTTTCACAAGACAAGGTACATCATTGTAAAATTTAACATAGCTACCCTTGTATGGTCTAATGTTCTCAAATTTACTTCTATCACCAGTCACATGATTTGATCAACCACTATCAATTATCTATTTATAACTTTTGTTCACATAAAAGATTAATGCGGTTTTCTCATCTTCATAAAAATCTTTTTTCATAGTAACATAGATAACTTCTTCATCATTACTATTAGTTTCAGTATCAATTTCTTCTTGAACAATGTAATAAGATTTATTATCTTTTTCTTTGTAGTCCTTTTTTCTTCTATTGTCTTGGTCATCTCTTCTTCCTTTGTAATTTCTTTCCTTTCTTTCATCTTTTTCTTCTTTGTCAGGATATCTTCCTACAATATGACCAACTTTGTTTCATAAAAATAGATTATAGTAAGTTTATCTTTGTATTTCCCTTTTCCTCTTGGAAGTCTTTTAGCCATTAGTTCTTCAAGCTAATCAAGTTCTTCATTAGAAGTATCACTATCACTTTTCATACATTTTCATTTTTCTTTCTTAGTAAGAACCAAATGTGACTTAAAAGTAGATTCAACGATAATAGGAGTGAAATTATAAAAATTTGACATCTCAAAAGTAGTAGGTCTCCCAATCAAACCTTCTAGAGTTAGGTCATTACCTAGAGTACATCTCATTTCTTGTATTGTAGAGAACCTAATAGTATAGATAAGAAGTAGAGTTCTCAATACCTTGCTGATCACAGTTTCATCATTAATCTTTCTACCAACAAATCTTATAGAATTAACAACTTCTTTAATTATTGTAGATCACTAGACTATATTCTCACCTCCTATCGTTAACATTTTGTCAAACTTACCTCTTAAATTTTCCAATTTAGTTCTTAGGAAATTCTTGTCTCCTCCATAGATTTTCTTCAATCTATCCCACATTTCTTTGAAAATTTTGCAATCTTTAATGTCATCAAACACAACATAGCTTAAGGAAGATGTAATCTCCAACATAGCTTGATTGTGCTCTTGTTTCAGTTTTAGTTTTTGGGCAGTAAGAGGGATTGTTGTTATCTCCACATATGAATTATCCATATATATATTACACCATCACCAATTTCTACAAGATGTAGCCTCATCAAACTTTGCCATGCAAGGAAGTTCTCTTTGTTCAACCTTGGTACCTCCTTTTTGTACATCATGATCTTTAGCTTCAAGTACCTTCATAATTTCACTACAAGGACCAATGGTTTAATACCAATTCTTAGAATGTTTAGAATAACTAAGAGAGGGGTGAATTAGTTATCCAAGGTCTAGATGTACCAATTGAACAAACAAATTCTTAAACAACTTTAGATCTTATCAACTAGCAGTCCATTTTCCTAAATATAACAAACTTTTAGAATTAAACATTAATAGTAAATCATCACATATAACATCCACACACGTTTAACACTGGGATTTAACATGGAAATCCAAATTGAAAAAAACCACCAGTAACATGTCACTAATTCTTTCACTCTTTTGAAGTGAGTTCTATTAGGAGCCAACTCTATTAAAGGTTAGAAAACACACTATTAAATATGACCTTATTAAAGGATTTAATCACACCATTAGGAGTGGTGTTTTTAGAGGACTTTAGAATATTCCATTAGAATGCCACCTCGATTAAAGGATTTATATATGTCTGCTAGGTCAAACTTGATTAAAGGATTTCAAATGCTAATACAATGGTTAGAAATTAACAAAAAGTTTTGATCCGATAAATACAACTCACTTTGCAATTTTAGATCTTAATTTGGCTCAAATATTAGTTTACTAGAAGAACTTCATTGTCAGCCCAGTCTCTAATTCATGTGACAACCATTCAAGTGATCTAACTTCACCTCTTCTCAATTAATCTTACCCTTTTTCTCAAGTTTACCATTCAATAGCCTTAATAGCTATTCCAACCTTTGACCAATTTGAAGGTTATCCCTTGTACCTCCTTAAATAGGAACTTCTGATCTTTCTTTGCTTAATCATCACCATAGATATTAGGTTTAGGTCAAATCCATCAAATTGTTCCACCATTTCATTGTTTCTTTCTATTCTAGAAACTTCTCCAATATTTTCTTTGAATCATTGCGTATAAATGTACAAGCACAATTTCTCTTGATTTAACTATTTTAGGTCATCCATCCTTATCTTTAACATGCTTTCCTTATCCCAAGAAATCAACTATGTTAGCTTTAATTACAAATTCTCATAAGCTATAAAAATGTTGTCCCTAGAAAATCACTATGTTCTGACACTTAGTAATCACTAAAATACTTGGTTGCTACTAGATTTCTTGTTTGACACATATACTATCACTCGATCAATACTGATGCTTGATCAATACTATTTCTTCTTGACACTTATTGTGGCTTGATCAACACTAGCATCACTCGAAATGTATTGTAAGTTCCTTAGTCTTCTTCTTTGTTGCTTGATTAAGCCTATGTATTTGATCTATCTTTGATTTCTTCTTCAAGACTTGAGTATAACTGTCAACTTCACCTTTAGTATGATTAAACAATCACTTTATCTTGTCACAGTATAACTATTCAAGTGTCCATTTGTAATTTCCTCTTCATAACTCAACCTTTCCTCTAGGTGCTTTTGTTATGGCCAAATTCTCAAAACCTCTTTATCAATAAAATAGATATGACACTCAAATTAGATAGAAAACTATCTCACCAATAAGGTTTGACATCAATGAAAACATAACAATTATTCCTATTATAGTTTCCAACATATTGAAGTATGCAAAATACATATAGGTGGCTTGGATTCCTACCAAAAACCATTCTTGAAGAAGAAGAGTTATTCAAATCTATCCATGTTCATTTATTTTAGCTAAAGTAAGACATGACTGAGTTGAACTTGGATAAAGATAATTGGAATGAAGAAATTCAAAACATAAAAACTTAGTTAGTTGCACACGTTAACTTAAGGTTGCTCCTATTTAAGTTTTTGGTTACACCCCTTTCTCATTAATGGAAGTAGGGGATTTTTAAAAAAGTATTAGCATGTGGATGCCCATCATAGGGGATTTTTTTTGAGTATCTATATTTTTTGAGTAAGTTCTTTCAAATATTTAGTATCTATAAATTTATGATAAAACATTGAGGTTGGTGTTAGGATTCTTAAGTACTAAGAGGGGTGGTGGTGTGAATTTGTTAGCAAGAATTATAATGTTATTTATTTAGCAAAATTATGTAGGAGCATCTTGGGTTGCCTTGTAATCCTGATCTTTTGTTCATTCGAGTAGTGTTATCACCAAGTTTTAAGTGTTAACTGAGTACACACAATAACCGAGTACATGTAGTGTTAACCAAGTACTTGCAATATTAACTGAGTTCCAATAGTGTTAATGTTAACTAGTAGTGTTAAACAAGTTTCTTTGTAAACCAAGCTATCTAGTGTTGACTAAGTGTTCCTTCATGTGCCGAGTGAACTTGATATTTGCTGATACTTGGGTTCTTCTTTGAATAATTTCATCTGTGATTGGTTCTTCATTTAAGCCACCTTATGTATTTAATTTGGATCATGAATTTAATGATATGATCTTGTCTTGGGATGAGTGCAAATCATTTTGAGGTTGGCCTTTCTATTATGTAATGATCTAGAATCTTCTGTAAGCTATTTTGGCAACTATAAGTAGGGGTATTTGGTTTAGTTTAGAGGAAGGACGTAGAGAGTTTAGAGTAGATATTTTTGGAATTGCAAATTTGAATCTAGATCATAGATCTTGAAGTTGTATTTTGTATCTGGCCATAACCTAGAAGGCCTTATAATTGGGCATGTATGCTAATAATTTGATGAATCAATAGAAAGTTTTTTTTCCCTCTCTCCTTGGTGTTGTTCTCTATTTGTTTTCTTCTATTATGTTTAATCAACAAGGTCTTTGGATAGTTAAGTGTTCCTTTGTTCCTAGCTATTCATGCCTCCTTGCGTTAGGTGGTATAAGAGATTGAGGTTCATCCTTGTGGAGATTGGATAATGTAGAACCCTAAGTTAGATTTGGTTGTAAGGTGGTAGATCTAAGGATTTGACCTATAACTTGTAGAGGGTTATGATCTTACAGGAACCTATTTGTAAAGATGGTTTGAGATAGAGGAAATGTTGACACTACTATTATGGAGATGTTGAGACAAATTTCAGCTAGATTAGATGTTGTAGAGACAACCCAGAGGAGAGGAGCACATCTTGATGATGTGAGTGATGATGAATAAATGACACCAAACCCTAATCTAGAAGCTAAGGAAGATCAAGATGAGGAAATATTGTTGAAAGTATTGTCTAGGGAAAATTCAAAGCCTAATGTAGAAGTTGTACCTTATGATAGAAAATTGGACACCAATATTGTGTTGGCTTTGATCTATGATATTGAGAAGTTTATTGAGTTTGAAAATACTCTTGATAATAGGAGGGTGAAAATTGAAGTCACTAGGTTGAAAAATCATACCTCATTGTGGTGGGAGCATTTAAAAAATGATAGACAAAGGAGAGGAAAGGAGAAGATTTGGACTTGGCAAAACATGGTGAACAAGGTGAAGAAGAAGTTCCTTCCTATTGATTACCAAGTTATCTTGTTGAGAAAGATGCAAAATTTGAGACAAAAGGACATTTCTATGAAGGAGTATACTAAGGAATTCTATAGATTGGACATCTAATGTGGACATATGGGTGATAAGGTTGAGAAATTTATATGTTATCTAAATGGATTGAGATATGGAATTCAAGATGAGATAAGTTTTGTAAAATTGGATGTTGTGAAAGAAGCATATCAATATTCATTGAAATATGAGGAGAGCTTGATAAAGAAGCATGAACAAAGACAAAGGGGTAGAGGTCGTAGATTCTAGAGAGGAAGAGGTAGATCTTATAGAGAAGGTGGTAGACCTAACAATTATGTGGAAGATAAGGGAAAACATGAATGGAAAAATGATGACAAAGGAAATATTGAATGGAAAGGTGGTAATTCTTACCAAGGAGGTACTAGTTCTTACCAAGGAAGAGGTAATTCTCACTCTAGAGGTGGTTTTCATGGTAATTGTTTTAGATGTGATAAAGAAGGGAATATATCCTTTGAGTGTAGATCCTCTGGTGAGAATGAACAAGGAAATAGAAATGCTATGATTCATGAGGGTTCAAAAGTGGACTTGAGGTTGGATAAAGTCTTATGGTGAGAAGAAATTTGTGTAATAAGAGAATCGATGAGGAAGCTGTCCTAAGGAGAAGTCTTTTCAAGATCAGATGTAAGATGGCTGAAAAATGCTACAAAGTGATCATTGAAATGGGAAGTTCAAAAAATTTGACATCAGAGGAGTTGGTTACAAAGTTTCTATTGTAGATGTTGAAGCATCCTAAACCTTATCATGTTTCATGGATCAAGGATGAGCATAAGATATTGGTAAGTGAACAATGTGTTGTGAAGTTCAAGATTGGCAATTACTTTGATGAAGTTTTATGTGATGTTATGCTTATGGATTATTGTCATATTCTATTGGGTAAATCTTGGCAATATTATAGATATGATATACATGATGGAAGATTGAATCAATATACTCTTTGGGTAAATGGGAGAAAGCAAGTATTTTTTCCTTTGATTGAAAGTCTAGATTAGGTTAATTATATAACTATGAGAATTTGCATGGTTAATGGGAAGTAATTTGAAAAGGAAATGAAGAAGAATAAAATCTATTTTTCCATAATTCCTACAAGACTGTGTTGTGCTAGTAGTAATTAAGTGATAAAAAATAGTGATGACCAAGTTATAAACAATAATAACCAAGTGATAGAGGTTACTATTAACCAAGTGATAGCAAAAGCTAGCAGTATTGATTGAGTGCTAGTAGAAATTGAAAGATTTTTGAATGAGTATAAAGAAATTATTGTATAGGATATACCTAATGATTTACCACTAGTAAGAAGTATAAGTCATTATATGGACTTGATTCCTGGAGCTAGTTTTCCAAAAATAGTACCATCTAGATTAACACCTATAGAGAATGAGGAACTTAATAGAAAAGTGCTTGAGTTGGTATAGAAAGGTTTGATTAGATAATGTTTGAGTCCATGTGTTGTATCTACTATATTAGCACCTAAGAAGAATGAAGAATAGAGAATGCATATTGATTATAGAGATATTAACAAGATCACCATGAAATATAGGTTTCCTATGCCAAGGATGGATGACATAATGGAGTTTTTGAGTGGAGAAAATTATTTTACCAAGATTGATTTGAAGAGTGGTTATCATCAGATCAACAGTAGATAAGGTGATGAATGGAAGATTTCTTTCAAGACAAAAGATGGTTTGTATGAATGGTTGGTAACACCTTTTGGTTTTACCAATACACCTAGTACTTTCATGAGGTTGATGAATGAAGTTCTCAAGAGATTTTTTGGGTAAGTTTGTGATTATTTAAATGGATGATATTCTGATATTTTGTAAGACTAAGGAAGAACATCTTGAGCATGTTTGACAAGTATTGCAGACATGCAAAGAGGAGAAGTTGATGATTAACTTGAAAAAGTGTTCTTTTATGCAAGAGGAGATTGTGTATTTGAAAATTTTGATTTTAATTGATAGTTTGAGAATGGATCATGAGAAGGTTAAAGAAATTTTGGAATGGCCTACACCTAACAATGTGGGTGAGCTAAGATCATTTTATGGTTTGGCTAGTTTCTACAAGAATTTTATAAAGAATTTCAGTTCTATTTGTAATGCTATGACTGAGATAATGAGAGGAGATAAAAATGATATTAAGTGGACACATGGAGATGATAAGAGTTTTGAGACATTGAAACAAAAGGTTGATGAGTTACTTGTATTGGCTTTGCTTGATCTCAATAAGGTATTTCAAGTTGAATGTGATGCAAGTGGCAGTCCAATAGGAGCTATGTTGAGTCAGGAAGGTAAACCTATTGCTTTCTTTAGTGAAAATTTGAATGATGTTAAAAGGAAGTATTATGTGTATGATCAAGAGTTTCATGCTATTGTTCAAGCTTTGAAGAAGTGGAGACACTATTTGATTCCTAAGGAGTTTGTGTTGTAGATTGATTATAAAGATTTACAATATTTGGGAAGTAAATATAAGTTAAATTAGGGACATATGAAGTGGGTTGAGTACTAGCAAAGTTCCACATTTGTGATCAAGCATAAACGTGGAGTCACTAACTGAGTTGTTGATGCATTGTGCATAAGACATTCTTTGTTGACAAAGATGAAGATTGAAGTTCTTGCTTTTGATGAAATGAAGGAGTTGTATGCCACTAACCTTGATATTTTTGAGGCATGGAGAGAGTGCAGAGAACCAAATCTATCAGATCACATGAGTAAGTATGATGAGTATTTCATTCAAGAAGGTATGTTGTTCAAATGAATTTAGTTATGTATACAAAGAAGTTCAATGAGAGTTAATTTGATTAAGGAAAATCATTTTGGTGGATTGGCTGGACATTTTTGAATTAATACGACATTGAGTTTTCTTAAGGATAAGTATTATTGGTCAAAGATGTATAAGGATGTTTAGAAGTTTCTAAAGAGTTGTGGAATTTATCAAGGTTTAAAAGGAGTAAGTTAGAATATTGGTTCGTATACACCTATTTCTATTCTTGAGAAACCTTGGAATGACATCAGTATGGATTTTGTTCTTGGATTACCTAAAACAAAAAGAGTGTATGATTCCATATTTTTTGTTGTGGATAGATTTTTTAAAATGGTACATTTCATACCATGTAAGAAGATGGTAAGATATCTAAGAGTTGGGAAACCCAATCTAGAGACATCTTCAAGATTTTGGATTAGGATAGATAGTAGGAAACTATAATAAATTTTGTACATCTTAATTCTAACTACTTTTTTTGCAATCTTTGCCAATTCTAATAGCAAGTACATTATAGTTGTATCTAAGCATGATGTTGCCATCATGTAAAGTGGATATGATTATAATCATTTGAACAATAAAATATCAAACTATTGAATACAAGTAATCAAAGAAATGATTACATAATTATGAATCTAAGTTAATACATGTAGTTTATTGTCAAGATGAGAGAGGTAGATTAAATTTCCTTGAGATAGGTAGATTCCAAGATAGGTATGGACATGAGATCCAATATCTAAAGGAAAGAGTCCAAGATGGTGATGACACGGTTTTGAATGCCTTAAGGAAAGAATCCAAGATAGAAAATGCTGGAAATATAAGAGTAGCAACTGAGAGGGAAGGGGTGAATCAATTATTACTAAAATGAATCGTAGATCCCTTAGATGTCAAATAAGATTCAGACTAATAAAACTAATTATTGCTGATACTCTGTAAGAAAATAGAAATTTCTATAACTCAATAGATGTAGAGTGTGTTTAACTTAGTAGATCTTAAGATATTGCTAGTAATTTACTTGCAAGCATGAAAGAAATAACATGAACACATATGACACTAGGATTAACGTGGAAACCCAATTTGAGAAAAACCACCAAATGTACCTAGTTACTATTTTTCACTCTTCTAAAGTGAGCCCTATTAGGAGCCAACCCTATTAGGTGTAACCCTGTTAAAGGATTTGGTCACCCTATTAGAAGTGGCCTTGTAAGAGGTCTTGAAGCAATTCAATGGAATTACCACCTTGTTAGAGGATTTAAAAATGGTTGTTAAACCAAATTTGTTAAGAGATTTTAGATCACTGCTACAATGGTTAGAGAGTAACAATGAAATGACTTGATTATGATGCAACTGAATTGCTGATTATAGATCTCTATTCTAGCTTATCCTTGATCCTTCCTAATCGATTAATACTTTTCTACTTCATAAGAATAGCTTCTTATCCTTCAAATTTGCTTCCTCTCTTTTTATCTCTTTTAATTAATTCGATTTTCATATATTGAAATCATAAATTGACCTTTTACTTATACCATCCAAATTGTCAAGTTAGCTCAGATATAAATTAGAATCATCATTATTCATTAGCATAGTTGGCTAGAATCAATAGGTAAAATAATTATGCTTTACATGCAAAAATAAGAAAATCCTTTGGTATCGGACCTAGCTTGGTAGAAACTAATTCTGAAGTAATTTCCTATGTTAACCAACAAGAGCTTGGTTAACACTATGAACTTACAAAATTTCGTTGGTAATCGAGTGAGCTTAGTTAATACTAGCTTTGTTCAATTTTCCTTTGTTAATTGAGTGAGCTCGATTAACACTCTTTTCTGCATAAATTCCTTTGATGCCCAAGTGAGCTCAGTAGATATTCCATTCTATATAGAACAAACTCAGGAATGCTTAGTAGACAAGGAAAACTGTCTTCACTGACCAAGTGAGCCGGGCATGCACTGACTATCAACTAATATGACATTTGTGTAACATCAAGGACAACACACAATTAATAAATTGTATCCAACAATCTCCCTCTTTGGCATTGATGGCAACACAACATGTCATAGCACAATGTAATTTTGAGAACAAGACTCCCTCTTTTAGAAAGTTTCTCCCTCTTTGTTACATAGAACACTTCTCCTTTAGTATTCTCTCTCTATGAATTGGAACTACTTAACTTCTTCTTAGAATTACAAAATTTTAGAAAGATATGACAGTAAACTTCTCCCTCTTTGACAAAACATGCCAAAGACAATTCTAATTAGTGTCAATGTACCTTTAGTACAGATTCATCTACAATATGTCCTTGTCAATACTACATCAATTGATTGATCTTCAACTTAGTTCCTATTGATGTATCACTAAACTTTATTTAGCGAGCTACAGATAGGGAAATGATCCCTAGCTAATATATCTACAATTTTTTCTTTTGTATGCACATATTCCAATCTGATTTCCTTGCATTGTACTAATTCTCTTGCAAAGTGATATTTTATGCCAATGTGTTTTGTTTTGGAATGCATCACTGGATTCTTTGATATGTTGATTGCATTGGTGTTATCACAATACATGACTATTGGCTCTTTGATTTCAAGCTTCATTCTTTCCAACAATTGTTTGAATCAAACAATGTTAGAGCAATTTACTACTGTAGCCACATATTCTTCTTCTACTATGGATTGAGATGTGTAATTTTGCTTTTTTCTTGTCCAAGATACTACCCTTTTACCAAGAAAGAATGCCCCACCATTAGTGCTTTTTCTATCATCAAGATTTTTTGCCTAATCAGTATTAGTAAATACTTTTTAGTCAAGATTTCCTCCAAGTTTGTACTATAAACCATAGTCTTTAGTACCTTTCATATATTTGAAGATTCTTTTTATTGCCATCATGTGGTTTTCTTTGGGTTTTGCTGAGAATCTTTCCACTATCCCAACTGCTAAGGCAATATCAGACCTTGTATGTATTACATATTGTAATTTTCTAATCATTGATCTATATAAGGTTTGATCTACTTCTTCATTGATAGCCTCAATCTAGCTTTCATTTTCTAGTGCATCCTTAGCACTTCTAGGTTCAAATTCAGCAAGTAAAAATGTACCTTTTAGTTTTCTTCTTCTCATTGTTCCATCTAATTTGTCTCTAATAATTTGATTTGGTGCATGATGCCTTCATCACATTATTGTTGGAAATATAAGATGAGTAAATGAGAGGGGAGGGGTGAATCAGTTACCACTAAAATAAATTGAATATCCCTTGGATGTCAAATAAGATTTAGACTAATAAAACTGATTATTATTGATACTCGGTAAGCAAACAAGAATTGTTGTAACTCGGTAAATGCAGAGTGTGTTTAACTTAGTAGATCTTAAGATATTGTCAATAATTTACTTGCAAGAATGAAATAAATAACATGAACACATATGACACTAGGATTTATTGTGGAAACCCAATTTGAGAAAAACCACCAAATGTAACTAATTACTATTTTTCACTCTTCTAAAGTGAGCCCTGTTAGGAGCCAACCCTGTTAAAGGTTACAAAACACATTGTTAGGTGTGACCCTATTAAATTATTTTATCACCTTGTTAGGAGTGGCCTTGTAAGAGCTCTTGAAATAATTCAATGGAATTGCCACCTTTTTAGAGGATTTACAATGGCTATAAAACCAACTCTGTGAAGAGATTTTAGATCACTGCTATAATGGCTAGAGAGTAACAATGAAATGACCTGATTGTGATGCAACTAAATTGCTGATTACAAATCTCTATTCTAGCTTATACTTGATCCTTCTTAATTGAATAATAATTTCTACTCCACAAGGATACCTACTTATCCTTCAAGTTTGCTTCCTCTCTTGTTATCTCTTTTAACTCATTCAACTTTCATATATTGAGATCACAAATTGACCTTTTACTTATACCATCCAAATTGTCAAGTCGGCTCAAATACAAATTAGAATGACCATTATTCATTACCATAGTTGGCTAGAATCAATAAGTAAAATAATTACACTTTACATGCCAAAATAATAAAATCCTTTGGTAGTTGATCCAGCTTAGTAGAAATAAATTTTGAACTGATTTCCTATGTTAACCAATAGGACCTTAGTTAACACTATGAACTTACAAAATTCCTTTGGTAATCGAGTGAACTTGGTTAATACTAGCTCTGTTTAATTTTTCTTTGTTAACTGAGTGAGCTCGATTAGCACTCTTTTCTACATAAATTCCTTTGATGCCTAAATGAGCTTGGTAGATATTGCCTTTTATACAAAGTAGACTCAAGAACACTCAGTAAACAAGGAAAACTATCTTCACTGACCAAGTGAGCTTAGTATGCACTGACTGCCAATTAATATGACATTTGTGTAACATCAAAGACAACACACAATTAATCAATTTTATCCAACAAGAAAAGAATATGATTTGAAAATCCTATAGGAAAGAGTCTAAGATGGGTATGAATATGTAGTCCCAATGCCTTGAGGAAGTCTACTCATAGAAAAGTATCTAGTTGATCCAGGTGGATCTTGAAGACCTCAAAAATTTAGCCCACTCAAAATCTCCCAAAATTGACATCAATCTATAGAGCACAACGAAATGTTCCTAACACAATTTGAAGTGTATCAAAAGGAGTTTATTTGCTCAAGATATGCTTGGTCAAATGTTTGGTCAAATAAATTGACTAAAAAGGTGAAATTTGATCATCTCTAAAGTAGACAAAAATGGGTTTAAAATTAAATATCTTATTGAGAGCTTTCCAATGACATTCATTTCATCACAAATGGAGGTCATAGGTAGAAGTTATGCTCATTTGAAGTTGTCAGGAAAAGGGTTGACTAGGTGGACCAATGATGGCATTAGCATGATGCCAAAATCCTAATCAACATCTTCATCTAGTCCTATAGTGACACATGGCATTTAATGGTGATGTAGTAGTCAAAAATTGACACATGGTAGTTTTACAATGATATGGCATGTAAGTGGTATTGGATGTGGACGAATTCACAATGACACATGTCACAAGTTAGACAAATTATCTTTTTCCATGTGGCACCTTGTTCTATTGTTGGTTGCAAGAAAATAGTTGCAAGGTTTAAACCTTGAACCTCTTCCCTCTAAGAATCCTCCTTCTACCATTTCATCATTTCACTTACCATGCATATTTGAGGCGGCAATTGTGTTTTGTCATAATATTTATTATAGATAAGAGAAAATAGAGAAGAGACAAAATGATCTCCATCACAATTGATGAGATTTGATCCTCAAACCTATATGTTGGTAAAGGCCAAAATTTCTACTACACCATGCAATGCATTTACTATTTTTATGGTGTTAGGTTTTTATAATACGAGATTGAGCCATGTTATAACATATTGTTAAGGCTCAAGCATATGAGCCATGTTTGAGGAAATTTTTGAAGGATATTTTCATTTGTAAATACTATTTGGGGGTGAATTTGTTATGGTAAAATAGGAAAATAGTTATTTGGTTATAAACTAAATATGACTATTTTCTTATATAAAGGGGAGATATTCTTTGTAAATAAATAATGAATCCTGGAACAAGAAGACTTGGAGAAGTCTTTATAATTTTCCTGAAAGGAGAAATTGGGGAGAATTTTTGAGTTAAATTATTTTGTGAAGAATTAGAGAGATAAGTGGTCTCATGAATGAGAGAAGAACTTAGTGAAATTCTTTGAGGGAATTCTCACAAATCTTTTAGTCATTATTTTATGGTTTAATTGCTATTGAATTCATGTACTCTTATTGAAAGAGGGAGAATGTGAGTTCCAATGTCATAGGTTAGCATTGTAAAAAGGGGAAAGGAGCTAGGAACAAACATGTTGCTAGAAAGTTCTTGTCATTATAGTGTGGAAGTGGGAAGTAGAGTGTAACTCCATGGAAGACCATGGTGATGTATGAATTTTGAATCATAATAATGGCATCAATCTTGCGAATTTGCAGATCCAGAGATGTAACCAGAGTCTGGTGAACTCCAAAATCAAATCCTTTGTCTCTTGTTCTTCTAATGCATGTGGTTGTCTACTTAGTATTTTTTTTCATTTTTAAGTATTATTTTCACAGTCCCAAAGCAACATTAGTATCAATCTTCATTTTAAATCTATATCCTAGTGAATCATAAAATTGTAAGTGATTCATAACAAGAAGTTTACAGATCACCAATTCCTCATGACAATGAAATTTCAATACTCTAAATAGGTCATATAAGAATTAAAAAGGATTAAAAACAATATGATAATTAGTAAATCTAAATGATCCTCAAAAAGACTATGTAATGAGTTACCAACCATGGCAAAAAGATTTTCAAACTTAGCAGATCAATCAAACCATATATTTTATTTATAAAGATATCAATCAAATTATGTTTTGAACCATTTGAGGTAACTCAAAAACCTTGAAATTATGAAATATATAGTTTTTCATCATACAACATTTAGTCATCAAACACAATCAAATTAATAAATCAATAATGATTTTTTTCAATCAATCACCTAGCTTTAAATGAGAATCAATTTATGCTCACCAATCTCATAAGCATATAAAAAAGTAGAATTATGCATAACGTGCACTCATAAAATTATCTTAACTCCTCATTATATCATTCAATTCAAACAAGAGAAATACAATAAATGTGTGAATCAAAATCTAGGGCTTCATTGGGATCAAATGGTAGAAATCATAATTGCTCGAGGACAAGTGATTTTATGAGGGTAGGAATGTAATATCCCCTCCAATAAAAAAAATGATACTAAATAATTATAATGAATCTCTAAGTAATTATTTTTAAGAACTAAATATTGATTATACATCAAATATAATAATCTACATCTAGAATAAATTAATTGATAAAGTACTTAATTATGAATTATTCTAAAGTACTATAAAAGAAACAATTGCAAATTAATAAAGAAGTAAACTCTTCCTTGACTAATAAGAATTTATAAAGAAACTATTAATAGAATGGCCGGACTTGGTGCAAGGAGAAGAATGAATAGGTTGGGCAAAGGGCATTCGTAACCATCTGAACACCTTGCTGAGTAAGATAGGGATATCATGTCAAGATCAAGCATATGGAAGGATGTAGGAATATGTAGGATAGTGTATAGATAATGGACAAATGAACAGTAAGATGGGAGCATGAAAGGATATGTATAAAAGATTTGTATGGATGAAGCGCAACGGAAAATGGAAAGTGAAAGTCAAGATCAAAGAAAAGTGAAAGTCAAGATCAAAGATGGGAATGACAATGGACAATAGATGGAATATAGAAGATAGGTAAGGAAGAACAATATGGATGGAACTTGCCCCTAGTGTAGAGTGCAAGTGGAAAAAGAGAAGTTAATGGATAGGTAAGTGAAAGGGGAAGACAATGAATACATAGTAGGAAAATGAAGGGAGGACTCAAGCATCTAGGTATACGGATGTATTCCCTTGATATTTATGCTTCTTTAATTTGTTTATTATATTTTTTTTATTTTCAAGGAATTGTTGGTATTTTCTCATAGATGTTGATAGGGTAAGGAAAAGAATGCTAAAGTGAATTGGGGAATAGAAGACAATGACCTATGAAAAAGTTTGGATTGAGGGAGTTAAGTAAGTAGGAGGAAAACATGATTGACAGATACTAGATTGGAAGACTTGTGAAGGAAGTGGAAAGATCTTCATTGGCACACACCTTGAAGGGTGGTGGAAAGAAGTAGATTGTGAGGGATGTGTAGGAGAAAGTTGGAATTTTGGGATATAGGGACCCAAAATAGATGAAGGTGATGATAGAGTTGGGATGGCGGATTTGGGTGTATAAGGACCCAAAATGGATTTGGAAAATGGAAGTTGGGAGAATTTATGAAGGATGGAGGCCTTTGGATTAGCATTGGATGTCATTTGGAATCTTTCTTTGGGATTCATTGCTACATTAAGTAACTTTGGTACCCACATAACTTTTGCTCTTTTGATTTTTAGCCTTTGTGGCTTTTTTATTACATTTTGGATCTGATTTTTCTTTTCTTGGACATGTTGCTTAGATGGAACATGTTGATCCTTATGCTTTTGTGGATTGTTGACTTTATTTTCTTTTTCTTTAGCATCCAATTTACTTCCATTGGCCATGGTATGGGTGCATGAAGGTAAATAAGATGGAGAATTTATGGAAGGTGAACGTTGGAAGGAATTCAAGGATGTGCACCTTTGTTATCTTTATGAGGGGATAAATTGGAAAACGTGGATAAGGTAGAAGGATGTATATAAGGAACTAATATGGAAGGAAGGGAAGAAGAGTTTGACGATGGAACATAAGGACCTAGAATGGATGGACTATAAGAACCTAGAATGGATGGACTATAAGGACCTAAAATGGACTTGGAAGATGAAGGAGGTGAAGTTTTAGGTGTGGAAGGAAGAGTTTTGGAATTGGAAAAAATGGAAGGTGTACCAACATCTTGAGGAATTTTTTGTTTAAGGGGATACTTACTATTCTGAACGCAAGATGCGAGTCTAGGTGTATGGGATTCATAAGGAGATTGGATAGGTGTAACAGGATCATGTGAAGGAGTAAGATTATGAGGGGGATCATGAGGAATAATAGGATCATGAGATGGAGAAGGATCATGAAATGTGGATGAAGGGGTGCATGGATCTTGACTTGGAAGAAGATCATTGAGCGGAACGAGTGGATTGTGAGATGGAATAGGTTCATGAGATGGAATGGAGGGAATGGAACTATGAGATGGAGTACTTTGATCTTGACATGAAAGAATATCATATAACTCAAGGAGTGGATCATGAAATGGACTAGAATCATATGAGGACGTGGAGGGAATGGAATCATGTGGTGAAAGAAGATCATATAGCATGGTAAGTGGATCATCACATGTGAGCATGGAGGAAATGGAATCATGAGATGGAGTAGTTTGATCTTGACATGGAGGAGTATTAGTGAATGGAGTGGAAGAAACTTTTTCATGAAGGGGAATATTTATGGATGCTAATGTTGGAGATGGAATGGAATCGGTAATGTGCATGGTAGGTGTAATGTCTTGATCTTGATTAGGAGGGGAATCAGAAGATGGACTAGGAGGGATGGATGAATATTGAGGGATAGTGGAATGATGAGATGGAGAAGTGCTCAGATCTAGAGGAGAAGAGGAATCAATAACATCATGCTTTGAAGGAAGGTCTTGAGATGGAACTGGAGGTGTGGCTTTGGATGATTAGCTCACATTATGCTGAATTTTCAATTTAGCCAAAAGTGATGTAAAATACCCCTGACAAGGTAGGGATGATACTGTTGTAGGCTTAGGAGATGTTGTTGTTGGAGTACTAGGGGATGATATAATTATAGGATCAAGATTTTGTGGAGGTGGAATTATGGGTAAAGGATTTGGATTAGGATTAGGATTGGATGGGATAGGAGAACTAATGCCTTTGAGATATGAGAGACAATTCTTCATTTCCTCCATTTTCTTGGTAAGGGTTTTTACGTCTAAGGCATTGTGTGGGCCATGAATGGAATTGTATGAAGAGATATGAGAGCTAGAAAAGGAAGGACACATAGAAAAGAAAATGAGCGTTTCCTGCGGACTTAGTTTGTTCAAGAGCGTGTTCTTTAGTTCTTCAATTTCTATGGCGAGGTCATTTATGATGGAGGAATTATATTGGCTATGGATGGAATTATCTACAGATGAAGGATAAGGAGATAGATTTCCCTTGTCAAAGGTAGGAGAATCGTGATCATGAGATAGATTAGAATTGAAGTATTGAGAAGGAATTTGATATGGAGAAAGTACGAGACCATGTTGTCGTGCAATGTTGTCACTCATTGAAAGGAGAAGATTTGAATCCATGGATGCAAAATGGAAAGATTTGAAGAGGGAATATGAACTTGGAATTAGGAGCTTTGTGCTGATTGGACTTTAATTTGATTTGAATTGAAATTGATTGCACTTGATATGATTCAATTTGATTGAATTTGAATTGATTTGATATTGATTCAGTTTGAATTTGGATTGGATGAGGGTTCGATTTGATTTGATAAAAACCCTATGATAGTGCAAACAAAGTGAATGTTTGATTTGAATGAAAGTCCAATGATAAGACAATGCTTCTATGTCCGAAGTAGAATATGTGATGTCAGATTGAAATAGAAGAAGACGTGAATGAATTTTTTGAAAGATTGATTATGACTTGGATGACTAAATTTGACAAGGAATTGGATTAGAAGAATGCTGATTTGAAGAGTCAAATTAAGAATGCATGATGAGCTTGACTAGGGAAATTGAATATGAATAATGATGAATCATGACTAGGATGAAGGTTAGGAATGTGATTGAATGACCAAGAAATGTAAGAGGTAACGATGTCTTGGATGGAAGGAATATGTGACGTGAAATGATTTGGAATGATGATTAAGAAAAGGTTTTTTTTTTTTAATTTTGAAATGTTTTTATTTATTTATTTATTTTTTTGGATTTTTAGGTTTAAGATGCAAAAGAAAACAATAAAATATGTACAATGCAAATGTGCTTCAAACACACCAAACACACCAACATTCCTATAAGGTTGAACTAGGCTGTACAAGGCTCAACTAGGGGGAGTCCTTGATATACTCAAGGTACGTGAGGCCCGAATATGTGGATGAAAGGAAATATTGCCACACAGTTGGGGGAAGACAGTAACCCAATCTCCTCCTTCACTTCCCAAAGGTATAAAGTTCTTTGGGGCTTAGCCAAGAGTGACAATATTTACACTTCCAAGAGAGGTGTCTTTCGATTCACCTCCCGATTTTTACACTCCGCCAGAACGCTGGAGTTGAGGTCATCCCAAGGGGTGATCAAATCCCCAAGCAGGCCTCCTAGAAAAATAAAAACAAGTCCACTTATTTCTTGTGCACCCAAGGTCACCCAAAGGCGCGAGGGGAGAGAATACATAAGTGGACCTGGGGTTTAAAAGACACTTATTCGTTGCCAAAGAAATTTTAAGTTTTCTAATCTAATTGAAGACACATGTGATTAAAATGTATAATATTCGTTCAATGTCACAAAAATCAGGCACACGAAAAGCAAAATTTTTTTTTTATTTTTTGAATGTTTTGGATAAAAATAAAAATGAAGATCTAAATGCACAAAATAAATTTAATTCTAAGTAAAGGAAATAAACAAATTTTGAAGGAAATAAAAAAAGAATTTTTTTTTTTTTTTTAAATTTATATTTTTAAAATTTTTTTTTTTTTTTTTAAATTAATTTTTTTTTTTTTTATGTTATTAATTTTTTTAAAGTAGTCATTTCTTTAAAATACCCTTTATTATCACATGGACTTATGAAAGGATGAGGTACTCTGACTGTACTGAGGTGCAGTAGTAGGAGGAATGGCAGGAGGTTGGCGGAGGTTGTAGGACTGTACTGAGGTTGCGTGTGGTTCGGGTGCCGGTGGCGGTGGGAGAAAGCAACACCACAGGATGGGAAATGAGTGCCGCGAGGTCCAGCGTCGGAGGGGGCAGAGTGGCCGGATTGGAGGCGGAAGTGGGCAGAGTGGCGAAAGTGGGCGGCGAGGAGCCACAGTAGCTCCGCGGCGGCACTGCTGGTGGCAGTGGCCGGCGAGCTGCGTGGAGACGACGTGCGGTGGTAGCCGAGAAAAAAAAAAAGAAGAAGCCGCTGCGGCAGTGTCGACGAAAGGGGGAAGCCGCTGGAGCGATAATGGCGACGAACATAGAACACGGGAGGAGGTGCTGACAGAGGCGGTGGCGACCGTGGGTAGAGGCGGGTGCGGTACTCGTTTCTCAGCGGTGACCGTGGCCGCAGGAGAGGATGCGAGAGGAAACAGCGACCGCGAGGAGAACAGTGCCATAGAAGAAAAGGAACGGTTGAGCAGAGGAAATAGGCGAGGGCACCAAAAATAAGGTAAGCCACCGGCGGAGGTGACTCAGGCTGGAGCGGAGACGGTGGCACCAAAAATAGGTGGAGCCGCCGGCAGAGGCAGCTCGGGTTGGAGGAGAGAGGGAGCCACCGGCAGTGGCAGTTCCGTCTATAAAATTGTTTTTTTTATTATTATTTTATTTTGTATATATATATTTTTTGAATTTTTTTTTTCATTTATATATATATATTCTTAATATTTTTAATAAACAAAAAACCCTCCTAATTTATTTTTTATTTTTTTAATTGTTGTCTCCCCTCCCCATATGCAAGAATGAAAATAACCCCCTATTTTATTTTATTTTTAATAATAACATAAATAGCATAAAGCAAATTGAAGAAAACCTAGCCCCTATACATTTTTTCTTTTTTTCAACAAAGAAGAACAAAATATAGGGTACTTACCTCATGCGCTCCCAAGATGGTGACTAACCTCGTGGCTTGATTTGACGCTCCCTACGCAAGTTATTCTCCAACTGCAAGCCTTCCACCTTAGCTTGAACAAATTTGAACCCGTGAAGTGGGTCCCACCGGGCGTGCCAAAATGTGTTGCATAAAATTGTAACCAAGATTATGCAAACCTCAAACTATAAATATAGCAATGGAGAAAAATGTTCGGTATGCTCTTAGGAACACAATAATGGATGAATCTCTTTGATGTATGAATGCAAATGGAAAATGTACTTAGCCTAAATGATATGCAAAATCAAAATGACAAAATGATGATGCAATGATGGACTTTGAATGACTCCTATCCCAGCCAGTATCAGGCCATTCTTCTCGTGTGTGTGTATCTCATAGTGTCTATATGTCTCCTCGTGTCAAATGCTTGAGACAAGATGTCTATTTAAAGTGGATGGAGGAAGCATCTAGAATGTGCTTAGAAACCACTGAGAGATAAGGATAGGGATTGACAACTAAGCACAGGAGATAAGGATAAGAATCGACAACTAAGCATCTTATCTCACATTCTAGATAGATGGATAAGTCTGATGAGATGGCATGTGTGTAGAAGATTCCTATGGTGTAGACAACATGTGCTTAAAAGATGTGATGACAACTCATATGAATGCACATACTCTTAGGTGGTTGGAATAAAGATTAAATTAAATAAAATTTAATTTAATCAAGGTGTAGAAGAATTAATGGGAACATGGAGGATTTTAAATAAATAAAATTTATTTAAAAAAGAAATACGTGGAGAATCATGTGCTAATTAAAATTATCACATTAGAGCTAGGAAGTATTTAAATTAAATTTAAATACTTAGGCAAAAATGAACTTATTTAATTAAAATAATTTAATTAAATAAGTAGAGGAATGTGACTAATACTAATTAGATTAATATAGTCATTTAGGACAATTTTTAGTGTATACAAACACAAGAAGAGCTTGTTAGGATTAAACCACAAACACAAATAATATTTACATGCAAATATAACCAATGATTGAAAATAATAGATTACATAGAAAAGAACACAAGACACCAAGATTTAACATGGTTCACCCAAACCTTGGGCTATGTCCACCAAATGGCAAGTCCAATATTTTATGATCTAGTGATTACAACATGATTATAATCTATAATCCCTTATAGCTCAATGCTACCACAAGAACCAATTTTCACATCACCACTATAAAACAATCCCTAACCCTAAGCCCTTTTATATAAGTTTTTTTACCACTTTAGAGTTATAATTAATAATCACATGTCGGCCCAAAATCCTGATAAAATAGGGCCCAATTTTTTTTTAGGCGATGACGTAAGCCCTAAAGAATTTATGAAGTATGTACAATAGTTTCCTAATCAATCACCACAAACTAATAATTTCCCACTTGGGAACTAATTAAGGTCCACTCTAAACAAAAATCTCCCACTTGGAGACTGATCTTCTAGCTATGTTGCTACTCCATGAGGCTACCACTGGATCAAACCACCTTGAACTCTATTGTTCTTTGATTCATGTTCAGTCTAGAAGACTAATCCAAGCTAAAGAGGAGTTCAACTTCTCCCTTGTTACTACCTTTGTAAACATATCTACTAGATTGTCATTTGTATGTATCTTGTCTAGCTTTAATTGTCCATCCTCCAAAACTGACAAAATGAAATGGTACTGCAACTGTATGTGTTTGGTCTTTGAATGCAAAGCTGAATTCTTTGCAAGATGAATGACACTCTGATTATCTATAAACAAATAATTATCTTTCTGAGGATGTCTCAATTCTTCCAAGAAGAATTGAAGACCTTAATTGCCTCTGTAGTAACAACATACTCGACCTCTATAGTGGATAAAGCATTAACCTTTTGTAACCTAGAAATTGAGCTCACGACTCCCCACCAATAGTGAAGACATAACCTATAGTACTCCACTTGGTATCGATATCCTACACCAAATCTGAGTCAACATAGCCCTACAAATTAGTAGTAGAGTGCCCAAAGTGTAAACACTTATTGGATGTTCCTCTCAAATATCTGAGAATCCATTTGACTACATTTCATTGCTCAATTCTTGGATGACTCAAATACTTGCTAACGACTCCCACTAAATGTGCAATATCTAGCCTAGTACATACCAAAGAATACATTAAGCTACCTACAGCTGAAGCATAGGGTACCTTAGACATCTTATCATCCTCTTCTTGTGTCTTGGGACACATCTCCTTAGTCCACTTCAAATGACCAGGTAAAGGTGTGCTCACAACTTTAGCATTCTCCATAGAGAAACATTGCAACACCTTCTCAACATAATTGGACTAAGATAACATCAATTTCCTATTCTTCCTATCTTTGCAAATCTTCATACTAAGGATTTTTTTTGCTACCCCCAAATCCTTCAGGGAAAATGCATGTGCTAACTAGTGTTTTAGCCCCTTAATTTGATCCATGTTAGACCCAACTACAAGCATATCATCAACATATAAACATAAAATAATGTAGCTATCATCATCCAACCTCTTAAAATAAACACAATGATCTAAATGACACCTACGATAACCATGCTCATCCATAAAACTATCAAATTTTAGATACCATTGCCGAGGCTCTTACTTCAAGCCATCTAAACTTTTCTTCAATTTGCACTCTAAGTTCTCCTTAGCTTTGACCTCAAATCCTCATAGCTAAGCCATATCTATCTCTTCATCTCAATCACCATGAAGGAAGGCACTTTTAACATCAAGCTGCTCCAAATACAAATCTTCAATAGCCACAATACTTAAAATAGTATAGATAGAAGTCATTTTAACAACAGCAGAAAATATCTCATCAAAATCAATGCCATTTTTCTATGCAAAACCTTTTACAACTAACTTGGCTTTGAATATTTTCTTACCTCCTTCCTCTTCTTTCAATCTGTAAACCCACTTATTCTATCAAGCATTTTTACCTGCAGGCAATTTGTATAAATCCCATATCTTATTCTTCAACAAAGAGTCTATTTTGTCTATCATTGTAGACTCCCATTGAATCTTAGTATCCAACTACACTACTTCATCACAACATTCAGGTTTACCAACATCAGTAAGTAAAATTGAATACAAAGAGGGAGAAAATCTTTCTGGAGGTCTAATTTTCCTTGTTGACTGTCTAACATTCACTGGTGTGTGTGGTATTTATTTTTGCAGTTGTTGCACATCATGAGGAATGGCTGGAACATCATCCTTTGGAGTATCATCTAGCATTACATTATCATTTTCTTTCTTCTCATGTTGCTACAACAGATCTTTATACATCACTTTCTCATTGAATATGACATCCCTGCTTCTTACACTTTAATGATTTTCAAAATCCTGAAGCCTATAACCAAATTCATTAATGCCATATCCAAAAAATACACATTTTTTTGTTTTAGCTTCTAGCTTGGTTCTATTTTCAAAATCTATATGAGCAAAAGCTTCACAACCAAAGGTCTTGAGAAAAAAATAACTCACCTTCTTACCAGTCCATGCTTCCTCTGGAATACCACAATCCAAAGGAGTAGAGGGACCTCTATTAGTCAAATATACAAAAATATTGATAACCTCCAACCACATGTGTAAGGGCAACTCAACATGTAACCTCATGCTCCTTGCAAGCTCCATTATAGTCCTGTTCATGTGTTTAACCACTCCATTTCCCTATGGAGTCCTTGCAATAGTTTGCTTTCTATGAATGCCATTAGTAGACAATAATATTCAAATTAATGACTACAATACTCACCACCATTATCAAATTTGAGATATTTTAATTTCTTACCAATATCATTTTCAACCAAGCATTTCCATTTCTTAAAAGTTTGAAATACATCAGATTTCTGTCTAAGGAAATAAACCCATACTTTTCTAGTTGCAGCATCAATAAATATAACATAATAATGAGAGCCACCAGGGGAAGATACCTGAGCCAATTCCCATACATCTATATGCACAAGCTCTAATTTATCCTTTTTTGTTTTCTTTCCCAGTCTTCACAAAACTCACTCTCTTTTGTTTTCCATGCATGCAACCTTCATAGAAATCCATGTTAACACATTTTAGACCTGGTAAGACTTTCTTTGAATCAAGTACTTTCATACCTTTCTCACTCATGTGCCCAAGTTTTTTGTGCCATAGTGTTGTATTAGAATCTACACCAGCTATTTGTTCTCCTTGCTCAACTACAACAATTGTTCCTGAACATTCATTTTTCTTTGAAATAATTAAACTAGAAGTAACAATATGACCTGTACAAAGATATAAGGTGCCTACTTTGACACCTTTTGCTACTACAAGGGAACCTTTTGAAACCTTCCAATTTTTATCATTAAAAGTAACTACACAACCCTCATCACTGAGTTGCCTTGCTGAAATTAAATTCCTACACAACCTTGGAACATGTCTTACCTCATGTAGTAGCCAATGATTCCCATTCTATAACTTCTTCTTAACTTTTCCCTTTCCAACAATTTGATAGGGTTCTTTATCCCCAAAATAAACAAGCCCAAAATCCCCTTGGACATAATCAATGAAATATCCTCTATGAGGTGTAGCATGAAATGAAGCACTAGAATCTAAAACCCATGAATTATCAACACTTTCTAAAGAAAGAAGCAAAGCATCCTCTTTGGATTTGTTACTTACCACATTTTCCTCCTTGTCTCCATCTTTTTTATCTCCTTCATTTTTCTTTTGATTCGAACAATCTTTCTTTATATGCCCTGGTCTCCCACAATACTAGCAGTTGTTTAGTCCTTCCGATTGAGACCTCCTCCATTTTGACTTTCCTCTTGATTTCCCACAATTTTTAGAATTACTTCCTCTCTTAGTCATTCTTCCTTTGCTTTGTGCATTCAAAGCATTTCTTGATGTAGATCCACTTGAGGTTTTACTATGAGTTTCCTCACTCAAAATAACACCTATCACATTATCATATTTTAGGGTACTAGATCCAAGAACAAAATTACTCATAGCCATTATCAATCCATTTCGCTTTCAAGAAAAGAACACAAAATCAAGAGAGCCCTAATTTCTTCATCAAAATTAATTCCCACAGAAGATAACTGACTAGTAATAGTATTAAACTCATTCAAATGATCTGCAATTAGATCCAGCTTCTATCATTTTCATATTAAATAAATGCTTCATGAGAAATACCTTTTTTGAAGTGGAGGGCTTTTCATATAGTGTCGCTAGGGTTTTCATCAACTCTTTTTTTGTCTTCACTTTTGTAATATTAAATGCCACTGATGGTGCTAGGAATAATCAGATGCTTTCAAGTGCTTTTCTATCTAAAAGATCCCATTCTTCATTTGACATAGATCCCTGATTCTTGGTTTTTCCTTCCAATAGCTTCCATAAATCCTTCTGATATAGATAGTCTTCCATTGGCATCTTCCATAACTAAAAGTTTTTCCCATTAAGCCTATCAAACCTCAACTTACCCTTGTCTGCCATTGCTCCCACTCAACTATGAGACTCCCACTCAACCGTGAAACTTTCTTGCAGAGGATAACTAAAAAAAAACCTCACTTTGATACCACTTGTTAGGATTAAACCATTGACATAAATAATAATTACATGCAAATATAACCAATAATAAAAAATAATAGATCACATAGAAAAGAACACAAGACACCAAGATTTAACATGGTTCACCCAAACCTTGGGCTATGTCCACCAAATAGCAAGTTCAATATTTTATGACCTAGTGATTACAACCTTATTACAATCTGTAATCTCTTACAGCTCAATACCACCACAAGAACCAATTTTCACATCACCTCTATAAAAAAATCCCTAGCCCTAAGCCCTTTTATACACATATTTTTACCACTTTAGGGTTATAATTAATAATTACATGTCAGCCCAAAATCCTAATAAAAGAGGGCCCAATTTTATCTTATTTTTTGAGGTGATTCCCTGAGCCCCAATGAATTTATGAAATATGTACAATACTTTCTTAATCAATCACCACAAACTAATAGAGCTCAATTCATATTGAAGGAACTTGGTTGACAGTAGAAGAGCTCAGTTCACACTAAACTACTTTTTAAAAAATTCAACTCAACAAGGTCTCAGTTAAACTACCAAAATAAACAAAAATTGTAGGATTACAAGGTAACCTAGGATGCTCCTACATCAGACAACTAGGGTTGAAAGAAATGATTCTCCTGAATCATTTAAGTATCATAACCTATGTTGAATCCAACTTAGATTGAGAAGTCCATGTAGCATCTTCAACTAGTCTATTCTTCCACTTCACCAAATACTCATATTAATTTTTTCCTCTTGTGCTCTTACTAACTCTCTTATCCAATACCTATTCAACCTATTCAATCAACTTCTTAGCATAATCATCTAATACATCAATTTCATCATCTGACTCATGTGTAATGCTCTGCCTAGAGATCCTTAGAACAAGGATAAACAAAAGCCAAGATTTAAAAAAAAACAAAAAAATAAGTATGGATGCACATGCCAATCTACATACAAGGATCATAAATATCACAACAAAAGATTAAACAAACATCCAAACACCAACAATATCCAAGGGCCACTACTGACCAAAAATGAAAAAGTTATGGAGGTCAAAAATGCATTCAAATTTGAACCATCCCAGATTCGAAAGGTGATATACAAAGGTTCATGAACTCCATAAGGGATAGTGAAGTCAACTCTCAAAAAGTTTTGGTCAAGTGAAAAAGTGCCTGCTGGTCACCTGAGCAAGTTTTCTCATAGACCTAGGTGATACTTTTCTCTACATTCAAGCAACATTTCTCATAATAGCCAGTCAATACTTCCATATAGTCATGCGATACTTGTCCAATATTGTACAATATTTCTCACAAGGTTGTGTGATACTTTCACGAGCCATATGATAAAGTTGACTATATTCATGTGATACTCTTCTAATATCATATGATGGAACTTCTTAAGACATGTGATACTTTTAAATATCATATGATAGATTTCTTTAAGGCATGTGATACTTTGCCATTATTGCCCAATGTCGAAGTAGTGTTGCCTAGGAATATAGAGAAGCATTCTGATGAACATTTAGATGGAAAGATAGAGTTAGAAACTCCACACTAGGGAGTGCTAGATCCATAAATCAAGGCTTAGAAACTTGAACATAAGAGTAACATGAAAAAAACACAACTAACCATCTAAAATCAAAGAAGTAAATGAAAAGAATTCAAAAAAAAACATAGTGTCCATAAACGACTAAACTCTTGCGTAGTTCCTCCTAATTGTAATAGTATCATGAGACCTTGAAGGCCCTATCCATCCACCATGTGTAACATTGCAAAATTTTAACTAGATAGTCAGAGTTGTCTTACAGGGGCATCACTACTACAATGCAATAACATCATAAGAATAAGAAGATCTAGCATGCTAATCTAATAAAGCAATTGATACTCCAACTAACAGCGAATCACATCATAAAACCATATGCTAACATCATAATAAGGATTGAATCACTAAAACTAACATCATCTAAACATGATATCCAAGCATTCCAATTAAAGCAAAAATTACAAGGAAACATACTCCAAAAACCTAAAATACCAAGTGAAATCAAGTATTGGTCATAGCTGGAAATAGACCATCTCTGTACACTAGTCCCCAACAATGGTATAGGTAGCCACACCTCCCAACCATGTGAAACTTATAGGTCCACTCCCATTGTGCTTATGGAGATAATGATGCAACCATAAACATACATAAAGTAAACATCCATGGCTAACACTCATGCTAGACATTAAAGATGATTGAAACCAAGATCAAAAGACAAAGCAAGTGGATCAGGTCTTGGTTAGATACTCTATGGGTCAAATATGTAGGGGCTCACTAGAGGGTAAGTATCTTGGCATCTAGTAGCCCAAACTAGTATCATACCACATCAACTCTCTGAGGAGGTGCGCACATTGTGTCCTCAGATTTACTGGGTGCTCACATAATAAGTGTCCTCGAAGTGAATTGGGTACTCACTTTACTTTTAAATTATCTTAGATTTATTACCCAGTAATTTATTTAGTTATCACTTATTTAGAAACTTCTTCACACCAATCTGTGAAACAGTCACCAAGGTTTTGAAAGAAGCCCAACCCAATGAACATAACTCCACTAAATACAACTAAGAGGTTGGGCCTCACAAACACCCAATAGATGCATGTGCACATTCTCGTGTGCAGGTGCGCCAACGTCATGAAGATCATAAAATAAGGACTAAATGAGAACACAAACAAGATAACACTTGAACTAAATATGAGCTCAGGAGTATATATGTGACACACATCTCAATGCAATATAAGAGTGAAACAATGATTAGACTAATATCCTATGGAAAATCCAAGTCCAAGACCAACATCATGCCAAGGAAACTTGAGAAAACTAGGTATCATGAAAATCAAGGAAAAAATCCCAAAAAACCAACATTGACAAAAAACAACAAAAATAAAACCCGTTCAACCTAAGGATGAATGAACCACAAAAAATCAATAAAAGTTAGGTTCAGCTATTGTATGCAAAAATTGCTAGTATAATAGTGTGAAACTCCAAATACTCATCCTAAAAGTCAAGGAAATACTCATACTCGACCAACTAGGTATAGCTACCAATTAGCAATAGAGGGGAACACTAGTTCTCAACCTCCTTACATACAACTACCATAAAAAAGAGTGGAAATAGAGTTGAAACAACAAAATAGGAGAGCCCTACGTGATAGTCAAAAGGGGTAAAATAGAAATAAGGACAATAAAATAAAAATCTTGCGAAAGTTGCCAAAAATTGTGGCAATTCAAGGTATCCCCAAGCTGGATCAAACAAGACCGATCTCATGATGATCCCATACTTGTAGCTCGTATAGTGAATAGAAACACAATCCTATAGAAGAGGATTTGGAAATATTCTCTTAAATTCTATTTTTCCAAAAGTGAAAAGTGAGGAATAAAATTCCTTTTTGGATACTTATTCACTTTTTGAGTGAATAATGGATTAGGGAAAATAAATAGGTCACCTAGTTAAGCCCTAATTTAACCCAAACAAAAATGGGCTATCCTAAGTAATTAGAATTCAACTATGAAAGTGGAAAAACCTCTAAATGCATAGACACGCTCACGGGTCTAATCAAATAATGAAAATGACTTCAGATTTATTAAATCACCAAGGGTTTAATTTAAACAATTAAATAGGATACATTGACCATATAGAGATGACATTGGCTAGATATGAATAGCTGAATCACTAACTCCATGTGTCATTTCCAGCGATATAAATCCTACACACTACAACACATGATCAATTGCAATGGCATATAATAACATAGCTAAAGCACTAAATGCATTAAGTGAGCTAATTTAACCATTTATTTAATTATATTGAAACAATCTATTTACATCACTCACTTTCACATAAAGTATCAGAAAACAAGAATGAAAAAAATAACCATAACATCAAATCCAACATATAAACTTAATCAAAGGGTATTCATGAATATTGAGTAACCAGATATCATCATAAAACATATTGTCATTTGAAAAAGGCATCATAATGCAAATATGATCAATTGAACAACATAGTAATCTAACATCTGTGATACTAGAAATCAAAGTATAACATCTGACCATTAGGTCCTCTCAAATGTAAAAATAACATGAGTAACATGTATCTCTCAGATCAAAATATAACAAGGTAAAAACTACAAATACAAGAGTCACTACATCATGATACTTATACAAATAAACAATATTGAATGTAGGAGAAATATCCATGTCATTAGGTAACTCAACTTCATAAGCATTTCCAATGTCAAACTTCCTCAAGATCTTACAAGGTCCAAGCTTCTTCATCTTCAACTTATTGTGCATTCCAATAGGAAATATACCTTTCTTCAAATAAACCATCACCTCATCACCAACTTGAAAAAAGTGATGTCTTCTAGACTTATCAATATTCTCCTTATACTTTTGATTACTTTGTTCCAACTTCAACGTCAGTTCCTCATGTAAAGACTTCATAAAACTAACAAATTCTTCTCCTTCAACACTTCTTTTCTCTTCACTAGCAACATCCCTCAAATTTGAAATTCCTCTTGGTTACATTCTAGTAACAATCTCAAAAGGTGTTTTCCTTATACTCTTATTCACATAATTATTATATGCAAACTCATCTTGTGTAATTACCAACTCCCAATAAGTTGGTTTGTCTTCAACTAAACATCCCAGCAAATTACCCAAGCTTCTATTCACAACATTTATTTGTCCATCTATCTATGGATGGAATGTAGAACTAAATCTTAACTTAGTACCCATCTTCTTCCACAAAGTCCTCCAAAAATAACCAACAAACTAACTATCTTAGTCAAAAATAATACTTCTTGGTAAAACATGCAATCTAACAATCTCTTTGAAGAAAATCTAAGCAACATGCTTAACATGTAATGTCTTTTTAGATGGTATGAAATGAGGCATCTTAGAAAATATATCCACAACAAAAAATATTTAATTATACTCCTTTACTATCTTAGGTAATCCAATAACAAAATCCATACTGATGTCACTCCAAGGTTTCTCAGGAATAGAAATAGGTGTATATAATCTAGTATTCTGACTTACTCCTTTTGCAACTTGAAAAACTTGACAACTCCTTACAAACTTCTAAACATCCTTATACATCTATGGCTAATAATACCCATCCTTCAATAAACTCAATGTCTTATCAATTCCAAAATGTCTAGTCAATCTAGCAAAATGACTTTCCTTAATCAAATTAACTCTCATAGCACTTCTTGGTATACACATCTAAGTTCCTTTGAACAACATACCTTCTTGAATAAAATACTCATCAACTTACTCATGTAACCTGATAGATTTAGTGCTTTGCACTCTCTCCACACCTTAGAAAAATTAGGGTTAGTACCATACAACTCTTTCATATCTTCAAAATAGAGAACTTCAACCTTCATCTCAGTCAACAAAGAACATCTTCTTCTCAATGCATCAACAACTTGATTAGTAACTCCACTTTTATGCTTTATTGCAAATGTGAAACTTTGCAAGTATTCAACCCACTTCAAATGTCTTTGATTAAATTTATGTTGATTTCCCAAGTATTGTAAAGCTGTATGATCAGTATACAACATAAAATCTTTAGGAATCAAATAATATCTCCACTTCTTCAAGGCTTGACTAATAGAATAAAACTCTTGACCATACACATAATACTTCCTTTTAGCATCATTCAACTTCCCACTAAATAAATTAAAACGTTTACCTTCTTGAATCAACACAGATCCTATTGCACTACCACTTGCATCACATTCAACTTGAAATACCTTATTGAAATTAGGAAAAGCCAATGCAGGTAACTTAACAACCTTTTGTTTCATAGTCCTAAAACTCTTATTAGCTGATCCATGTGTCCACTTAAAATCCTTTTTATCTTCTCTTATTGTATCAGTCATAGCATTATAAATAGAATTGAGATTCTTTATAAACTTCCTATAAAAACTTGTCAAACCATGAAATGATCTTACCTCACCCACATTCTCAAGTGTAGGCCATTCAAAAATTTCTTTAACCTTCTCAAGATCCATTCTCAAACCATCAGCTGAAATCCCAAATCTCAAATACACAGTGTCGTCTTGCATAAAGGAATAATTTTTAAGGTTAATCATCAACTTCTCCACTTTCAATCTTTGTAATTCTGGTCTAACATGCTTAATATGTACTCCCTTATTCTTATTGAATATCAAAATATCATCCAAATAAAAATTAAAAATAGAACCAAAAAATATTTTGATAACTTCATTTGTCAACCTCATGAAAGTACTAGGTGCATTAGTGAAACCAAAAGGCATTACCAATTATTCATACAAATCATATTTTTTCTTGAAATCAATCTTCCATTCATCACCTTCTCTGATTATGATCTAATGATAACGACTCTTCAAATCAATATTAGTAAAATACTTTTCTCCACTCAAACAATCCATTATGTCATCCATCCTTGACATAGGAAACCTATATTTCACTATGATCTTGTTAATAGCTATGGAATTAGTACACATTCTCCATTTACCATTCTTCTTAGGTGCTAACATATTAGTTACAACACATGTACTCAAAATTTCTATGATTAAACCTTTCTACAATAACTCATGCACTTGTCTATTAAGTTCAACATTATCTATATCTATCAATCTATATGGTGCTTTATTTGGAAAACTATCTCTAGAAATCAGGTCCATACAATGACTTATACTTTTTATTGGTGGTAAACCATTAGGTATGTACTCTCCAACAATATCTTTGTAATCATTTAGAAAACTTGCAATTTCTTCTAGTACTCTGTCAATACTATCAGCTTTTGTTGTCACTCAGTTGCCACTATTTGTCACTCAAATACCACTTTTGTTTGTTACTTGGTTACCACTAACCTTTCTCACTCAGTTATTACTATCTGCCACTCAGTCATCATTTTCTTTTGTCACTTGGTTATGACTAGCATAATTCAGTCTCCTAGAAATTATGGCAAAATAGATTTGGTTCTTCTTCATTTCTTTTTCAAATTGCTTTCCATTAACCATGAAAATGCTCAAATTAGCACAATTAACCTTATCTAAAATTTCAATAAAATTAAACAATGCATGTTTTCTCCCATTCAACCAAAGAGTATATTGATTTAGTCTTCCATCATGCACATCATATCTATCATATTTCCAATGTCATGCCCAAAATATAAGGGCAAAAACACACACAATTTTTTATAAAAAAACAATAATTAAAGTCTCTAAGGTTGATGCATTAACTCACAGTTAAGTATAAGTTCTTTGCATAACATCTTAAGTTTTAGATCTTGAGGATGAATAAATCGTTAATTTTATGACATCAGACATGATAAATTATCTATTGATACCTTTAGACTAACATGCTAATAGAATGACATCTCCCCCTTAATTACATAATCTAGTATCTATTGATACCTTTAGACTAACATGCTAATAGAATGACATCTCCCCCTTAATTACATAATCTAGTTTAGATACAGTTAATTACGATAAATATGCCACTAACCCTAAAGGTGATCTAATTGGCTAGTCCCTCTTATTAACTTTAATAACTTGATCAACATTAAATTCTAAACCATTAAACATATAGGGGAATCCAAAACTCTAGAAGATCAGATAAAATTTTACTATAAAACCAAGCTAACTACATGTATAACTTTAATAAAAACCTAAACTAACTCATCAACTTATCATCTACAATTGAAATTGAGACTAGGTTTAATTCAATTAAATCTATAAGTTAAACTAAGCTTTATTCCAAAGTATTATGAATTTAAGTCAAATGTTAAAATGTCAATATTGAGATTAATCTAATTTATCTCTTAATAGTATATATTAGATAATAAAGCATTAAAGCTATTTTAACTAACATACATTAAATTCAACTCAACTTTTAAGTTAGATCTAATAACTTACAACTATATGAAACTCATTAATAACATAAAAATGAAATTTCAACTATAACAAAGATAATAACTAAATTATAAAACTAATTAGATGAAAGCCATTTTAAAATAACACTAACCACTTTCTAAACTATTTCTAATATCTATATTAGCACAAAAACATTAATTTCTCCTAATATTAGCAACAACTACTAAACATACTAAAGTCTTTCTCTTATCCCAAATTAAATATGAATTTAAAACCGATCTCAACATTTAATAAGTTATACTAAATCTACATATTAACTAATGCTAAACTTAATTTAAAATATAATACACCTAACACTAACCTATTAATCCTATACTAACCTAGGCTACATACCCACTAACACTACCATGAAACAAAAAAAACAATTTTTTTAAAAACAAACAAAGCACTTTACCCCCTCCCCCTTCTAGCTACCTACACCTACCCCCTTGTACCCTACCTAGGCCTACCCATGCATTTCCTAAGGCCTGTGCATGGTAGACTTGCCCCTATCCTCGCGTGGGTGAGATGAAACACAAGACCTGCATTTGGGGAAAGGTATGGTGGGGGTTATAAGAGTATTAAATATTTTTTTGTAGAATTTTCACTTGCCCCTTTCCAAAGCATTACAAGGTCAATGCATGGAGTTGGGGGGGGGGAGAAAAATATGGGGGGTGCAAAGCATTAGTTTATTTTTTTATAATTAAAACATTTTGTTGCCCTTTCCCCATTCGATTTGACATTTGTACTTGGGAAGAGATTTAAATTTGGAGGTTAAGTTTGGTGTTTTATTATTACTATTAAAATAATTAGAAATGATGAAAAAGTTTTTTTTATAACAAGTACCCTACCCCCTAGCCATTGGGAGTTAAATGCAAAAGTTTTGTTGGTGAAAAATGTCAACAAGATTTGCTATTAAATATTTTAATTTCAAATGTATTTGATTTATATTCCTTTTAAAAGATTTAATAATGGATTTTAGTTACAAACCAAAGGAATAATATAGAGAATATTCTCTGTGGCATAGGAGGGAATTAAATTTTTTCCTATGTATTTTCTAGAGAGATTTTCACTCTTGGAGATGCATTTTTTTTAAAGCCAATTTTGACTAAGTGTTGGCACATTTTCTTGCTATAATGATTTGTTGTTGTGTAATTTAGTGTTCTCTATCCTTGTTATAACCTTGATTTCTTTTTAACAAGCATAATAATACAAGGGTATAAGTAAGGTTGTAATCTTTTGTCTTTCCTCCTAAAATTTATGTTTTATTAATCATTATATAACAAGGAATATGATCTTATATTCAGAACTCATGGTGATGAATAATTCTTGATCGAATTGATTGTGTCAATTATGAAACTTAGCAATGAGAGAATTAACTTTGTGCTCACAATGTAGGATTTCCATTTCATCATAATACTTATAACATCAAATTGAAAACTTTAACATATCCAATTGCTTTTCATTACATAATTGAAAACTTGGAAATTCAGAATTCAAAGGCATTATCTATCATTCAATTCTCTCCTAAACACATGCAACAACTTGAAATCACATGAGAGCAATGCAAGGAGATTTCCATAATCTTTTTCTTTCTCTATTATTCATCTCGGTTCAAGGCTCCATCAGGAAAGAACTAGTAAAAAAACTCGATGTCTTTGCCAATACATCAAAATTCAAGTACATTTTACATAATATTACAATTCAATTAAAATTTCTTCAAGGGTTTTCAAAACAGAACTTCTTTAATGTCTTCAATGCATCAAGGAAAACATGGGAGAGACAAGAACCAACATGGAGGTAAAACAATACAATGAGATGAACAATTCAAGCATGCATCCCAAACCTGGTTTTGCACAATAGATCCAAACATAGGACCTGACTAGGGGGGAGGTGGATTTTCCCAATGGGAGAGGTCAATCATTATAACATAACATGGCCCTTTCGGGGCTAAAAATTCAAGAATTTCCATTCTTTTAAAAGGCCCTTTCGAGGCTACTATCGCAAGGATGTTCATTCCTTTCCATATTTAAGATTTCACAATATCAACAAGGTATGTGATGACAAGTAGGAGCCCATACACCCTACCCTCTTTCCCTCCTCTCACCATGAAAGGAGACTCTCACCATTGAGGTCCAACTAAGGTGCTACCCCCGTACATGGCCACTTCTTCCCTATCCAAGGGTGAGTCATGCCAAAATAATCCCCATGAAATCCTCTCAAAAACACAAAATATCAAGGAAGCATGGAAATAACATCAAAAGAAAATAAGATAAGTTCCCTCCCAATCAACCCCAACACACAAGCAAGCAATACATAAACAAAAAAAAACTTTATGCAAGGTTCAAACATGATTCAAAAATGAGCACATAAAGAACATCTCAAAGGACTGAAGAACTCCTACCTTCACAAAGAGTGATGGCAAATGGTGGGTTGAGAAGAGCTTTCCCTTTTCTTCCTTTAATCTTCAAATTTCCTCTAAAGCTAGAGGCTTGGGTGACAAAAACAAATCTCCCCAAAAATGCCTCTAAGTATGACCCTTAACTCAACTATACTTCAAGTAAACTCAAGATGGAGTTTTGAGTCACCTACTCATGAAGGAGATAACCAACTTTTGCAATCAACCAAAAATAGGGTTTTTGAATGACTCTAAAAGTCAACCAAGGAGGGTAAAGGGTTGGAAAGTACTCCCCACCCATACCCTTACCCCTAGGGTGCTTAAATTTAATCCTTTTAGGCCTTAAAGACTTAATAGGAGTAATTGAAAGCTAGGAGGATGGTAAAACCAAATAACAACCTTTAAATAATTACAATGCAAGATAGCACAAAATTAACAAGTGATTTAGTCCTGCCTTTCCATTGAGTTTTCTCAGCTAATTTTCCTGCACACATCAGTAGATCAAGAGATCACATGTATTATGTAAATTATGTATCAGAAAAATCATACAAATTAAGGCATCCATTTCCTAATAATCAATTTTTTAATCTAATTTTACTCATATTTCCAACCTTTAGAATTGCAGAATCAATGTGTTAGTTTGCATTCATTTATTTCATCCTTATACATGTCCATAAAGAATTAAATGACAAAATCAAATAATAGAAGTAAAGCATCACACATTGTAAAATAGCATAATAGTGTTCAGTGCATCAAATAATGTTCTGATATATCGAGTCATGAGTATCAAAATAATAATGTATCGTTGATGCTAGGATGGGTTAGGACGAGGCCTCACATCCTCCCCCACTAGGCATGAACTTCCTCCTGGAGTTCATAAAAAAGATAAGGGTACTGAGATCGTATCTATGCCACATCCTCCCATGAAGCCATAACCTCATCATAGCAATCCCACTGGACTCTAACTTGATCTAGCTCGCGACCTTGAAGTGCTAGGGTCCATCGGGCAATAATACAGATAGGCTCTAGCGCTAACTAGCCACCTGAATCTACCTGCAAAGCATCCCAATCTATAATATGAGACTCATCATAAATGTATCCTCTAAGTACTAAAATGTGAAACACATCATGGATGTGTGATAGGCTAGGTGGCAAAGCTAAATGGTAGGCAACTGGTCCTATCCTCTCTAAGATCTTGAATGGTCCAATGAGCTGGAGTGTCAACTTAGAGCCCTTTCCAAATTGAATCGAACTCTTGTGCGATCACACCCTCAAGAAAACTCTATCACCAACCTAATACTCTTGATCTATCCTCTTCACATTAGAATACTTCTTTTGCCGATCCTGAGCCTCTCCCAAGCACTGTCTAATTAGAGTCACCTATTGCTCCATCTCCTTACTCGATCCTTGATCCTATCCTAACTCAACGACGTCCTGCAAGGTATTCCATACAAGGCCTAATAAGGTGACATACCTATGGAGGAATGGTGCCCATTGTTATAGGTAAACTCAACAAGATGTAGGTATTCCTCCCACTTGACCTGATGGTCCATCACGTACAATGTAACATGTCCTCCAAAACTTGATTCACCTGCTTGGTTTGCCCATTGTACTAAAATTGAGCCTAGTGCCCAATGTTTCTTACAACTCTCTCCAAAAGGTTGAAGTGAACTAGGAGTCTCTATCAGAGACGATCTTACGGGGAATGCCATGAAGTTTGACAATATCTTGTAGAAACACCTAAGCAATATTCTATGTTGTGTATGTAGTATGCATGGGAGAGAAGTGGGAAACCTTGGTCAATGTGTCAACTGTCACCAAAATGACATCATAGCGATGAGACAACAAGGGGAGTCCAACAATAAAGTCCATAGATATAACATCCCACTTCCACTCTACAATATCATGAGGATGAAAGAGCCCACTGGGATGACGATGCTCTGCCTTCACCCTCTGACACTTGAGGTATCTTGCCACTATGTTAGCAATCTGCACTCTCATGCTTGGCCAATGATATAACTACCTCAGATCTACATGTAACTTCTTAACACCAGGGTGCACTGCATAAGGTGTTCTGTGAGCCTCAAGTATAATGAGCTCATGTGATCCCCCAATAGAAGGTACATACATACATCATCTATGATGCAAGAGTCCATTAGACTCCAAGGAATACTCTGAATACTGCCCCTCCAAGGGTCTTTGAGAATGCACCACCTAACTAACCTCTGTGTAAAGCTCATCCACTGGTAAGTACTGAAAAATCCTCTACCTCAAATTAGTACAAGTAGTCATAGATGATAACTCATGGAACCTTCTACTTAAGGAATCTACAACTACATTCTCCTTCCCTTTGATGTAATGAACATCAAAATTGTACTCACAAAGGAACTCCATCCACCTTCTCTACCTAGCATTAAGGTTTGGCTAGGTGAATATGTACTACAAGCTTTGGTGATTGGAATGAAGCTCAAATCTATGACCTATTAGAAAGTGTCGCCACCTTACCAAGGCATGAACCACTGCTGCAAGCTCTAGGTCATGAGTACAGTAACTGAGTTCATGAGTCTTCAACTTCCTAGACTCAAAGAAAATAGGTCAGCCATCCTGCATAAGAACTGCCCCTATACCATCCAAAGATGCATCAGTGCACACCACAAAGTCCACAGATCGATTTGGTACTGCAAGAATCGGTGTACTCATGAGGGCTCTCTTGAGCTCTTGAAAAGCTCTATCACACTTCTCTGTCCACTCATACTTCTTTCCCTTCCTCTGAAGAGATGTGATGGGGTGTACCAATCTAGATAATCCTACAATGAAGCATCAATAATAACCTACTAGTCCCATAAACCTCCTCACCTCAATGACACTGGTGGGTGCTGGCCAATCCATAATGCCCCTAACTTTTGATGGGTCTATTGAGACACCATCGCCTAATATGACATGACCCAAATAACATATCTCAATTCTAAAGAATGCACACTTTGACAAGCTACCAAACAACTAGTTCTCCCTCAAGTTTTGTAATACCTATCTCAAGTACTCTTTGTGCTCCTTCTCATCATGAGAATATATCAGGATGTCATCCAAGAAAACAACCACAAACTTATAAGTATGAAATACTCCATTCATGAGGCTCATTAATATAGCGAGAGCATTCATGAGGCCAAATGGTACCATGGTGAACTCGTAGTGACCATACCTAGTACAAAATGTAGTCTTAGGGATATCACTATCCACAATCCTCAATCAATGATAACCTGACTTGAGATCAATCTTTGAAAATACTCAAGCACCCTGCAACTGGTCAAAGAGGTCATCAATCCTAAGAAGAGGGTATCGGTTCTTGATGGTTACTTTGTTCAATTGCCAATAATAATACACAATCTAAGTGATCCATCCTTCTTCTTTATGAAGATCACTGGTGCACCCCAAGGTGACACACTAGGTTGAATATGCCCCTTCTCTAAGAGTTCCTCCAACTAAATCTTAAGTTCACTAAGTTCATGAGTAGACATCTTGTAAGGTGCTCTCGACACTGGCTTTGCTCCTGGCACAAGATCAATATGAAAATCCACTGCTCTAGGTGGAGGCCTACCAGGGAGATCTAAAGGAAAAACATTTGAAAACTCCTACAATATAGAAAAATCATCAAGGGATGGCTCCCCCTTTGAATCTTCCTCCCTGTCACTGATGGTGATAGCGAACAACTGACATCCCTTTTGCATGCATCATCTAAGCTGCATAGCAGAAATCATATGAAGGGATATGGGTCTCTTAATCCCAAGGATCACTCTAGGGATACCATCCACATCCACACATTCCACCCTCTTTTTTTGACAATCCATCTTGGTGCTATGGGCATAAAGACAATCCATGAAAAGAACAACATCATAAGAACCTAGAGGGGTAATGTGTAGATCAGACATTGTGGACATGTCTCCAATCTGAATTGGGAAACTATGCACCATGGAACTAATTAACACTCTAGCTCCTGAGGCTAACTCTACCTCCCAGCTAACATCTTGACTAACTGCCACTAGCTCGCAATGCTCCACAAAAAAAGGAGATATAAATGAATTAGTAGCTCTAGAATCAAATAAAATAGTAACCATGCTACCCTGTATACTACTTGTAGCCTCAATAACTATAGCCCGATGCTCAGCTTGGTGATTGTCAATTGCTACAAAAAATCTGTGGGACCTGCCTACATGACCAACTATTGGTTTTGAAAATGCCCCTCTTTGAACACTAGAGGGCTATCCCTGAAAAGACTCTCTAGCTATGTGACCCATGCCACCACATGTGTAACGTGGTCCTCACATGTAAGATCATGCACCCTATGATCTAGACTACTGGGGACCTCCTGACTTGCTAGATCCACTGAAACCACCCCTAGAAGACTGCTAAGTCTTCGCTGGCTATGGTTGTGGGGTCTATACTTTCTGATCCTGCCTCAGACCTTGTGAATGTCACTACTTGGGCTTTGAGCCCTGATAACCCTGTGAGGGTTTCTACTACTACTTTTAGGGTTTCTGCTACTGAGACTGTTGGCCCTTAGAGGACCCTGTTGTGTAGTTCTGATTCCCTTTCCAAGGGGGTTTTTACTGGGTAGAGTTTCAGTTTTGGAACTGATCCCGTGACTCCTGTCAACCCAGAGTATCCTCTGCAACTAATACAACCTCAAAAACCTATTTGAAGGTAGTAGGAAAGGCCATACAAATTAGACCCTGAAGTGAGAAATTTAGGCCCATAATAAATTGATGCACTCATAGTTTTTTGTCCTTCATGTACTCAACATAAGGAAGGAACTTGACAAACTTGCTCTTATACTGAGCTACGGTGAGACCCCTTTGATGTAGTGCATGAAACTTCTTTATTTTCTTCTACTTGAAGTGTTCAGATAGGTACCTCTCCCTAAATCTCTCTAAAAATGACTCCCATGTGATGGTTTCCATGCTCACTCCTCCTATGGTCTCCTTTTAATGCCACCAATTGGAGGCATCTCCTCTCAATTGATGAACTGCAAGACGTGCCTTCAGATTACTCCCATAAGAATGTAATCCAAAGCATCGCTGGAGACTTTATAGCTAGGCCTCTACTACTATCCCCTCTATGAAATCAGTAAAGTGTGGTGGTTCAAGTCATGTCAACTCCCTAATATAATCTCCTATATGTCTAGGAGGTCTGTTGAGTGGTTTCTCTTCTCTGATGTATCGACTCGACCTCATGCTCACCCTGACCCTTGACCTGCCTCGGTGGAGGACTCTTACTCCTCTCTCTATCTTTGGCCCTGCCTCCTCTAAGAACCTATGCTTCCCTTTTAAGAATCTGCTTCCTTGGCTATACTATAGGTGCTACCCTCTGCTGGACTACACCAATCAATGCTTGGAGGGCATCCAAAATATCCTAATTTGGATTCACTGGTGGAGGTGGTGGTCCATCCTCTTGTCTTGCTCTACCACCTCTCACCCTACGACCTTTACCTCGTCAGTTGCTCCATGTAATAGGAGGCATCCTACACAATTAAAGTTTTAGTTAAGTTTAGAAGCATAATGGTTTTAGGTTCCTAGTGTTGAAACACGAGCTTTGATACCAAAATGTCATGCCCAAAATATAAGGGCAAAAATGAAAGGTCTACCCTACAAAATATGAGAACAATCCATAGGCATAATATTACATAGAACTTCATCAAAATAATGTCCAATCTTGAACTTCACAATACATTTCTCACATATCAATACCTTATGCTCATCCTTGATCCATAAAATATGATAGGGCTTAGGATGCTTCACTCTCTACAACTACACATTTGTAACCAACTCTTCTAATACCAAATTCATTAAACTTCCATTGTCAATGATCACTTTGCAACATTTTCCAACCATCTTACATCTAGTCTTAAAAAGACTTCTCCTTAAAATAGATTCTTCATCAACTCCCTTATAACATAAAGTTCTTCTCAGTATTAGGTTTTCTCTATCCTAAGGTCCAATTAGTGAACCCTCAATGTCTCCTTGAATCATAGAATTTATGTTAACTTGTTCATTCTCAAAGGAATTATGCCTTTCTTTGTCACATCTGAAACAATTACCACAAAAACCACCTCTAGAATAAAAATTACCTCATCCTCAATAAGAATTAGTAACTCCTTAGTAAAAATTAATACCTTTCCATTCAATCTTACCTTTTTCATCATTTTTTCATTCAAATTTTCCCTTATCTTATACAAAATTGTTAGATTTTCCTCCTCCATAAGATCTATCTCTGCCTCTCTAGAATCTACCACCTCTACCCCTTTGTCTTTGTTCATGCTTCTTTGTCAAGATCTCTTCAAATTTTAAGGCATATTGATATGCTTCTTCCACACTTTCCAATTTTAGCAAACTTATTTCATCTTGCATTCTAGATCTCAATCCACTTAGATACCTTGCAAATTTATCTATGTTATCATCAATGTTTAGATCTAATGTCCAATCTATAGAATTCCTCATTATACTCCTTAACACTCATGTCCCTTTGTCACAAATTTTGCATTTTCCTTAACAAGATAAATTGGTAATCAACATGAAGGAACTTATTCTTCACCTTGTTCACCATTTTCAGACAATTCTAGATCTTCTCCTTTCCTCTCCTTTGTCTATTAGTTTGAAAATACTCCCACCACAGTGAAGCATGACCTTTTAGCCTAGTACCTACAAATTTAACCTTCTTATTATCAGAAGTGTTCTCAAACTCAAAGAGCTTCCCCATATTAGAGATCCAATCCAACATAGCATTACTGTTTAATTTTTCATCATAAGGAATAACTTCTACAATAGGCTTTGAATGTGCCTTAGTCAATACTCTCAATAATCTTTCCTCATCTTGATCTTCCTCAGGTTCTAGACTAGGGTTTGGTGTTATAGCTCATCATCACTCACATCATCAATATGTGCTCCTCTCCTCTAGGATGTCTCTACAACATCTAATTTGGTTTTAATTTGTCTCAATGTATCCAATATGATATTGTAAATATTTTCTTTGCCTCAAACCTTCTTTATAATTAGGTTCCTACAAGATTGTAACTCTCTACAAGTTATAGGTCAAATCCTCAAATCTTCCACCCTACAACCAAATTCACTTAGGGTTCTACATGATATAATCCCCACAAGGATGAACATAGCTCTGATACCACCTAGTCCAAGGAGGAGAATGTACAGATAGAGCCAAGGGAACACCTAACTATCCAAAACCTTGCTAAGTAAACACAATGGAAGAAAACACACAAAGAACAACAATAAGGAGAGAGAAAAAATACTTTTATTGATTCATCAAGTTTTTAGTGTAGATGCCCAATTGTAAGGCCTTTTGGGTTATGACTAGATACAACAATACAATTTCAACATGTTCTTTGAACTCTCTAACTCCCTCTTCCTCCTAAGCTCTTCCCCTATACTAAACCAAATACCTCTACTTATACTTTCAAAAACAACTTACAAAATATTCTAAAATATTACAAAAAAGAAATGTTGACCTCAAAATGGTCAACACTCATCCCTAGAAAAGATCCTATCATTAAATTCATGATCCAAATTTAATACAAGAGTCATCTCAAACTAAGAACCAAAACATAGACAACTTGGCCAAATAAGGACCTGAGCATGAGCAACAAAGGTTCATTTGACAAATGTCAAAATGCTTGGTCAACATAGGAAGAGTTCAATTCATACTAAAGGAACTCATTTGACACTAGAAGAGATTGGTTCACACTAAACTACTCATTCATAACTACATCTCGGAAAGGTTTGAAAGGACTCATTTAAACTACTAGAATGAAAAATAAAAGTGTAGGATTACAAGGTAACCTAGATTGTTCCTACATTAGGACTTTTCACTTAGCTCGACCTATTAAGAAAAACCATATAAAATACAAATGAAAAAAACATATATGTCAACGTAGTAAAGAAAGGAAATGTTAGGGACAATATGTGTAAGAAGACCTATCATAGATAAGGGAAAAGTCATACATGTGGCATGAGAAAATAGACGAGATCAAATATTAGAAGATTAGATTGGTTTAATCATAATATAAGGAGGCATCAAAGGAGTTTTTGTCTTTATATCCATAGCACCCAAATCCATGGTGCAAATAGAGTATTCCAAATAATCATGCATTATTTACATAAGAATATAAGGATTAAGTACCAGTGGGGACTTGGGGACTAGAAGATAGTAGAAGTATGGAGGCCACATCACCAAGTTGTAAGAATTACAAAAAAGAGTTATCCTCACATGTGGAATAGAGGAAAAGAAAATAATATGTCCTTCACATGTGTACTAAAGGATAAATTACATAAGGGATACCTTGGTTTATCCCATTTAATAAATATATACAACCAAGGAAAGATTACTACTTCTAACATCCCCCTTTAATCTTTACTTGGGGAGATTTTATCAAAGGGTGTCAAACCCAATTTACAGTATTACAACTTAATATTTTTTTGAAATATATTCATTTTGCAAGAGGTCTCTTATTATCATGGGTACATCGTTGGAGAGCCAAGAGAAGTGGATAGTCCTTCAAGTGTGTTACATCTTCAAGTGGATTCATGTGGCATAGGATTTGCACAACAAATAATGATGTCTTGTATGTGCCTTGATGGATTACCAGAAACATAGAAACAAGAGAAAAGGAAAATATCCACAAGGATAATTTCATCTTATATTCAAGTTAGAAACTTTTATGTATAAGTAAACTCTCATAGAGTAAATATAAGTGTAACTTGGTACTGCAAAGAAATCAAGATAAATCATATCCTGCAAAGAACAAATATGTTATCAAAAATTTCAAGAAAGGACCATAGAAAAGTATAGCTAATGAATCCAACATCAACAATGCTTCAATCATGTGGATATAGATAGTCCACTAATAAGTTATTTTACTGCAAGTTAATGGGTGATCAATCCATAACCTGCATGACTCATGATTTAAGTAATGAAGTATACATAACATTACATGGCACATATTCAAAGATATCAAAGGGGAGAAGTATGAGTATTAATAATAGATTTCCTTCAAATAAGAGTAAAATGCCTTCAAGATGGGTCAAATTAACTAAAATTGGAGGAAAACTCCAGGAATAAATGGTATAAACCATAAAGTGCCAATATGGCAATAGAATGATGCTAGAAAAGCATAAACTGCACTTATGCGCCAATCAATAAAACAAGATAAATGTTGAAGGAAATAGTTTATAATAGCTCACAATCCAAGGAAATTTTTTTTGCATATGTGAAATATATAAAAATGCACTCATAATTGTCAAATCACAAAATACACAAAAAATTTGTATATTTATCGAGATATATATGTGGGCCCCCATATATATACACGAATAAATATACCTAAAATATCATGGTATGAAATCATGCAAAGACAATTAAGATCATATATAGAGCATAATTTCTAGGCAACATACTAAGGAGAAATGCCAAAGAGGATTATTAACATCAAACCATATTTGCAGTAATTAATCCTCCTAGGTTAAAGTCTAGCCATTCTATAAATTGATCTCTTTTACTAAGTACTTTTTGAAACCATTTATTTTTCTTCTTAACAAATTTTTCATTAGAAGAAGAGTCATGATGTATGAATGTACCATTTGTATCAACATTAGTATTATTACCATTATGAATATTAGCATTATTACCATGATCTATAAATGCATCATTATCATTACCACTATAAGAAAGGATAGGAGAAATAAAGGTAGATATATGAGGAGTAGGGTTTAGAGAAGGAGGTTGGTCCTCCACTAACACAATTCTACTTCCACTAAATTGTTCATTTTGAGCATTAGAAGAATCATGCACACCATTTCCTACAAGACAAACATTTCGTGCTATGTGCATTTCATTAGTAATAGGATTATAACCTTGATAACCTTTGGTATTTTGCATGTTTTCACTCATGCACCCTGTATATGCAATCCTAGATGAAGCAATAGTAGGTAAATTTTCAACTTTATTAGATGAGATATGCTCATTTTTCAAATGAGCAAGCCTTTCAAGCTCCATATTAAAAGCAATATCTTTTTGCAAAGAGTGTCTAGAAGAGGTGAACCTAGAAAATTTAAATAAGTTATCATGGCCTAAATTAGCATTAGCAACAATTTCATTAGTGTTAGGATCAATATCAGAGCACATGTCCCTATGAAACTCAACTTTGTAATTTTAACATAATTTTACAACATAAAAGACATCATGTAATTTTCCATTTGGAATACTAACATTACAAAATCTTTCAACTTTGCAATTATGATTATCAGCTAATTGAATTGGAATATTAGAAGGATCGGGTTTTAAAGAATCAAACACTTCTTTATGAAAAGTAACATGTTGAGATGCACCAGTATCAATAATCCATTCTAAATTTTTAGGAACATTGTAACTAATAGTATAAGCATGATGAGATGGATGAGAGTTTTGATTATTGTTATTGATAGGTTGCTTATCTTTTTGTTTTTAAAAATAATTATTAGTTACATGACCATCTTTCCCATAATAAGTACAGTGGGGTTTTTTATTAGATTGATTAGGATGAGTATTATTACAATGTGTGTTTGGATTATTATTATTAAAATTATGATTATTGTGATTATTGTTATTATGAGTATTGGGAGAATCATTATTAAAATATTTGAATTTCTGATTTTGACTTTAAGACACAAAGGCATGTTTATTAGATCTAAGAGTACCAAATTGTAACAACTTAGCTTCCTCTTGACGTAACACATTTTGAAAAATACTATAAGTTAATTGAGTAGACAAAGTAGGAATGGAAAGTTGGGAATGAACATTAGTGATAAATTGTTGAAATTGTCTAGGAAGGCATTTCTTTAAAATAATGGTAATTAATCTAATATCAGTGAGAGTAACACCTAATCCAATTAGTTGACTTTTAATATAATCAAATTTAAGTAAAAATTCATCCATAGATTTGAAATCAATATACCTCAAGTCTTCCAAATTGTTTTACAATTGAATCTTGTGTGATTCAGATGGCCTATCATATGCTTGCTTTAAAATATCTCAAGTTTTGTGTGCAGCAGTGCAATGAGCAATTAGAACATATAAATTTGGGTTAAGAGATATACCAATGAGGCCAAGGGCTTCATCATTTTTAGTATTCCATACATTTTTTTCTTCTTGTGTAGCTGAGGTACCGAGAACTATAGAAGGGTCAGTAGCAACATCTAAAATATGTTTAAATCAAAAAATAAAGGAGAGATGTGTTTTCCAAGCATGATAGTTAGAGTTATTCAACTTAATTTTAAGTATGAGAGTTGACCTAATTATTAGAGGGAAAAAAATACCTTCTTTACTAAATAAATTTGAAGAAAAAAATTAAATTAAAAAAAATATTTGAGAGAGAAAAATAATAATAATTAAACCCCTTTTTATTAAAAAAAAAATATTTTAATAATTCTAATTTAAAATTAAATCTAGATTCTATTTTCTTTAAAAAAAAACTATAATATATATATATATATATATATATATATATATATATATATTTTTTTTTTAAATAAAAATTTCCTTCCTAAAAAAAATCATGTACTTTACTTTATTTTTAAAAAAAATCTCAAGTTTGAATTAAGATTTAATTAAAAACTTTATGAATAATAATAGTAAATAATTTTTATTTTTTTAAAAAACACATGAGGGAAAAAAAATATGATTGAAAATTTTTGTATATTTCAATGCAATTTTTTTTATGAGAGCAATCCTTTTAAAAAAATTAATAATTGATTGAAACAGTGGAGAAGAAATTCAAGTAGTTTGGAAAATAAAATAAAATAGAATCTCATAAATGATTAGACAAAAGGAACAAACCACATGGCTAAAGTTAGAAGGAGAGAATAAGACATACAGTTATGATTGTAAAACTCACAATAAACTAATAATAGGAAAGAAGTGGAGAAGAAATTCAAGTAGTTTGAAAAAAAAGCAAAGAGAATCTCATAAATGATTAGACAAAAGGAACAAACCACATGGCTAAAGTTAGAATGGGAGAATAAGACACACAGTTATGATTGTAAAATTCATACTAAGCTAATAATAGGAAAGAAGTGTTATAAATAGAAAAGAAGAATAGTTATGAATTATTAGTTTTTTTGAGATTTGAATTAGAACCCCTTATAGCTTTGAAATTATAACCATTGTTAAAAAAACTATACCAATGATGGATATTAATTTATTTGAAAAAAATATAGAATAAAGAGAAACAAGATAGTTAAAAATATTATTAATAGAGCTTTTAATGACTTGTAAAGAGTAAAGTATTTTTTGTTAAAAAAAAAATGAATTGATTAATATTTTTAAAAAGTCTATGAAAGGTGTTAAGAGTAATAAAATTATAGCTATTTTTTCTTTGTTTTGGCGGCAAGCCTTCCAAAGCAAGAAAAAAATGGGTTAGATTATAAAAAAGAACTCTTTAGTGGTAAACCTTCCAAAGAGGGTTGGAAAAAAAATTGAAGATTGAATAAAAAACTTGCAAAAAAAATAGGAATGAATTTTTTTCTTCACTTCTCCTCTCAAAAAAGTTCTCCAATATGGTAACCTTCACAAAAGCTCGAAACAAGGATTAGAAAGCTCTGATACCATATAAGAAATCGAGAAAAAATGAAAACTAATAAAAAAATCCAAGAGAGCTTAATGTGAAGAATATTACCATAAACCAAATGAATTTTCCAATGGATCAACAAGAATGGAGACAAGAGATTTTGAAAGGGGAAAGCAAAGAAAACCCCTTGTGTAATATTATGAATGGAAGATAAAAGTCCTAAGAAAGGAGAGAGAGAGAGAGAAGGTGGAGCAAATAGCTCATTACAATAACATCAAGATGATGTGTAGAAGAAGTAGTTGTAGAAGAATGAGAGAGGCATCTCTTTTATAGAGATGAGAAAGGAGTTGCATGTGTAACTCCCATTTCTATGAATGCCAACATTCATAATAAGTGTGTGCAAAGTGTCAATATCCTCATAAGGAGGAATAAACTACTTTCTTTAATAAAGGAATTACAAAAAAGAGTTATCATCACATGTGGACTAGAGGACAAGAAAATAATATGTCCTTCACATGTTTACTAAAGGATAAAATACATAAGGGATACCTTGGTTTATACCATTTAATAAATATATACAACCAAGGAAAGATTACTAATTCTAACAAATATGATCAGCATTACCATTCATCTAGTGACAAAGGGAGAACTTAAATCACACGAGTAGATATGATAGAGGAATCTAATAGAATTGGTATTACAATTAATGTTAGCATTAAAGAATTTACAAATTGGTATCATAGAGGGAGAAATGTAAGTGAGTGAAAGATAAGAATCAAAATAAAAACTAAGGATATTAATGAATATCTATATCAAATCATAGAGGGAGTTGTTAATGATAAATCATGAGAATGTCTTTTGCATTTGCATGCTAACTATAAGCATTTCCATCAATGCCAAAGAGGGAGATTATTGGAAACTATAATTGAAACAATTTTTATGTTTTTGTTAATGTCAAACCTACTAAAGAGACATTTACTAATAGTGTAGAGTGATACATCAATTGATTAATGACGAGGATTTCAAAAGAGAGATAACTAGATGAACTAGTAAAGTTGTTGAGTGAAGAGGGGAAATTATGTTGGAATTAAAATGACCACTTGATCAATTAGTATTTGATAACATGATGTATTTTTTAATTAGTGAATGAAGTATAGAAGTATTGAGTTAAAAACAATAAAATCCTAGTGAAAACTGGTTAGTTAACAAAGGAGATGAAATAGAAGATTAAGGGTCTTAAGAGATAGCTGATTAAATAGTATTAGTTGAGTGATAGTTATGGTTGTTAGAAATAGAGATTACTGAGAGGAGGGTGAATTAGTAATCTACAAACTTTAGTCTCCATCTGGATATTATTACTTACTTTAAACCATGCATAACAAAGAAATAAAGTAATGTTGAATAGTAACAATAATAATACACAAAGATAACTAATGACACCATATTTTGTTAACTAGGGAAACCCTAGCCAAGGGAAAACCCTAGTGGGGATGATACCCACTAGATAATATACCGATATATAAGTTCCTTATTAGAGGATGAACCCTATTAGGAGTCAATGGATTTTTTTAGTATAACAAGACCCTATTAGGAGATTTTGAATCCCTGTTAGGAGATTCCAACCCTATAAGGAGTTTTAGTATAATGTATGCAAAATAAACTCACTACCCAAACATGCAATTTCAAGTACAAGAAGAGCTCACTACTCAAACAAGTAATCTACTATTATTTTCCTTCCTTCACTAATCTCTAATCTTTAGCTCGATCTAAGATCACCAAATAGTTCATAAAAAACTTCACATATATCACTTTCACAAAAGTTTTCTCACTTTGTAATAACATAAACTCACAAGTTCACACACTTGATGCACACCTCTTATCACAAGAAGTCCTTTGCATAAATGCCATGCCTTTACATAAAATACTATTAGGTCGGCTAAGACCAAAATTCACTTTTCCAAGTTAGAGTAAACATCTAGGATGTCAGCCCTAATTGGACAAGTAATTGTTTTGCAAACAAAACAATTCTTTCCTCCAATTCCACTATCTTTCTTCATTAAAACATGATTAACTTTGGCCTATACAGTTTGTACAAACTTTTGAGGTTATACATGTCATCACCAACATGTATACTATCTCCATGTAACTTCACTTGACATAAAATATGATGTCTACAACATGTTATAAGAAAAACAATATGTTGCTATAAACCAAATTCTATACTTCGACAATTTTTTGATAGCCAAACACTAAGTATCTTTATTTTCAATGTTTCTTGTCAATATGTACATCATGTGTTTCCATTAATGACAAAAATTACATATCACAATTAGCCAATTGTCAACAATCTCCCCCTTTGACATTGATGGCAATAAAATAGGGAAAATTAGCTAAGTGATAGAAATAAACTATGAAAATAAACATTACATCTATTACAACTTTGCAAATATGCTCCCCCATACATTATACTTCATAGTACACATGTATCTCTTCCAACAATATCATGTATACAATTTTCACATACATCTTTCCTCCTTTGACATCAATGACAAAGGTCAAAATGTCAAGATATTGTCTAAAAAATGTTCAAACTTGTTGTACTTGCCTTTATGCTAAAATAATCTTCATACAATCATCAAAAATGGTGTTCAAACTATCCATACCTTTGTTCCATGTTTCTTTGGTAGACTTTGCTAATGTGAGAATTGCACATAATGCATATGATGCAATCTCAACTGCATTGATATCAGAATAAAAATAATTTGTATATGTTTCCTTGGCCTTGACACATTCTTCTAGATATTTCTTAGCAAATGATAACTTTAGAGAAATGGAATTTCGTATATCAAATGTTCTCCTTAATATCTACTCTTTCTGAAGTTCCAATTTCCTAATCTTGATGTGAACATTGGAAACTTGACTCTCAATCTCATTAACTTTGCTAGATGGGTGTTGGATTAGGCTGGTTAAAGCCTCTAGCTCATTCATCTTTGCCTCTAACTAACTATTCAAATCCTTAGTCAGTTTGTATGATAAGGTACACTTAAAATACAAAGCTTTCCCTTCCTGCTAATATTTCTGAAGCTCTTTAATGCATGTATCAAGATTGACTAAGGCATTTCTTGATGTTTTGGTAGATGATTCTAAACAAGTTAGCATCATGAGAAATTTGATCCTTCACCTCTACAATATTCAAAAAATTAGTAAACTCTTCATCGAAAGAATTTAGCACTACTTGTGGTCTTAGTTTGGGATCTAACTCAGTGTGTTGTATTGTCAAAGTACTGTGCAATCTATTAGTCACTTCCATTAGTGATATCTACAAAACTTTCACTGTCTTATTCTTCTATAAAATTTTGGATAAGGATGAAATTAGATCTATCTGATCATCATCTTTAGTAGCTAAATTTGCAAGAGAGAGTAGAGTAGATTAACTAGATGGTTTAGTCTCATCCTCCCTCTTGGTGTTTTTCAACTATTGAACAACAAAGGCTAAATACCAAGATAATAATACTCATAAATCTAAGGACTAGCTATGTACCATTAACAATTATGTTTGCATATCATTTGGAACCAACTTCAACAAAACCAAGACTAGTTTTCTACTCTTTAGGCTTTGCAAAATCAAGGGGGGTATACCTAAGGGATGATTCAGTATGAGAATTTTATTAGTTTCATTATAATTCTTATCTTCTATCTTTGGCATATATATAGATTATCCATTCCTTCACACTTTTCAGTGATATACATCCCTTATAAGTAGATTTGGTCACAATTCTTCTCAGATTTGCAAGTGCTTCCAACAATAGTAGCTAACTAAAGCTTAAAGGTCACATGCAAACAAGTGCTGACCACCTTTGAATCACTTCATACAGTAAAATAAAGTTGATTTTGATTTTAGACTTGATGCTTATTCATGATCTACCTACCTGAAGACTAGATTAATTAGATCAGTGCCCATTCCATTGGGATTTAGAGTCTACTCCAATTTATAGATCTGATTTGTTGCATTACAACAAATATTATCAACAATTCTTATTGGAATTCATTCTTATAGATATCCTTTCTATTACCATAACAATCCCATCAAATTCACTAAAGCATTTGTTTAATTCATTGGATTAATAGCAATAATGAATTGACATACAACCTAAGTGAATTGCATTCAAGTGGATAAGCTTTACTCACACAATATCAAAATAACTAAGTAATAACAAAGGAGACAGTTTTTCAAGAATAGATATGTGGACAATTCAATTTTTTATCACTCGCCTTTTGAAGATTTGTATATAATTGTAACAAAAATTTGAATGACTCTAGACAAGACATTAGACACCTATAATGTCAATATATTTCAAGTATTTGCAAAGAGAATACATCATAAGTTTTGCATACTTTTAATTGGACTGAACCATACTTAATATAAACTAAATTGGATTAGAAATTAGACCCTTCTCTAGCCTTGGAATCTCACTTATATGGAGTGAGATGCAACAAGCTTTAGGCATCAAGAATTGATAGGTGTACTTTTACAAAAGATATTTACATTTCACTTGACAAGAAAAGAAAAAAATTTGTGTAATAGAAAGATAATACATCATATTATTCTCCCAGTAGGTTCCTCTTCTATTACATCTTCAAATGCTACAAATCCCATGGTTGGCCTTTATTCACTCTGAATCCTCAGCATATGCAACTATCAAATTTGCCAGTGATGTGTCACGCTCTGTTTCCTGCAAATTCACCTCTGCTCTAGAATTTCCACTTATATCATCATGTACTACAAAGGAAAATATTATATTTGGTTTCATTTCTACCACATCATCCATCTGGACCATCGTATCTTTCACACAAGATGGCTTCCCTTCTTTGTCTTCTTCATTCCCATGCATTGGTGGAAGTGAGTCGATGATATGTATTTCATCTTCATGTGTCTCATCATCATCAGTTTCAACTCCTTCTAACTATTCATCAGAAGAAATATCTACCACCACTTGTCAAAAAGTGTGTCATCTAGCCAATTAAATTACAAAATATCCTGTTGCTTCTTGATAACATATTCACCCTGTCAATATCAACAAAATCTTGTTTCAAAGAATCAAAGAAAATTTGGGCTTTCATGATTTCTTTTGTTGTGTTGGCCCACCATGCATGTCCTATTTCATTGATGATTTTATTCATTCTCAGAAAAAATAAATCATTTAATTCTTCAGCCCATTCATCTTTATTTTTCAATCTATTTTTCTTGTTCAAAGCATGTGGGAATAAATCAAATTTCTAGCTCTTATACTTATCCAAATAGCTAACAATTATGTTTTGTAACTCAACTCTCTTGTCATCAAATTATGTGAGATCATGAGCAAGATCATAAGTTATTTCAATCTGATCATGTGAAGACCTTATGACAAAGTAGCACAAGAATGCAATTTCTTTTCTTCTCTTTCCCCACTTATTCACAATAGGCTTCAAAGCCTCATCATTTGCTTTTATTTCATCCCATATGTTTATTGTTCTTGCTAATTGATCATAAAATAATGACCATTCAATTTTATCTCCTAGATACATGAGAGCTTTTCTCAATTTGTCTTCATATTGCACATTCAACTCTACATGCAAAGCCCACAATTTGCTCTTTTCTTCTTCAAAATCTTCAGCTATGTAATATTGTGGCCTTTTTGGAGTATTTGGAATTTCTATGAGAGGAGTGGATTTTAAAGGTTCCAATGGAGGGCGAGGATATGCAATTCTTGGCTTGGAAGACCTCCCCATTACCTTATTTTCAAGTTCAATTCTTTTTTTAACTTCTTTACTATAAGTGTCCAAAACTCATACTTATTCTATAGTTCAAACATTGTCTTCTCTTCTTTTTCTACAGTAGCCAAAACAAACTAAGATGTTCCAACACCCATATGAGCTACCTCCACATAGGTGGTATCTGTTACTCTTTTTACAATGATATTTTCCATTAACCTAGAGTCATATGGCTATGATGAAACAAGCCTTGATCCCTTCCTTAATGATCATATAAACAAAGTGGCCTGGTCATCACTAAAAGTAGTATCTTTGAATTCTTTCTTATTTTTGTCCTGTAGGTCCACTTTATTTGAAATAGAATTAAAAATTAGAGGATCTTCTATGTCCCAATTTGGTAGTAGTAAAATATTTGATGCTCTCACCATCTACCTTCCCTCTTTAGGAGTTATACTTTGGAATTCCTACATCATATTTTCTTTTAATTGATTTTGTAAGGCTACCTCCTCCATCTCTAGATGCTCTATTCTTAACTTATTACATCTTTCTTCATACTTTCCTATGTTTTTTCTCCATGCAAACTGGTGGAAAGCTCTAGACTTAACAAAACTATCATCTGATAAAAAATGTTGACTAGCTTTCTCTATCATAGGTTCTAATTCCCTTCCTTTAAAATTTGCTACTGTCAACACTAGGCTTGGCATAGGAGGCTCCTAGGGATTTCCTTCATCTAATTCTACCTAGGTAATAAAAATTCCTCCTTGTGACCCTAGTTGTTCAATTTTCTCTCCAATAAGTTGTTCCTCTTCAATCCATAGAGTGGATTGTGTAGGTGAAAATTCCTCAATATGAGAACCTTGATCTTTTTTTATTCTTTGCCTCTTAGGGGAGGGCTTAGCAGGTCTTTCTTCTAAGAAAATGCTAGTGGATCCTATTATTTGTTTACCTTTATCCACAGTGGTCTTCTTATTTTGAATTACATTGTAACAAGACCTTTTTTGGACAATCAATTGTCCTGCCCCTAGATTGGGAGTGAATCCTAGTCTCCTCATTACCTACTTAGCCTTATCTAAATAAATATTAATAAAATTTTATTTTTTCTCATTCGCAGTTTCCATTATTTTAGGGAAAGTAATCATGAGCTTATTTATCCTATCTGCCTTTATGATGGCATTACCCAGAGGACTATAATTTTCATCAAAACAATGAATAAAATCCAAAACCCTTGAGAACACTCTCCATTTTTCTTTCTTGGTTTCCTATTCTTGCAAGGAGAACTCATTTCTTATTATGTCTTTAGGAAAATATGATTCATGATCAATTTTTCCAAGACTAATTCTATTCCTAAAGCCCAAGTTATAGAATCCCTCAGTGTCACAAAAATAGCGATGAGAGACATCCATCTTGTACTAATCTAGTATTTTATATAGAGAAAGTCAACCCCCTTTTGTGATCACAAATTGGTGGGCAACAACGCAAGTTGGGAATATTGACCCTCTTTGCCTTTTCAACAAATAAGATTCCTCTAGTCCTCCTAGCTATCACAAAAATTCAGCTACCCTTACCTTTAATGGAACCTGGTAAGGTAATACATGAGGAGTACCTCTGAAACCATAAATCCTAAAGACAGTTGAAACTAAGTATCAGATGATATCTTCCCAACTATGTGAAACTTTCAAACCAATAGGATTGTCCAGGGGCCTAATAAGACTTACCAATGCCTTAGGTACTCTAGGATTGTTACTTAATAATAGACATCTCAACTTTGAAGCAAAGTACCTATCAAACCTAACAAAACTAGCCTTTTTTGCTTCTCAAGCCATATCTACACTCCATAACTGGATTGGCAATGCTTCCCCATCCCGTTCTCTATTCAATTTCATTTCCTTACTAAAATATGTTACTCCATTGAACAAAAGCATATGCATCAACAAAGAATAGTGACCAAAAAATTTCTTCACCTTGCTTCTTGCAAACCCAACTAGGCCATTGTGAATTTCTTTTGCTAAATAGGAGGCAAAATAAAAAATAATATCCACACCAAATTAAAAGAGGAAATTTGAGTGATCATATACATAAAACCTATTGGCATAAAATCCTCTTCATCTCCACCAAAAACTCTACATAGAGTCTTCTATGCCTCCACAACCCCGGTATTGAAATACACCCTTTTGAAAGGTTCCATAGAGGATGTTGTAATCACTAGTAAATGTCCAATTTTGCCTATATGTGCCCTTAGTGCACTGTACGCAATTGCATCCTTCTTTGACACATATTATTTCTTTAATTCTTGTAGGTCAATGGGCACATGATAGTCTGTTAGAGGCCCTAAACCAAAATCCTCTAAAATTTGCTCTGGGTTGATTGTGATCAGAATTTCACCATCAATTCTTCTCACTACTTTGATTGCTTGATCATAATTTTTTGTAATATCTTCTAGAAGGTCATAATCCATAAAAACACTTGGAACTACTAATTTTCCTAAGTCAAAGTTCTAGATATTGGCATATGGGGAAAATAAATTCCTTTCTAAAAACCATTTCTTAAATAAACAAAGACTAGTTTGAGAAGTTTTGGCATCCAAGACCCAATTCCCCTTATCATATAACCCATCTGTGATTTTGAGCCTAGGATTTAATGAGGTTAACTTTTTCACTTTCATAGTTTCAGTGGTAGACTTAGGGAGCAATTCAAGTAGGTCATCTATAATGCCCCCAATTAGGACATTAGGGTTTTAATTCCAACTGCACATATATTTTCCCTTTTTTCTCTATATGAACTTCACAATCCTACTATCTGATATAAAATTTGATAATAATTTGATATGATACCCCTTTCAATATTTGATATTATATATATATATATATATATATATATATATATATATATATATATATATATATGTATGTATGTATGTATGTATGTACATTTCAAATAGTCGTGTCCTTACATTAACATTAATCATATTGATGATAATATAATTAATTATATATTTACATTAATAAACATAGTTAAATTAATTAATATCATTATATATACTATTGTAATTGCTATATTATAATATATATTATTTTAATAATATATTAACTATAGATATTATAATACTTTGTATTAATAGTGTTTTCATATCTTAATTATTATAATATCATAATATTATTATTTATTTATAATTATATTAGATTATCATTTAATTAATTTCATACTTCCATATTGTTATTATAATGTGATATTATTATTTATAAAATATTATTACTTTAATATTATTATTAATATTACTTTAATTCTTATTTATTATTTAAATTATATGGTAGAGTGGGGACATCACATCATCATGGATATTCTTGGCCAAATAATCTTCCTACCCAGAGAGTACCTTCTTGGGAGGCATACTAGATATAGTTTGTAGAAAACTAAATTGCTACAAAGGCTATAGTATATGGGAGCTTCCTTGATTTTCTTTCTTTCTCTTCTCTATAATCCTACAATGTCTTGCGAACAATGGGAAACTGCTTCACATTTTGATCAGGCTTAGCACAAATTGTCACTAATTTCATCTTCTTTGGAAGTGTTAGTGAACAATTTTTCCCATGAAAGTTTATATATATAAATAGAGAAAAGAATGTAAACTAACAAATGAATTCCTATCCGAGAGGCTTAGGAATTCTCTGCTTAATATTTACTTTGATGAAAACAGGCACAACTACCTTTATTACAATCAGAATTTTCAGTTTAAAGGTTTCAACAGAAAGATCTTTACAATAAAAAATGATCCGTTGAAAGTGCTGAAACAACTTATTTCATTTCATCAATATAAAACAAAATTTAATGCAAAAGAACCACTCGATTTTAACTATCAAAATGATCCACATAATTGAGAATTAAAATATCGAGCAGGCAATAAAACCACTAATTTCTCACAACATTCCCAATACTCAGAATTCACAAATTAAAAATCGATGACAGCCATAGCTAAAAGCTTTAACTAGCATTTATAGAAATACTAAATGAAATAAGCAGATAATAGTATCTAGTCACAAAAAAACCTTCAGCCAAGATTTAAACTATAGAGTTTCAATATGTCTGAATAAATTCTGAGTTGCTACCTCTAAACTGGAAATAAAACCATAAACAAAAATAGTTCTGTCTATCGATCTACCGGAGAAAAATACCCTAAAACAATACAAATTATTACATTTATAGGCATGGGGCTGGACCAAAGCCAAAATTACCCCACCAAGAGTTAATCATCTTTTTGCCAAGAAAACTGTCATTCTTGAAAAGTAATTGGAATTGAAAATGGCAAATGAAAGATAACGAAAACACTATCAAGCGTAACTGCTTGCAGCGCTGTCTCCACTGGCCGTGCCTTTAGCCATTTTCCATGTTTCATACATAGTTGAGAATGCCAAGATAACCGATTGATGTGGCAAGCCGATGTAGGTGAATCTCTATTTCTAGACTTTCTTTATCTTCTTCAGCTCGATGACCTTTTCCTTGTGCATCTCTAGGTGCTTTAAGTTAATGATTAGCATTACCTCGGTATGCGCCACATTGGAGAAGTCCTGCTTAGCCGACATCATTTTACACTGCCATTCCTAAAATTTCCTTTGCACTTCTTTAATTATTTCTTCTGATTGGGCAATGGAGTCATCATCCTTTTCCATGAACTGGTTGGTGAACCATTTGAGATCATTATGAATAATTTGCTGAATGACTTTGAGTTCTTGTAGAGCTTTTTTGATCTCAGATATTCCTTGCATTAGCACTTCAATTCTCCACTCAATACAATCTTTAATGACATACATGGCTTTTTCATCAAGATCAGCTATAGGGCATTCAGCCTCAAACTTTTGTAGACCGAGCTCCTGCATGTCTTCCAACCACATAACTATTTTGGACCAGTTATTCCTTTCCTTTTCATACCCATCATTGCTTGTTTCCACCTTCTTGGAGATATTCAATATTTCTTTTGATGCCTGATCTAAGTGACCTATGTGTTTGATAGTGTTATGCAGAACATCCAGCACCCTCTCACCTGCTATTTTTGCCACCGCCTTACACTTGTGAAAATTTTCCAGTGACTGCTAGTTGGTTAGGGAATACACATCAATGATCACTGACATCTTGTTGATTGGCTTAGCCTCAAGATGAAGGATAGTGTTGATATACTGAGCTATGCTTTTAAGTGTCTCCTTCATCTCTTGCTTATCTTTCTCGTCTTTCCACACCCTTTCTGCAATCTTCTTGTTGGATACTTCAAAGAATTTCATATCTATCTCGTGGTTTGCCTTTCCAAGGTCAACCTTAGTTATCTTGTAATCCTGAGGAGCTATGAAGTTGTGAGCACTTCCATCAGGTGGTGTGGCTATCTCTGCCACCCACCACCTTGAAGTTTTGTCAAAGGTGATCCTCGACTCTGTTCTCACTTTCTTCACTTTAGGCATCTTACCAAGGCACTTGCTAACCAGGTCGTCAATTGGCATGGATATGGGAACAATGCTTCTCTTCTTTTCCATTGATGTCTCCAACCATTTGGGAGTTGCGTGTTCTTTTTCTGAAGTGGAGGAAATATTGAATAGAGTGAGGTTACCCTGTTGATTGTTGGTAGTCACTGACAAGCTCTGAGGCTCTGGTAAATTGTCTGCCATGGGTGGGTCTTCCGCTGCCTCGAGGTCCATAGTTATGGTGTTCTTGTTTTTAGCGATCAGTGCCTTCTTCATACTCGAGTGAGTTATCCTTTTACTTTTTAGAGTGTCCTCTTGAACCTGAATTTGAAGTGTTTTTGGAATTGCTTCAAGTTTGACTTCAAGTGGACCTGCAACAAATTCAAGGACACTTTGATTAGTTTGCTTCTGGGCAACCGTTTGATCTCTGCTCCTTGAAGATTTCTCAGAAAAGCTTGGAGTAACTACCGCCTTTGACTTTATCCATTTGGTAGTTCTACCTATCACATCCTTGGTACAGGCATACACATCATTCTCCTCTTTTCTCCCAGTCGATCTCCGGAATAGGCATGCATTCAATTTCATCCATGTAAAATTGATCAAATATTTCCTCAGAATCATCATCCTTTAGCCCATGATTATCCAACTCCATGTTGAACATGATGACCTACTTAATGGTTAAGCATGACCAAAGCCTCTTCCTCACCTCGAATTCATTATGGAAATTCACCTAGAAATCCTCTAGCTATGAGGAGTGAAATAGAGCAAATGCATTTTTGACATTGTATCTGGTAAAGTCAGTGTAATCAAAATCTAGCCGAGAGGTGAAAGGTTTAAGACACAAGTGGGTCAATGACTTGGCTGACAATAGAGCTTCTTTCACACTAGGGCATCTATAATGTCCAATTTCAATCGGGAAGAATACTGAAGAGGATTTTTTAGAAATTTGAAAGGATTCAACAAGAGAGGAAAACTGTCTACACATCTCTGATAACACCATAGAGTCTGAACAATACCGTGGTAATTTCAAGGGCTCACCAGGAAAACCACCTACTCTGATATAGGTAAGTCTGGGAAACTAAATAAAATAGCAACCATAAGTTTGAATAGCTTGCATGGCTTCCTCTAACATCCTATCATTCTCTCGACCTTGCAGTTAAAAAACCAATTTCTCTAAAAAGACATCATTGATTTTCTTAAACTCTTTGCATACTATGTCTTCTTGGAGATCTCTATAATATTGATAGATAGGCATGTCATCTACCCAAGGTGAATGTGGGAGATAGTCCCAATCTTTGGATGCCACTAGGATGTAGATCAGGTAAGAAAGCAAGAAGAACGGACCATAGTTGGTCACATTAATCAAGCCCTTGTGCAAGTTCTCAGCTATGAGGTTTGACCAATCAATAAACTTGACTCCCTCAACTATCTTCTGTATAAAGAAATACATCCAGGATTTACAGTGGAAAGCATGCTCATTCCCTTTAATTCTATTCAATAGGAGGACAATATCCACAATCTCTTTGGTAAAATGTTTGATAGTCACTGGTTTAGGCAGCCTAGAACCCCCCTCTGTGGGCTTCAAGAGCCACGACTGAGCAATCTTGGTGTCATAGATGGTTTTGTTTGCTGCATACAGGTGCTCAGCCTCCTCGAATGTCCATGGTTCATAGGATTCTTTATGAGGGATCTTGAGGGTGGAATTTACACTGGTTCTGTTGATTTTGACAACTACTTCTCTTGAGGTTTTCTTAACACACCCAGAAATAGGGTCGAAATGATTTGCACACTCAAGGATACATTCAGGGTATTGGATAGCAGCGGGAAAAGTAGCGGCTTCTATTAACCCACTTTCCACTAATCTTTGGTAAATGAGATTTGATGGGGTGTTCTTGGCTTGCTCTACTATTTCAAATAGGTTTCTATTTACTAGGAACGTGTCGTGAATTTCAGGGAGTGAGCTAAGCAAAGGTGGTTTTTCTAACTTAGGCAACTTTGGGTGAAAAAGCATCATGATTATCAAAAGAAGCTAAGGCTAGAAATGACCCAAAACAAAGAAAACATAATTTGAAATGCAGAAGGGAATGAAAAATGCACTTGCAGCTCGACAAAGACACAGCCTACAATTCACCCTTCCTATCCAGTATGCTGAAATTTCTATGGAGAAAATGGAAAGAGTGGGAAAAAGGCCAAAAATTAATGCATTTAAAGGCAGGCTTGTGCAAAAGATTACAAGGCAGATTCGGCGAGTAAGGGCAATAATTTTTAATTAATGTGGCATGTGCTAGGAAGGACACCATGTGTGCTTTGTTTTACACATTCCATCAAATTCACACGTACACAGCTTAACTAGAGAATCATGACATGAAAATATTATTCTTTTCCAATTTTTGCCATAGCTTGAGCACATACCACCTTAGATCTTTCCATTCATGACTTAATCACGCCTCGGGAGATGTTGTACTAGGACCCACCTTGATTTGATTTGACAAATTAAAACCTGCATACAAGTTATGTTAGCGCACAAAATTGACACTGAACCGAAAGTTGAAGTTTTGGAGGGACGGGTTTCAACTTCTACTTCAGTTTCAATAAGGTAGACATGAGGAAAGAAACTGGGCTGGCAGATGATGATTGATCCTGACTTGAAGTTGAAGTTGAAGTAAACAGAGTTTCAAGTTAAACTTTGATGACAAAAATGAGACCAAGACACCAGGATGCGTTAAAACTATAAGTGCTAACAATTGGCTGATCATGAATGAACCCAAGGTCTAAGGTTTGCAGACTGACTCAAAAGACAATGACACAACACACCAAACACAAAAAGAAAGGAAAGAAAGCCAAAAGACAGTATTTACAATGAGACACGACACAGACCTAAAAATGGTATAGCTTGAGATCTTGCCCATTGAAGGACAAGGGAAGTTCATCACCATTTGTATATTGCAGCCTCAAGGCATTTGAACCTAGTTCCTGAGATATTTCAAACGATCCTTTCCATAAGCTTTCGAACTTAGAATGAGCTCCCTTAGGTTCTTTCCTTTTATCCCATAGCAGGACTTGATCTCCTTTCATGAGTTTTCAGGGTCTTTCTTTTTGATCAAAAATATTTTTGACTCTTGCCTGGTGATTTGTGATATGATCTACTAGCTCCCTCATCTCCTCTTCTATCTTTTGGAGATATAATATCCTCTTCTCAATGGAAGATTGAAATACTTCTCCTTTGATCACCTTCTATAAATTCAAAGTGGCTAATTCCAGAGGTAGGGATAGTTGTGCTTCAACTCCATATACCAACTCAAAAGGTGTCATACCTATGGCTCTTTTTGTTAGTGTAGTTTTTTACTTTTCCTTTTTTGCTAGGTTTTTCCTACACTTTTTAATAATCTCGCTTAGGTTAATAAAGCATGTCTTATTAGGTGAATGGTTGTGAGGTGTCACCTTCCTACATGTGAGCATCCATTAGCTATCTTGGGAAGATACTTTGCTATCTTTAGTCCGATAGATGGTTGCTCCTCATTGGTTGGTGTTGACACCTCCTCCCTCTTCCTAGCTTATATAAGCATGCTACCTGGCTTGTATTTGCATCTCTTATTTTTGCATCCTCTTAATGCTATTTTGCTTCCAGCATTTGCATTACTCTCTTGGAGACTAACTCTATGATGCTATTTTGATTTTGTATCATTTGCATTCATAGTTTAGATATTTACTCTTTGCACTAGTTTTCTGGGTTATTAATCTTTTCAGATTCTAACATGGTATCAGAGCTTTTCTATGTGCAAGAGTAGAATTTAGTTTCCTTATTTGAGAGATTCGGGGGGGGGGAAATAAACTTTATTGTAGTTTTTTGAAAAACGAAGTATGCTCTTCTCTTGCATCTTTGGATGATCCTGAGAATCAGAAAAGTTTTGACAAAAACAGTTTTTCTCTGGGGTTTCAATCTCAAATTTGACAACCAACTTGCATATTTGGAGTTTTCAATCAGTTTTGCAGGTTCTAGCATGCCATTGATGGACTTAAGAAGTTGATCCAGCATTTTCATGTCATATTTTGGTTGCTGGGGTCGTTTTCTGATTTTTGGAGCCATTTTTTACTGTTAAAAGCGTCTGATTTACACTACAACAACATCTTCTGTTCATCAGCAAGAAAAACGCTTTCTGGGTTTTGTTCGCAGCCCCGAAAAACCATCTGGGTATCTTTTAGATTTTGCATGCAAGTTGTATATTTTTCAGAATCGAGCATGCAAAGCTACAGCCATACCCCTCTCCGTTGGCAGCCGCAGATCTGAATGCAGTTTTCAAATGTCTCGTTCTTGCTCATACGGACTCCGATTTTGATGATTCTTGTTATGAACTTGGCTATTTTTTTGTGCTCTATCCACTAATGGAGTTAGTTTTTGATTTTCATGCATGAATTCTTCAGAAATTGCAGATTCTCAGCCGTGACTGTGCACAGTTCTCGTTTTGGAAACTTCGGAGGATCATAACTTTCTCATACGACCTCGTATCGAGGCGATTCTTTTTTTGAAAGTGCATGATTTTTTGAGTAGATCGCAGTGGTGCTATTTGTTTCCTTGATTATTGTGCCCAAGTTTCACTTTTAGCATATGCTCTTCATGAGGGTTTGTAATGCATTGAAATCAAGACCACTAAACATCTCTTTCTAGTGGTAATTGTAAATGCACTAAAATAAAGTGCCAAATCATATTTCTTTGGGGGGGGTTCTTTGATTGAGTAAAAAGGGGGGGGCATTGTCGTGGCTGGATTCTCTTCCTTTTAGCATTTCTTTGCATTCCTTCATCATGGATCAAACAAATATGCCCATCCTAACTCCATACAATTACTTTGAGTGGAAATCACGCATGATAATTCACTTAAGGAAAGCTGGATTAAATAGGATAACTATGGGACTTGAAACTGAACCTGCTAAAGATGAAGACAAGCCTAAGTGGTTTAACAAATGTGATGAGGCATATGGAACATTGTGTTTGTCTATTTCTCCTGACTTGCTATTTCACATTGAGTCTTTGGATACACCAAATGAAGTATGGACAAAGCTAGAAACATTATTTGGCACACAAGATTCAATGAGGGGTCATATGTTGGAAAATGAATTAATTAGTTTGAGTCCAGGCAATTTCAACACAATCCAAGATTTCTTCACCAAATTGAAATCACTAAGGCTGCAGTTAAAACAATGTGGAATTGAAAAGAAAGATGAACAACTGATTCTCAGTATTCTCTCTAAGCTAAGTTCAGAATATTCTGTGTTTGTCTCTACCTTCTATGCTACTAAGGGTGCACTTGGTACTCAATTCACCATGCCATCTCTAGATGATTTTGCTGTCAATCTTACTCGAGAATAGGACAAGCTAATCCAGATGGGCACTCTTAAGTCCTCTAAGTCACATGCCTTAGCAACCAACCAAGGCACAAAAGAACAAAAAGGACAAAGTAGTAACAACAATAGTAAGGATGAGAAACAAAATAATAGTGAGGAAAAGAAGGATCAGATACCAATTGCTTCAAAAGAAACTATTGATACCTCATCCTCCAAGGGCGATAAGCCTAAGAAAGAAAAGGTTAAATGTGCCTATTGTAAAAGACCCGGTCATGATGAACATAATTGTTTGAAGAAACAAATTCATCACTTGACATACATTCTTGAGAAGAATAATATTAGTGTTCCTGAGTCTATCAAAAAAAGTTCTAATGAAGAGTCTAACAAGGCAAAAGAAAACAACAAGGGGAAAGGAAAGGGCAAAGCTCTTGTTGCAGTTGCTTCCTCACCATCCACTTGGGTTCTTGATTCGGGTGCTTCACACCACATGGCTTCATCTAAGGAAGAACTTGCATCCTTAGAGCCATGTACTATGCCTTCTATTTTGATGGGTGATGACACTCCTATTGAGGTGTGTGGGAGAGGGTCTGTTGATGTGGGGGATGGCACATTCCATAATGTTCTTTGTGTACCCTCATTATCAACTAATCTCCTATCAATATACCAAATCACTCACACAGGTTTAGGCAAGCGGGTTGAGTTCACTCCTGATTCAGTGGAGATACGTGAGTTGCATAGTGATTCTGTAGTTGCAGTTGGGAGAGTAGATCATCAGTCACGGCTCTATCTATTTTCTCACTTTGTTCCTGATTCTCCTTCATCTATTTTGCTCACTCACTCTAATGATGTGAGTAAATTATGGCACGAGCGGTTTGGCCATCTTAACTTCCGCTATTTGCATCAGCTCAACCAGCAGAGCATGGTCACAGGGTTGCCTTTGATTCAATTCTCAGGAGGTGTTTGCCAAGGTTGCATTCTTGGTAAGCATCCTAAGGAAAAGTTTGACAAAAGTAAGGCATGGAGAGCTTCACAGATACTAGAGTTAGTTCACAGTGATTTGGCTGGTCCATTTCAACATCCTTCTTTCAGTAGGGCCCGATATGTCCTCACATTCATTGATGACCTTTCTCGATATACATGGGCGTACTTTCTCAAACAGAAGTTAGAGGTATTTGACCATTTTCAAGACTTCAAAAATTTTGTAGAAAAGCAATCTGGGAAAGCCATCAAGATTTTGCGCACAGACAATGGTGGTGAGTACGTCAACCATCGGTTTGAAAGATTTTGCACTTCAGAGGGGATTGATTTACAACATTCAGTTCCATACAATCCTCAGCAAAATCGTGTTGCAGAATGGAAGAATAGATCCTTGAAGGAAATGGCAAACTGTATGATTCACTCTAGATCTCTTGCACCACAGTATTGGGCAGAAGCCATTAATTGTGCTTGTTATATCCAGAACCATGTTCCTCACCGAGCCTTGAAGGGAGTTACTCCTTTTGAAGCTTGGAGCGGTCGAAAACCATCAGTTAAGCACTTTTGAGTTTTTGGCACCCCTGCATGGGCCCACATTCCTATAGAGAAACGTAAGGCCTTGGATCCGCAAAGCAGACCTTGCATATTTGTAGGTTATCCTGATGGTGTGAAGGGTTATCGATTGCTCCACCCTACTACACATGAGTTATTCATTGAGAGGAGTGTTCAGTTTGAGGAGGGATCTTCAAGCTCACTTTCTATCACTTCTCCAACTTCTACCTTGACATTAGAGTCACTTGGAATACATGACAGATCTTCTGATGAGTCAGATTCACCTGAACAGTCTTCTACCTCTACTTCTGATGCAGAAAGTGATTCAGAGAACTCACCTCCTTCCTCTCCTAGTCATCATTCAGAGGTTAATGATTCCCCTCCAGATTCTCCATCTTCTTGCCCACTTTGGGCTAGACAGACCTTGCAGTTTGCAGGTGATTGGGTTGGGGATCCATCAGACACCAGGCGAACTCGTTCACAATTCCAGGATGCTCCACATGTCTTCATTGCTACTGCCTCAGATCCACAGTCCTTTCATGAGGCTTCTAGTATTTCTGAGTGGGATACAGCTATGCAGGAAGAGTATAGTTCCTTGATGAGGAACCACACTTGGGATCTTGTCCCTCTTCCTAAAGGAAGAAAACTTGTTCGATGTAAGTGGATCTATCGAACAAAATTTGCAGCAGATGGGTCAGTTGACAAACACAAGGTTCACTTGGTTGCCAAAGGATTCTCCCAGGTTCCAGGGATTGACTACTCTAAGACTTTTGCGCCAGTTGCCCGAATGAATTCCATTCAAATTGTTCTTGCCATTGCTGCAGCTAATCGTTGGGAAGTACATCAGATGGATGTGAAGAGTGTTTTTCTTCATGGTGACCTTCATGAGGAGATCTACATGGAGCAGCCACAGGGCTTCCTTCAGGATTCTTCACTTGTGTGTCATCTTCGAAAGTCTCTCTATGGCCTCAAACAGGCTCCTTGGGCCTGGTATGCCAAGATGGACTCCTTCCTTCTATCAGTTGGGTTCACTCGGTGCCATTCTGATCCTAATGTGTACATTTTGCAACAGGGTGATTCACTTCTATTTTTGGTTTTGTATGTTGATGACTTGCTGATCACAGGAAGTTCTTCACCCACCATTAAGGCTGTCAAAGTGGCCCTTCAGGATAGTTTTTTGATGACTGACTTGGGCTTGTTGCATTACTTTCTCGGGATTGAGATCCTTCAGTCTCCTTCTGGGATCACCATCACACAATCCAAGTATGCTCTAGATTTACTCTCGAGGTTTCATATGGCTGACTGTAAGCCTGCTCCGACTCCCTTCCTTTCTGGAGTCAAACTTGAGGCTCAATGTTCTTCTCCACTTGTTGATGGCACTTTGTACCGCCAACTTGTTGGGAGTCTCATTTATCTGACTCATACGAGACCTGACATCTCCTATGCTGTAGGCATGGTCTCTCGATTCATGCAGGAGCCCCATGAGTTACACTGGAAAGCAGCCAAGCGGATCCTTCACTACATTCAGGGTTCTCATAGTTGTGGGATTCACTATGCAGCAGGTATTGAGCTTGATTTGGTGGGCTACACATATTCAAATTGGGCAGGTGATTCTAAGGATCGCAAGTCTACTTCAGGGTATAGCTTCTCACTTGGGTCAGGTCCTGTTTGTTGGTCGAGTAAAAAGCAGTCTGCTATTGCTTTGTCTTCTACTGAGGCTGAGTATCGGGGGGCTGTAAATGCTACCACTGAGGCCATTTGGATTCAACATCTTCTCACTGAGTTTGGTATCCAGATCAGACGGCCATCAGTCATATTTTGTGACAACTAGAGTGCCATTCAGATCTCACGGAATCCAGTTCATCATCAACGGACCAAACACATAGAGGTCCACATGCACTACATCCAGGAGCTCATCCATGGTCATGTCATTGACCTTCGCTATTGTCCGACTTCCGAGCAAGTTGCTGATATCTTCACCAAACCCTTCACAGAGAGCAAGTTCCTTCATTTGCGAGCTTTACTGGGGGTGCGGGATGCTTCATCTTTTGGGGGGGCCTCTTCCTCTTACTCGGAGTCCTGACTTTTTTGTGGGGGGGTTTCTTTTCTCTCTCTCTTTTGAGAAATCTTATGTACATGGGTACCTCATCAGGCTTGACTTGCCGGGACCCATTTCTACATCCACCTAAGCTTCGCTTATGGGGGGGTGTTAGTGTAGTTTTTTATTTTTCCTTTTTTGCTAGGTTTTTCCTACACTTTTTAATAATCTCGCTTAGGTTAATAAAGCATGTCTTATTAGGTGAATGGTTGTGAGGTGTCACCTTCCTATATGTGAGCATCCATTAGCTATCTTGGGAAGATACTTTGCTATCTTTAGTCCGATAGATGGTTGCTCCTCATTGGTTGGTGTTGACACCTCCTCCCTCTTCCTAGCCTATATAAGCATGCTACCTGGCGTGTATTTGCATCTCTTATTTTTGCATCCTCTTAATGCTATTTTGCTTCCAGCATTTGCATTACTCTCTTGGAGACTAACTCTATGATGCTATTTTGATTTTGTATCATTTGCATTCATAGTTTAGATATTTACTCTTTGCACTAGTTTTCTGGGTTATTAATCTTTTCAGATTCTAACACTTTTGGGAGAAGTTCTGTCAGCCCACAAAACTTCATATAATCTCTTGTGCCAATCTCTTCCTTTTTCATCCACCAATTTTTTAATAATATTAACCAAGTTTTTATTTGTGGATTTTTCCTACCCATTGCCTTGAGGGAAGTAGTTTGAAGAGTGAGACAAATGTACACCATGATCGTAACAATACAATTGAATTTCCCTGGATGAAAAATTCTATGCATTATCTGTCACTATTTTACTTGGAGTACCAAAATGGGTCAAAAGATTTTCTGTTAAGAATCTGCATACTTCTTGCGAGGTTGTCACTTTAACAGGAACTGCTTCTACCCATTTAGTAAAATAATCGGTAGCAGTGAGTATGTGTGTATGTCCCACACTTGAAGCTGGATTAATGGGTCCTATAAAATCCAACCCCCACTATTGAAACAGTTCTTCAATGATTACTGGTTTCAAAGGAAAGGTGGCTAACTGTGGTTTCTTAGTAAATAATTGACACTTTTCACAATTTCTAACCCAATGGTAAGTAGCTTTAAACATACTTGGCCAATAATATCCACTTCTTAGGATCTTGAATGTTGTCATTATTGACGAAAAATGGCCTCCACAAGCTCCATCATGGAAAGTTCTTAGCAACTTATCCTGTTGATCAGTGTCAATGCATCTTAAAAACATGCCATCTAGCCCTCTCTTATATAAGGTATCATTAATTATAACAAATTTAGCTACTCTAAGTTGAAGTGTGCACTGATCTTTCCCTTTGAGGTGATCAGGACACCTTCCGTATGTCAGGAAATAGGCAATATCCAAATACCATTCATCCTTGAGACCTATAAATAAAGAAGAGGGATATGATTCTTCTTTCTCTCCTTCTACAATAAGTTTACACAGGCCTTGTCCTCGAACTAATTTAGTTGGATGGATATCCAAGTCAAATTCCTGGACTTTTGCTACCCATGTCACTCGATCATTGAGTGCTACATCTTGTTGTGTGAGAATGCTTTTGACTACTGTGGATGGCACATATACTACAGAATGAGAGTGAAAAATGTAATATCTAAAGTACTTTACTACTTTTACTATAGCGAATGCTTTTTTTTTAGATAATGAGTAGTTAAGCTCGTGCTTCTTCAGAGGTATGCTCATAAAAGAGATGGGTGTCTCTTCTCCTTTATCGTTCTTCTGAAGTAGCATGCCTGACAGTGTGTGCTCAGAAGCATAATAGTATATTGTAAAATCTTTTTTAAAATTAGGATGAAATAGCGTTGGGGCTTTCGCAATAGCTTCTTTTACATTTTTGAATGCTTTTGATGTTGGTTCATCCCACTTGAAATTTTTCTTCTCATTGAGTAACTTAGCCATAGGTTTGACAACTTCTCCAAAATTCGGCATGAATTTTCTCAGAAAATTGATCTGTTCAAAGAAGGATTTTACATCGTTTCTATTAACAAGGAGGCATAATTGCTGAATGGCTTTCACTCCCTCTAGGTCAATTTTCATTCCTTCTTTTGAGACCATGTGTCCAAGTAACTTCCCTTTAGTCACAGCAAAAATTGATTTCTTGGGGTTTAATGAGATTCCATGATCTCTGCATTTCTAGAGCACTTTCCTCAAGTCTTTCAGGTGTTTCTTCTATCTCCTAGAAAACACTATCATATCATCTAGATATACTATAATACATCTATCTAATAAATTACTAGAGTTGGAACTCATAGCTCGTTGGAAAGTGGCACCGGTGTTTATTAAGCTGAAAGGCATTCTTTTGTAAGCAAAGGTTCCCCATGGTGTTGTAAACACCGTTTTGTGTTGATCTTCTTCAAAAACTTCTATCTAGTTATAACCTAAGAAGCCATCTAGGAAAGACATCATTTTTGAACCAACAACTATTTGAAGAACTTGATCCATTATTGGTAAGGTGAAGTTGTCTTTCAAACTAGCTTGATTAAGATTTCTGAAATCAACACAAATCCTTATTTCTCTATTTTTATTTCTGACTGGCACTATGTTCTCCACCCATGTAAAATGGTGGATTGGAAAAATAATTCAGGCTTTAAGCATCTTATTTATTTCCATGAATATGGCATCAGAAACCTTTGGATTATATGTTCTCAATTTTTGCCTAAAAGGAGAAGTTCCTGGTTTCAGAGTAATATAGTGTTTGTATTTACCATTTCTAAAAGTTTTCAAATCATCATAAGACCAAGAAAAAATGTCTATATATTCTGATAGGAGCTTTATGAACCTAGCTTTCTCACCTTCATCAGAACAGGTTCCTAGATTAATGATTTTGGAGCTATGCTTATCACCCAGATTCACCTTTTCATAATCAGCATTTGGATCTTCTTTAGGTGTTAAGTCTTGAGCTAGGAAGGTATCTTTCCTATTGAAAAGCTTTTCAAGATTGACTAAGCCTTTAGGTATAACATTCCCTTTTAATTGCACCACATCACCTTCTTCAGGTGGATTAGGATAAAACTCTTTGCATCCTACATCTGAACCTTCAAAGTAATTCATAGAAAAAACTTTAACACTTTGCAAGAAGGCATTAATATGAGCATCATCTTTGAATACCTGCTAATTGCTATTATTATCAGGAACACTTGGCCTATGAATGATCTCCACTGAATACTTTTGGTCTATGAAATCAGGATGAGGAATTAACAAGGAAGTTGAAACTACTAAGGAGTCTACTTTGTCATTTAGTTCTCGAGGAATGGCTTCAATTCCGAAGGCATCAAAACCTTCAATTTCATCCCACATGCAATTTCTGTAATGTTTCAATCTCTAATTTTTAACTGAAAACATGCCTTTAACTTGTTTTACAATTAGCTCAGCATCTCCTCTAGCTTTCAACAGCTTGATGTTCTTCCCTTTGGCCTCTTCGATGTCGAGGAGTAGGGCTTCATACTCAGCTGTGTTATTAGTATTTTCAAAGGCAAGCTTATAAGAAAAAGGAAATTTCTAATTATTAGGTGATATGAGGACTATACTAGCTCTAGGTCCATTCAAGCAACAGCTCCTATCAAACTCAAGAGTCCATAGCAAGCTTTCTAAAGACTTTTCACCTATTTTTTCATCTTTAGACAAGATCAGATAATTAGCAAAATTAGACTCTTGATAAAGAATTTGAGATTTAGGATCATCAGATGGAAAGACTGTATATTTGGACTTTGTTTCAGGTAATAAGGTTACTTTGTCTTTTCTAATAGGAATTACTGCTTGAGACCAATCCATCTTAACTTCACCTCCCAAATCTCAAAAAAAAGTTTGACTGAGAAGCATGCCATAGCTGGTGGGAATATCAGCTACTAATATGGTGAGTTTGATCTTTTTCTAAGGATAAGCAGCCAATGGTACTTGAGCATCTTTAATTTGACCCACTAAAGGTACTTGTTTTGAATCCATGGAATAACATTTGCCAAATGTTTTAGTTAATGGGAGATCCAAAGCTTTTGCCACAGTAGGTGGAATTATATTATCTGAAGCCCCTAAATCTATAATGCAGTTACTCAACTTAAAACCATGTAGAAAGAGGGAAACATAAAATGGATTAGGCTTACGGTTATAAGAAGGTTCAGGACTAATGGAGTCTAGTTGAATTACCTCCTCCTGATCATGAGACTTCTGTGCTTCAGGTTTCTTTCCCTTGGAGAGATCTTTTTTGTGTTCAACAACTACTTCGCTACCTAGTGAGACTTTGACTTCATTGATTTTCTTGGCTGCTTTATCAGGGGATGATTGGTTAACATATTCAATCAACTTATCAAGTTCACTGGGATTCATTCTCAAATATTGCACAGGAGAAATTTTTCTCTTGGATTTCTTACAAAACTCAACAATGTCAAATGAGGAATCAGGATCAGATACCTTTTTAAAGATTTGAGGAGTAGTTGTAGAGACAGGTGATGACTTACTTTCATTTCCCCCTTTTACCTTTTTCTCTTTAGCTTGAGTTGGAATTGAAATACCTTTGCCATGAATATCAGCTACTGTAGTTTGTTGCCCTCGGGTTAAGACCGAACATGAAGCTTCTTCTAAGGTTAATAAGATATCATCACCTCTGTTAGAATTAGATTCATACTCAAGGTAATAATTTACAGAGTCACCAGGTTCCTTAGAAGATTCTTCTTCTATTATCACATTAGTAGAAGCCACCTTTTCTGCTTCTAGTTGTTGATAGCTGATATTTTTAGGGCAAGAAGTTCCCTCATGGTCATTTGTAAGATGGAAGACACACATGTTGTTTTTGCTAGGGGGAGCTTCAATCTGTAATCTTTGTTGGCTTGAGGGTAAAGTAAGTTGTTTTCCCTGAAAACTACTTTGGCCTGGATATTTTCTTGGGATATCTTGGTATGGAGTGTTCATTTTAGGAAGTTGTTTCTTGAGAGTCATCACATCGTTGATTAACTTTTGAACTAACGAGTTTGACTTTTCTGAGGAAGGTGATTGAGTTTTAGAACCTTGCATTTCTTTCTTCCATTTTCCTGTAGCTAAAAGATCATCTTCTAGTTCAACAGCTAGTCTTTGAGCTACCTCAACATCTGCTACTCTGTTTCTCCTCAAATGAAAACTAATGTACGGAGGCATTTCATTAACAAAGAATCATTTACGATTTTCATCATTGGGTCTCTTGGTAGTAGGAATCTTATGAATTATCTTATTGAAATTTGCTACAAAATCCCTCATGGGTTCCTGTACCTCTCTTTTTAACCGAGTTAACTAAAGTAGCAAGGTATGTTCATCTTCAGAAGATTTAAATTTGTCTTCAAAAGCAGTATGCATATGGTTCCAATCAGTGATAGACCCTTGAGGGAGGTGATGAAACTAGTCTGTTGCATCATCAATCAAGGTTTGTATAAATAACCTCATGGCCACATCTTCATGTGCAATAGCAAGGATAGTGCATGGAGTATTAAAGGCATTAAGATGTTCATAAGTTGATTTCTTTCTATCTCTATAAAATTTAGGCAGAACTTCTTTAGCACCTTTAGGAAGTGGATGAAGATTTCCCCCCAGAGCCAAAGGACCTACTTGTGCACCCCACAGGTTAGCCGCCATCCTAGGAAAGATTGAGCTCAAAGGGTGGATATTTAAATGAGAGGGTATCAATGTTCCAGGTAATATTAAGGCTTGGAGGTTCATAGCTATGGGAGTTGATTTCTTAGGGGAGGTTGGTCTACTTTTACTTTTGATGGACTTCTTTCACTTCTGAGAGAGATCAGGGGCAAAATTGAGACTTTTTACAAACTCATAAGACTCATCAATGAATCCCTTCCTTTCTTCATTTGGAGTATACCTTTTGCTAGCCAACTTATCACTATATAGGTTAATATGTAACACTCAAAATGGTCTTGGTACTAGTCTATCCACTATTGCTTCCTCGTTAGCAATAGGTACATCCCTAATGAGTTCGACCCTTTCTTCTTCTCTTTCAAGCACTTGATTAACTTGTGTAAATTGCTCTATGCTTGTTCTGAGTTTCCAGTTTAGTGTACTTAAGTCTGAAATGATATCTTCTTGTGTGTTATCAAACCCTAAGACTGGTTGAAGTACTAGGAAAACTTCACGTTGCGGTAACACCATTTTATCAATCCCCAGCGGAGTCGCCAAAAATTGTTAGTGAACAAATTTTCCCATGAAAGTTTATATATATATAAATAGAGAAAAGAATGTAAACTAACAAATGAATTCCTATCCGAGAGGCTTAGGAATTCTTTGCTTAATATTTCCTTTGATGAAAACAGGCGCAGCTACCTTTATTGCAATCAGAGTTTTCAGTTTAAAGGTTTCAATAGAAAGATCTTTACAATAAAAAATGATCCATTGAAAGTGCTGAAACAAGTTATTTCATTTCATCAATATGAAACAAACTTTAATGCAAAAGAACCACTCGATTTTAACTATCAAAATGATCCACATAATTGAGAATTAAGATATCGAGCAGGCAATAAAACCACTAATTTCTCACAGCATTCCCAATACTCAGAATTCACAAATTCAGAATCGATGATAGGCACAGCTAAAATCTTTAACTAGCATTTATATAAATACTAAATGAAATAAGTAGATAATAGTATCTACTCACAAAAAAAACCTTCAGCTAAGATTCAAACTGTAGAATTTCAATATGTCTGCATAAATTCTGAGTTGCTACGTCTAAACTGGAAATAAAACCATAAACAAAAATAGTTCTTTCTATCGGTCTATCAGAGAAAAATCCCCTAAAACAATAAAAATTATTACATTTATAGGCATGGGGCTGGACCAAAGCCAAAATTACCCTGCCAAGAGTTAATCGTCTTTTTGCCAAGAAAACTATCATTTTTGAAAAGTAACTAGAATTGAAAATGGCAAATGAAAGATAACAAAAACTCTATCAAGCGTATCCGCTTGCAGCGCTGTCTCCACTGGCCGCTCCTTTAGCCATTTTCCATGTTTCATACATAGCCGAGAAGGCTGAGATAACTGACTAATGTGACAAGCTGATGTAGGTGAATCTCTATTTCCAGACTTCCTTTATCTTCTTCAGCTCGGTGACCTTTTCCTCATGCATCTCTAGGTGCTTTAAGTTAATGATCAGCATTGCCTCAGTATGCGCCACGTTGGAGAAGTCCTGCTTAGCCGACATCTTTTCACCCTACCACTCCTGAAATTTCCTTTGCATTTCTTTAATTATTTCTTTTGATTGGGCAATAGAGTCATCATCCTTTTCCATGAACTGCTTGGCAAACCATTTGAGATCATTCTGAGTAATCTGATGAATGACTCTGAGTTCTTGTAGAGCTTCTTTGATCTCAGATATTCCTTGCATCAGCACTTCATTTCTCCACTCAATATAATATTTAATGACATACATGGCTTTTTTATCAAGACTGGCTACAGGGCATTCAGCCTAAAACATTTGTAGATTGAGCTCCTACACGTCTTCCAACCACATAACTATTTTGGACCAGTTATTCCTTTCCTTTTCATACCCATCATTGCTTGTTTCCACCTTCTTGGAGATATTCAATATTTCATTTGATGCCTGATCTAAGTGACCTATGTGTTTGATAGTGTTATGCAGAACATCCAGCACCCACTCACTTGCTATTTTTGACACCGCCTTACACTTGTGCAAATTTTCCAGTGACTGCTGGTTGGTTAGGGAAGACATGTCAACGATCACTGACATCTCATTGATTGGCTTAGCCTCAGGATGAAGGATAGCATTGATATACTGACCCATGCTTTTAATCATCTCCTTCATCTCTTGCTTATCTTGCCCATCTTTCCACACCCTTTCTGCGATCTTCTTGTTGGATACTTTGAAGAATTTCATATTTGTCTTGTAGTTTGCCTTTCCAAGCTCAACCTTGGTTATCTAGTAATCCTGAGGAGCTATGAAGTCATGAGCACTTCCATCAGGTGGTGTGGCTATCTCTGCTACTCACCGCCCTGAAGTTTTGTCAAAGTTGATCCTCGACTCTATTCTCACTTTCTTCACTTTAGGCATCTTACCAAGGCACTTCCTAACTAGGTCATCAATTGGCATGGATATGGGAACAATTCTTCTCTTCTTTTCCATTGATGTCTCTAGCCATTTGGGAGTTACCTATTCTTTTTCTGCAATGGAGGAAATATTGACTAGAGTGAGGTTACCCTATTGATTTTTGGTAGTCACTGACAAGCTCTGAGGCTCTGGTAAATTGTTTGCCATGGGTGGGTCTTCCGCTGCCTCGAGGTCCATAGTTATGGTGCTCTTGCTTTTAGTGATCAGTGCCTTCTTCATACTCGAGCGAGTTATCCTTTTACTTTTTAGAGTGTCCTCTTGAACCTGAATTTGAAGTGTTTTTGGAATTGCTTCAAGTTTGACTTCAAGTGGACCTGCCAAAAATTCAGGGACACTCTGATTAGTTTGCTTCTAGGCAACCTTTTTATCTTTTCTAGTTGAATATTTCTCAGAAAATCTTGGAGTAACTGCCACCTTTGACTTTATCCATTTGGAAGTTTTGGCTATCACATCCTTGGTACGAGCATACACATCCTTCTCTTCTCTTTTCTCCCAGTCGATCTTTGTAATAGGCATGCATTCAATTTGATCCATGTAAAATTGATCATTTATTTCCTCAAAATCATCATCCTTCAGCCCATGAGTATCCAGCTCCACATTGAACATGATGACCTGCTTAATGGTTAAGCATGACCAAATCCTCTTCCTCACCTTGAATTCATTGTGGTAATTCACCCCAAAATCCTCTAGCTATGGGGAGTGAAATAGAGAAATTGCATTTTTGACATTATTTCTGGTAAAGCTGATGTAATCAAAATCTAGTTGAGAGGTGAAAGGTTTAAGACACAAGCGAGTCAATGACTTGGCTGACAATAGAGCTTCTTTCACACTAGGGCATTTATAATGTCCAGTTTCAATCGGGAAGAATACTGAAGAGGATTTTTTAAAAATTTGAAAGGATTCAACAAGAGAGGCAAACTATCTACACATCTCTAATAACATCATAGAGTCTGAATAGTAGCATGGTAATTTCAAGGGCTCACCAAGAAAACCACCTACTCTGATATAGGTAAATCTGGGAAACTGAATAAAATAGCAACCATAAGTTTGAATAGCTTGCATGGCTTCCTTTGACATCCTATCATTCTCTCAACCTTGCAGTTCAAAAACCAATTTCCCTAAAAAGACATCATTGATTTTCTTAAACTCTTTGCATACTGTGTCTTCTTGGAGATCTCTGTAATACTGATAGATAGGCATGTCATCTACCCAAGGTGAATGTGGGAGATAGTCCCAATCTTTGGACACTACTAGGATGTAGATCAGGTAAGAAGACAAGAAGAATGAACCACAATTGGTCACATTAATCAAGCCCTTGTGCAAGTTCTCAGCTATGAGGTCTGACCAATCAATGAACTTGACTCCCTCAACTATCTTCTGTATAAAGAAATACATCCAGGATTCCCAGTGGAAAGCATGCTCATTCCCTTTAATTCTATTCAATAGGAGGACAATATCCGCAATCTCTTTGATAAAATGTTTGATAGTCAATGGTTTAGGTAGCCTAGAACCCCCCTCTGCGGGCTGTAAGAGCTAGGACTGAGCAATCTTGGTGTCATAGATGGTTTTGTTTGCTGCATTCAGGTGCTCAGCCTCCTCGAATGTCCATGGTTCATAGGATTCTTTATGAGGGATCTTGAGGGTGGAATTTACACTGGTTCTATTGATTTTGACAACTACTTCTCTTGAGGTTTTCTTAACACACCCAGAAACAGGGTCGAAATGATTTGCACACTCAAGGATACATTCAGGGTATTGGATAGCAGCAGGAAAAGTAGCAGCTTCTATTAACCCACTTTCCACTAATCTCTGGTAAATGAGATTTGATGGGGTGTTCTTGGCTCACTCTACTATTTCAAATAGGTTTCTATTTACTAGGAACGTGTCGCGAATTTCAGGGAGTGAGCTGAGCAAAGGTGGTTTTTCTAACTTAGGCAACTTTGGGAAAAAAAGCATCATGATTATCAAACGAAGCTAAGGCTAGAAATGGACCAAAACAAAGAAAACATAATTTGAAATGCAGAAGCAAATGAAAAATGCACTTACAGCTTGATAGAGACACAGCCTACAATTCGCCCTTCCTATCCAGTATGCTGAAATTTCTATGGAGAAAATGAAAAGAGTGGGAAAATGGCCAAAAATCAATGCATTTAAAGGCAGGCTTGTGCAAAAGATTATAGGGAAGATTCGGTGAGTAAGGGCAATAATTGTTCATTAATGTGGCATGCACTGGGAAGGACGTCGCGTGTGCTCTATTTTACACATTCCATCAAATCCGCACATGCATAGCTTGACTGGATAATCATGACATGACAATATTATTCTTTTCCAAATTTTTTCCATAGGTTGAACACGTACCACCTTAGATCTTTCCATTCATGATTTAATCATGCCTCGGGAGATGTTGTACTAGGATCCAACTTGATCTGATTCAGCTAATTAAAACTTGCATACAACTTATGTTAGCGCACAAAATTGACACTGAACCTGAAGTTCACTTTTTGGAGGGACGGGTTTCAACTTCTACTTCAATTTCAATAAGGCAGACACAAGGAAAGAAACTGGGCTGGCGGATGATGATTGACGCTAACCTGAAGTTGAAGTCAAAGTAAACAGAGTTTCAAGTTCAAATTTGATGACGAAAATGAGACCAAGACACCAGGATGCATTAAAACTATAAGTGCTAACAGGAAGCTTGAAATCTTGTTCACATAGGGTGGAAATGGAAAGATCTTCTGTAATATACTCTATTTTTTTCTCACGCGTGAAGCTTTCATTCCTCATAAATGAACTGCAAGAGAAATAGAGTGGCACCACCTTCTACATTTAAATTCACACCATTGATCTCAAAAAATCCTATGATCTAGGAGAGAAAATAGGGATGACTCATTTATCACTTGACATACTGGCAGTCAATCCAATGAAAATTCTCCACTTGTACTTTTCTTTCACTACTAGCATTTCAAACTGAACCTACTAATCCTTGGGGATAAATGTCACCGAGTTGTTATCTTGCTATACATAAAAAGTGAGCATATTGCCTATGCAATATATCAACAACCATTGATTTCATCTTTGATCAAATGGAGGACATTTGATTCATTAATTAATACAAATGTGATGGGTCCCTTATCTATTTTCTTTACTCGCTATGTCACTATCCTTAAAACTCGAGCAACTCTCCATAGCAACAAAGCGACTTTTGTAGATCTAAGCTTAATCTAAAGGTGAGGAAATTGCATTTCATCCATATAACTATGGTGGGTTCCTCAGTTACCATGTTGCATTGAGTAAATAATACACAATTTTCCATAGTGACTTGGTGATGATTGTTGATTTGATTCAATTGAATGGTCATTATCTTTCATCTGAATTCTGACTTGGGTGTGGGTCCATGTTATTGATGACGTGGAAATATCTTATCAAATTGGCATATAATTTAATATTATAATCCTTGTTGTGACATCTCATGATTTAGGTTCCATCGCATGCACATTTTCAAGCTAGGCCCTATGTCACTACTAGCGAGGTGCAAAGATTTTTTAGTCATGACATAGCGACCTCCAGTGTTCTTAAAACTTTTGGTGCATACGTGCTTCTATCAGGATGTCACTATGTCTAGGAGATTACATGGTTCATTTTTAACAAAGTAGATTTTGGGACCCAACTTCAAAGATTTGTCACCACAAAACCATTTTTTGTCGAGTCACTATGTCACTACCGGCAAGATCCATTATTTTTTTGGTTGTGACATAGTGACCTCATGAATACAGTTGAAATCTGGTGCCAGAAAGATATCTACTTTTTAAACATGATTATCATAATCAATACCACTGATAAAGTATTAAAGGCACACATCCATAACATCAGTTGGGAACTCTCATGGTCATCAATTTTTTCAAAAACCACCATCTTGTATATTCTCCATTAAGGCACTATGTTGTTACTAGCAAGGTGCAAAATTTTTCTAATCACAACATAGAAACTCATCAGAAAGACTAGATTCTAGTGACACCACTTGTAATTCATTACACTTGGTTCATTTTCTAGTTCTAACAATTTTGACATGAAGCACATGACTGAACCTTTTTGAAATAATGGATTTTTCTAGTGCTAACCCTCCACTTTATGACATCACTATTCAATTTCATGGTAGTTGCTATGTTGCTATCCTTAAAAAACTTGCATGTTCACATAGCAACGACATGATAGTCATAGATCTTGTAAAGATCAAACGGTGGGACCAAATAGGTAAAAGGAACTTGGTATAATAGAAGATTTAGATGAGTCAAGGAATATTTGAAATTTGAAAGGCTTCATTCCTGAATAAATTCAAAAAGAATGCAAGACTTAGGGTTTGACAAGGTTTTTCAAAGGTTATTAAAATTGCAAGGACAAAAAACCAAAAACCTTAGTAGGCAAGCAATGGATTCAAATTTGACTTTATATACCTAGACTAGAAGAAATTTATTTTGTAAAAAATCAGAGCAACATTCCCTCTATTTCTTTGTTGCTTCCTTAGCTTTCCTCTCTTCCTCTTCTTTCCTTTCCTTTTCCTCTCTTTCCTTTTTTCTCTTCAGATCTTTTCCTTTCTTCTTCCTCTATTTTCCTTTTCCTTTCTTCTTTCGTAATTCTCCTATTATCTTCACCTTCCTTTCTTTTCCTTTCATTCATAAGCAATTTTTGGTTGACTTCCTCTATCTTTTGTTTTTTAATTTCTATTAGCCTCTTTTCTTCCTTAATTTGTTTTAACTTTTCTTCAACATCCTTAGTGTCTATTATATTTGGTTCAGAACCACCAAATGGATTGGTATCATCAATGTTAAGAGTAATATTAGTTTGATCAATATTCATAGTGTCACCACTAATTGCCACTTTTGAGGTTCTAGGAGCTAGAGGAGATGTTGCCTACGACTCTAACAAAATCTTGCTAATAGTTTCTATCATCTCCTTTCTCAACTTTTCCTTCTCACCAACCATAAATAAGAATGACCTCAATTTATTCCTTAGGTATGGTGTGAGGTTATTCAACAATCTCTTAATTTCATCTTAATCATTGGTCTTGCAAATTGTCCTTAGCATAGACTTTCGAAGTTCAAGGTCTTCTTCTCTTGCTGGAGACTTCTTTTCTATGAGTCTCTCATAGAATTTTTGGTTCACTACTCCTTTTATATCCTTCATACTAAGATCATTTACAATAGATATATCAATTTGATCTTTCTCAAAATTATTGTAAAGATCATAAAACTTGTTCATTTGAACAAAGTTTCCCTCATTTGTAATTGCTATGTTTATCTTCTCAATCTTTGACTTCCATGGTTGTCAAGCTTTTCCTTCTGCTTGTTTAGGTGGAGTCACCTTTTCAGCTTGCTTGGTTTCTTATTCCTCAACCTCTTCATCATCACTAGACTCAATTGTCAACAATTATTTTTGCCTCTTGCTAGGTCTTGTAGCCATTTGTTTGACTCTCTTAGTCTTAGTTGACACTACTTCAATTAGTCTCTTTGATTTTCTCTTGTGTTCACTAGGTTGAACATTAGACACTACTGCATATGGTATGGTCTATCTCGAGGTTGTCTCAGTAACCCAAGATTGATGACTAGATGGAAGGCTCCCCCTATTGGATGGCTTAAAGGGAACTTTGATGGTGTTGCTAAGGGAAACTCAGGCAAAGTGGATTGTGGAGGAGTTCTGAGAGATCATACAAGTAATATAATAGATGCTATTGCTATACATATTGGTATCTCTAATAGTCATAAAGTTGAGGCTACTGTAGCTCTATATACAATGAGAATAGCAGTGGAAACTGGTTTTCGAAACCTTTGGATGGAACGAGATTCCTTAAACATTTTTAATATGCTTAATGGTAAAAAATTGATTACTTGGTCGATTGAAGCTAGTGTTATGGAAATTAAATCTTTAATGAATAAATTTGAAAAAGTAATTATATCTCATTCTTTCTATGAAGGCAATGCGGTGGCTGAATGGATTGCTAACTAGGATGTCCAAAGGGGGTATAAGATGACATGGAATGGTGACTTAAGCAAGAATGTTCATTTGAAAGCCCTTATTAATTATGATACAACTCACATGATGAAGGGAAAGATTTGCCAAGATTAGCAATTTAATGATGTATGGAAGTGGGGTTATGGATGTCAGTGTTCTTTCCCTGAGGAAGTACATTAATGTGATTTTTATCCTGGCTTTGCATGTATATGTTCTATTGCATGCCTTAGTTGTTTTAATGAAACATTGTCTTTGATTAAATCATTATTTCTTTGTGTCCATTTGACCTTGGCTTTTTGCAATAAATCAAAGTCTTTGAAAATGGGTGGAGAACCAAGAAAATAGGAGCCAAAAAACTGTAAGGCATGTAAGGCCAAAGCTTCTATTTGGAAAATTCTATAGAAGGGTAATGTCACCACATCTTGGGGCACCTTCATGGATGTAAACCTCATGTTACAGAGACACTCTTCAAAAACTAGATTGAAGATAGGGTTTCCCTACATGGGGTGACTGTGCATTTGGCTAGAGATTTTATAGCCGAGGTGACAGGTTTGCCTAAGGAAGGCATAAAGTTTAGTAAAGAAATAAGTATTTCAAATGTTGCATTTAAGGAATTCCCCAAAATGGATAAGGAGGAAAAGAATTTGGAGAAGAATGGTGATTTTATTGAACTGGGTCAAATCAAGGTTATTTGGTAGGATGTGCTCTCCTACATCCGTGAGTATTTTATTTTAGATGGTAGAGCTAAGCATGTTCATAAATTTCATTTTTTGTTCCTCAATCACTTTAGGCACAAGGATAGGCTCTCATTTCCTTTTTATCTGAGATTTTCTTTACTCCAAAGTTTGTAAGCTCATAAGAAAAAAGAGTCTTGTCTGATATTACATGAAGGGTTAATTTTACTTATTAAGGATTATTGTAAAAATAAGGCTATTATGTATTCCTCTCCATTTGAGAAAAATAAGGGCTCTATTAGCAAAACTTACTCTAGGAAGAGTAAGGGTGAGGAAGAGGTTAGGGGAAAAAGGAGGAGTCTGAAGCAAGAAACCCAAGAAACCCCTCAAAAAAATGTGGAAGAGATTACTGAGTTTGCTAACTTGGATAATAATGATGACAAAAATTTGGAGGAGGAGGAGAATACAAATGTGGGAGATTTTAGTTCCAATTTGGAAGGCTACCTAGGTAGTAAGGGTGAGATTGGTAAGGATGAGGAGGAAGAAAGCATTGAGAAAAAAATAGGGTTGAGTAATGTTGGTGAAGAGAAAATTAATTAGAGTGAGCATTCCTAGGGAGCGAGGGATGAAAAAGAAGAAATAGTGAAGGAAAAGGAGGACCTTACTAACAAGGATGTTGTGAATGTGAGGGAAGATGAAAGGATAGAGAAGGATGAGTCTACTAGTAGGGAAGAAATGTGGAAGGAGAAGAATGAGTCTACTAGTAGGGATACTATGCTTTCTTTCCTGCATACTATAAAGCTTAAAGCTAATACCTCTCTCCAAGATGACTCATGGATGTATAATGAATTAATGAGTTTGAAAATAAAAGTGGAAAAGGTGCAATAGAAATAGGAAATTTACCATGCAAAGATCAATCAGATGGAAGTTCAAGTTGGTAATATACTGGATAAACTAAAGGAATATGAACACAAACTTTGTCTATTGATCAAAGAAAGTGACAATAAGATGGAGTAGGTTACTTCTAGCATTTGTGCAGCTGCTGCAAGTTTAGGGAAGTGAACCAATGAAGAAATCATGTCTCTAGGTGGACCAAGTAAAAGAACCAGACAGAGCTCTAGGAAAAAGGCAGCTAAGGTAACTGGGGGATCTACTGCTGATACCATCCAAAGCACTATGGAGGTAGGAAAAGAGGTGGTGAAAATGATTATAGAGCTGCAATAGAACCTAGTAGTGTCACTGGTATCTAGTCTTTGTTTTTGTAGTGATCTTAGTAATTGGTCACTGATCTTGGTTATTTTAACTAGTTTTTATATGTTGTAAAAACTAGGTTCTGGGTCCTTGTAAAACATGGGTTCATTTTTTGGTCTTTTTATGTGGTTTTAGGTCCTTATAAAACCTAATTTTGTAACTTTTAAACTGCAAGTTTTAGGTCCTTGTAAAACCTGGTAGTGCTTCATGGTTTATTTTTTACTTTTCTGTTAAGGGTTTTGAGTACCCTTCAAAACCTATTTTTACCTTAATCTAAAACAATATGTTTTACCAAAAAAATATTGCAAAAACGATAAAATACCTCTTTCCAAAAATAGATTTTTCTTCAAAATCACTCTAAAAAGTCACTTTAGAATTCTCTTCACTTTGAATGTGTTTGCAATGAAGTAAAATTCAATTCTATACTCCATTTATGCATCGACTTGAAACATGCATTTATTGTGTACTTTGCATATATGGAAAAGTTGTTATTTTCATTCTACTATTAGATAACTATCTAGAAGCATCTATTCAATCTTCAAATGCCACCTGAGATTTACTATAGCCTCCTTCCATCATGAAAATAATCCTCAAGACTTTGCATCATGAAACTCTCTGCAAAAATGTACTTTTCATCTTCTATTATAGAATCAAATTTTACTATGATACTAGCAACTTTGAATTTCATCATAACTTGTTTAGATGAGCTCCAAATCAAAAGTGAGCTTAGGTGCCATCTAAACACAACTGGATACATATTTTCCTAAATTTGCTAATTCTAATTTAGTTTTTGCACAAAGTTCTTAAATATTGATGCTATGAATAAGCTTAGTTCAACTTAATTGAATCATAATCAACAACTGACTTCGATCTTCTTGTCTCATCATCATCTAACTTTTCTTTTGAGATATCTATTCCTTTCATGAATGCATCATTAAGTTCTTCTTGAAGTTCATTAACAATGTTTCTTTTTTTTCATTGCTTCTGCTAGTTTTGGAGTTCCTTTCCTTGTTCCTTCTATCATTCCTTCTATTTCTGAAGTTTCTTCCATTGTTTCTTTAGTCTCCAAATTTTTTGTCCATTCTGTAGTACTTTTTTGTGTGTTTGAAGTTATTGCATAACTGACATATAGGTACTCTATTTCTAGGATTTTCTGATCATTAGGTGCATCACAATTTTGAGCAATGTGTCCTAAGTTGTTACACTTATAACACACAATTTATCTTCTATCATCATAAGATCTTCTTTCTCTCAATGTCATTTCATTAGATCTTCTTCTATCTGTAGGGTTAATATTTCTAGACATTCTACTATTTCTTCTATCATTTCATACTTAGGTTTCCTACAATTAATTTTATTATGACCTATACCATGACAATTATGATAATAAAAGTCCTTAACATGATTAAATGACTTATTAGTAGAATATTTTTTCATATGACCTACTTCATTACATAAAAAGCACCTACCTTTGAATTCATTCCTAGTTATCTTGGGAGTCTCCACTTTCTTTGGTTCATCCAAGATTTCAACTTCATTGATTTGATCAATTTCTTTAGGTTTCTTAGAAGATTGATTGGATTCAATCTTATCATTAGATTTGTCTTTTTCTTTAAGATCTAATCTAATCTCAAGTTTCTTTGTAGACATGTTAATTAGATAATGAAGATTAGTCTTGTCATAAGAAGGTCTCTATATAGACATAGAATCATTAAGTTTTTCTTTGCTAGAATAAAGTTTCTCAAGCTATATTTTACACTATGCCAATTCACCTTTCACAATAGTATTGTACTTATGGAGTTCTTCATGATCTTCTTTTAATGCTTCAAACTCAGATGTTTTCTTTGCTAGACTTGCTCTCAGTTCCTTAGCTTGATATTAGATCAGCAGATAGTTCATACAAAAATTTGCATATATGACTTTCACAAAAGTTTGCTCACTTCACAATAACATAAACTCACAAGTTCACACTCTTGATACACATCTAATATCACAAGAAGTCCGATGCATAAATACCATGCCTTTACATAAAATAATGCTGGCTTGGCTAAGTCCACAATTCACTTTTCCAAGTTAGAGTAAACATTTAGGATGTTAGCCATAATTGGACAAGTAATTGTTTTGCAAATAAAATAATTTTTTCCTTCAATTCCATTGTCCTGCTTCATCAAAACATGATCAAATCTATTTTGTACAATCTATACAAACTTTTGAGGTTATACATGTCATCACCAACATGTATACTGTCTCCATGTAACTTCAATTGACATAATATTATGTCTACAACATGTTATAAGCAAAACAATATATTACTATAAACCAAATTCTATACTTAGACAATTTTATGATAGCCAAACACTAAGTATCTTTATTTTTGAGGTTTCCTATCAACATGTACATTATGTTTTTCTATTTATGACAACAATTACGTATCAAAATTAGCCAATTGTCAACAACGGTTGAGCAAGATGAAGAATAAAATATAGTAGTGACTAAGAATAGTGAAGATTGAATGGGCTAGTATAAGCCATGTGAATAAAATAGTGGAGAATGAGCTACACGGTGATGACCAAGTGTTAAAAAATTAAAGTTTGTGAAAGAATTGAGTTTGAGGCTGACATAGTTGAATTTTTGGATTAGTCAAAACATGTGAGTGCTAAAATGCATGAATTGAGTTTGTTATGCAATAAAAGGCAAGGATTTATTGAGAAGTTTCTAGAAGTATCAATGAAGGAATAGAAGGACAAAATGATAGGAAGATTCATTGAGTCTAACCTAACCCTAAGATCTACAATGATTTTTAATAGGAAAAAGATTAAAGCTACCTATTTAAGGAGGCATAAGAGATGTTTTTAAGGTTGGTCTATCGTTGATTGGAAATTTTAAGAACTTATGAAGAACAAAGTAGTAGAGGAAAAGTAAGAATATTTTTGAAGTGTTTTTACTTGAAGGGATTCCAAGAATATTAGTGAAGGAGAAGGTAATGAATTCTAATCAATGAACCAAAAAATAAGCTAAATGGATATCTAAATTTCCAAAGTGAGTTGTATCTAAACATATCAAGCCTGTTGTTGCTTTCCAACCATTTTGGGAGTCAAAATCCTTTAATCAAGGTGACATTATAATGGAATGATCTAAAGTCCTCTAACCATGACACTCCTAATATGGTGATTAAATCCTTTAATAGGATCACATCTAATAGTGTGTTTTGTAACCTTTAACAAGGTTGGCTCTTAATCGAGCTAACTTTAGAAGATTGAAAAGTGGTAGTTGTTACTTGGTGGTTTTTCCCAAATTGGGTGTCCATGTTAAATCCTTGTGTCATAGAAGTGTGAATGTTATATGTATGATGCATGTTATTTAATCTTGTTTTCTTTATAATTGGTTAGCACATACAAAATAGGGAGTTAAGTAATGAATGAATATGTTAAATTGTTGATGAGTTGCTATGTAGACTGAGTGTTTTTAAGATTTTGAATAAGTTATTTGAAGTTAGTAAAATTTGAATTGGTACATATTGACCTAAGGATAACTAATTCACCCCCTCTCAGTTATTTTCTAATAAAGGAAAAGTGATTGTACTTGTCAGATCCAATAAATTTCACTAGCATTACATCATGTAGAATCAATATTATAAAAGCATACAACTACATGAATAAGATAGAATAGAAACACAGATATACATGTAGAAAAACCTTCCAAGTAAAAACCCCCACATTGAAAAACATTGAGCCAATGTATTATTCAAAAAAAAGTTACAATACATATTTGGGCTCTAAGACTACACATGGACATTTATATCTTATTCTATCCATAGAATATCTAATACTAAAAACCTATGTAATGAACTCCTCTTCTCTCTATCAAACTCTATAAATCAAAAAAGGTAACAACATAGATAGAGCTTAACATTAGAGGTAGGTTCCCATGGTTTCCAAAACACCCTTCAGGGTATGTGTAGGATCATGGTCAACTAAACTATGCTCTTAAGTGGAATTAAAAAATTAGCAAATCAGGGTTATGTCAACTTGACATACAAATTTCTACTTGTTATAAACTTTCTATCAAAAAGTTGAGAGAAAAGAATCTATAGCAAATGGAATTTAGTTTCTAAACTACTAGGCCTTATCTGAAAAAAATAAAAATTGATTGGTCAAAATTTTGAATTTTAATGCAATTATACAAAAATTTCAAGACAAAAATAAGTAGATGTATGTCTGACCACCTTAATCAAAATCAAATAATAATATTTTATAATAATATTATAGATATAAGAAGTAGACTCATGCCTGGATGTGACACATATTCATGGGTATTTTTATTCTACGTAAATAATTAATTATTAATTTTTTACTTTAGTATTTTTGGATAAAAAAATCTCATCTCTGACCACCTTAACTAATTCAATATTCTACAAAAAAATAATTTGATTTTTTTCCTTATAGTAGAAGAAACATAGAATGTGATGCATCTTGTGGATTTCAAAAATGTTGTTCCATTTGCAAGTTATAGTTATTTTTCAAGTAGTGTACGGTTAACACTTTATACATTACTCCATTAGAAAATAAGTAATAATTACTTACTGAACTTATAATTTTACAAACCTTACATTTAAGGAAAGCTAAGAACATTCTAAAGAAACCCTTTTCATTTCATCAAATTTTGGTGAAAAAAAAATCATCAGCTACATGTTTTAAGTAAAAAACACACAAGAATAGGTCAAAAACACATTTTTGGGATCTTTTCAAAGTTAACCATATAGGGTTGGTATGGAAAGACACAGTAGGGCTTATAAATATATTAATTTTTTTTTGTTTTGTATTAGGATAAGTGGGAAACAAGCTGGAATAGATTTTGAAATTCTTTGAGGCATTTCAAAACTAGATATTTTTTAGATCACCACTTTTTGGCACACCATGATCCTGCATACACCCTTCAATGTAAAAGAGGTAAATTGTCTCACAACACAAGAAATATGCTAATTCTATGATACTTTGATCATAGCAACTTCCAACGCAGCAATGCCTATCTCATCCATAATGACCATCCTACAAAATATAATGCAAGCACAACATAGAAATTAATATGAAAAGTACTAGGCACATTCCTTACCTCACAACACTTGTTAAAAGTGAACTTCAATGCACAAAGGAAATTGCTAACCAAGACTCTTTAGTCTACATAGAAAATTGCCAAAATAATTTCCACACCAAATGGAAACATATTCCAATAACTTCCCATAACTTGGCATCTTCCAAGTGAGTACATCTTAGAAAGTAAACTCCTCCAAGATAATTGGGGGGGGGGGGTGAATTAGTTATATAATTAAAATATCTCTACATATCTTTAGTCATTCTAAAATATGTAAATAGTGGATACAAAAACCATGTACAATAACAAAAGATATGCTAACTATGGAAGCCCTTGATTAGAATAAGAACCTTAGTGGGGATGGTACCCAAAAAATTATGTAAGAATAAAAAAGTTCATTAGTAGAGGATAGACCATATTTGGAGTCAATGAAATACAATTAGTACATATGAGTCCCTATTAGGAGACTTTGAATCCCTATTAGGAAATTCCCACCCTATTAGGAGTTGTGCTAACCTTGTTAGGAGTTGAAAAGAAGACCACTAAACCATCCAAATAGCCCATGCACTATTGCTTCCAAATAAGTAAAATGCGAAATAACTATTCAAATAGAAACTTTTATTTTCCAAATACAATTGATTTTAAGCTCACCATGCCTCAACCACACCAATCTCTACTATGATCTTCACAACATCACATACAAAGTTTTCACAATAGATATTAGAAGGATATTACAAGAATAATCTCACCGATGATTACAACCAAGGAAAATGTCTTTCCTTTATACTAGGTAGTAAAATAAAATGTTGAGTCAGTCTTAAGGCTTTCCAAATTTTCAATAGGAATAAAAGAGATCTTTAAGATATTACATTACAAATTACATTAAAATATTACATCATTTAAAGATTACAACCAATTTGTCGGCACACATTCTTCATAAATTTACATGTATTAAACATCTGATTATGCTATCTTAACAAGGGCATCTTCAATATATCTTCATCCTTGGTCTCATCTAACTCAACTAGATTCTATATTTGTTAGGAGATACAATCCAAACAACAATACCTTCTTTATAGAAATTTTGTTTGAGAGCTTCTTGTACTAAAATATTTATGACTCTATCTAGTCTTCATATTTTTGTATGTTTTCTCAACTGTAGCATCTAGATATACTGTTAAAATATAATCCCAAGCATACATAAGTTGATCTACAATCCTTGAACGATGCTAGAATTATTTCTTCCTTTACAACTCTTCCAATCTTCATAGAATAACTAGTATGTTGACATCAATGAAAAAAATGTCATGAATGCAACACATAAGCTCATAATCATGTCTCCAATAATGCTAATATAATCCCCCATAGGAATACCATCAGCATTCATGCTAATAATCTACCCATCTAACATTGATGGTAACATAGATTGAAAACATCCAAGTTCCAAGAATACCAAATATACTTCTTCCTCATTTTCCTTTGCTCCCCCATTCATGTTGTTTATGAATGCCATCTATCACCAAGTAACCAAAAAATCCTCTTCATCAATCAAAAATCTCTCTTCCAGATATATATCTCTCCCAAAGGATATATCAAGCATAATATTCACATCTCTCCTCAAATATATATATATATATAAAAGGATTTTTTTCATGTGTGTATCTCTCCCCTATTCACAAAGATATCATTATGTCAACTCTCAAAGTTCAAATATTTCCAAACTAAATTGTTCAAGCTCTAGTGTCCAAATAAAAGATAGAATACCAATACCAAGAGTCCTTAATGACTTAGCTCAAGAAAAGATACTCCTCATAGGAGAAACATCAAGTATCCAGTCTAGTTAAAATAGTGCTCTATTGCTAGCTGGGGTGATGCAATCTTTGCATCAATTACTCTAAAGTACATTAGGGCATAACCCCAAGCATACCTCTCGAATACTCAAATGTGTCTTTCACCAAAGTTTTTGTGAATATATCTTCTATCAAATCCTTTGTGCTAACATATTCCAATATGATATCTTTCTACAACTATCTCTCACAAAAAGTGATACTTAATAGATATATGCTTTATCTTGAATGTAAAACTAGATTCATTGACATACTTACATTAATTGTATTATTATAATGTATGATAAAAGGCTCAGTAAACTCTATTCCAATGTATTTCAATATTTTCTTCATCCAAATAATCTAATAAAAAAATTTTCTTCTGCTACATACTCTACTTTTTTTGTTCTTTATGAAATGTAATTGTGTTTCTTGCTCAACTAAGAAATCAATCTTCCTACCTAGAAGAATGCTCCACCATTGGTTCTCTTTCTTTCATCTACATGTCTTGCCCAATTCACCTTATGTATGCATATAAAGTGAAATCATGTGATCTATCATACCAAAATTTATAATTAGGCATGCCTTTGAAATATGTGAAGATTATTTTTATTGTTGCATGACATATCTCTTTAGGATCTGCCCAAAATCTTGCAACAAGTCAACTACATTAGCTTTATAAGGTCTAGTGTGTTTAAAATACTATTATCTTATTTGAAGAATTATTTTATCAATCCAATCATACTCATTTAAAATTATTTCTTCATTTCTTCTAAAATGCTTCACTTGCTACAGCTTTACCTCCAAAAATAATGTCATCCACAAATACATCAATAGTCTATAGGCCATTCATGTTATCTTTTCTCAAATATAAATTACTATCAACATTACCTGTCAAAAATTTCCAAACTTGTCAAATACTTATCCAATCATGCATACTAGGTTTTAGGTTCTTTTAATCCATACAATGCCTTATTCAATTTTCAAACTATATCCTCTTTATTTGACAAAGAAAATCCATTAGGTTACTTAATGTATACCTCTTCTTCAATTTCTCCAATTAGAAAATCTGATTTCTTACCCATCTGATAAACTTTAAAGTTCTTGCTAACTGCATATGCCGAAAAGATTCTTATTGCCTCTAGTCTAGCAATAAGTGAAAAAGTTTCTTCAAAATCAATTCCTTCTTACTGTGAATAACCTTTACATACTATTTTATCTTTGTTTCTTATAACTTCACCTTGTTCATTCATCTTGTTTCTAAATACCCATTTAGTTCCAACAATATTCTTATCTTTAGGTCTAGGAACCCATTCCCAAGTCTTGTTCTTTTTAATATAATCTACTTTATCTTTCATAGCTTCGATCTAATAATCATCTTTACAAGGTTCTTTAAAATTCTTAGGCTCAACTTGAGAAATTAAACATAGTTCTTCATGTACCTTGTTCCTTGTCATAACTTCATTTTCTCTTCTTCCAATGATATTCTCAACAAGATGATTCTTTTCCACATTCCTATTAGGTGTTACTTGTTTAATTCAAATTTCTAATCTAGGTTTTGATCTAGGTTCTTCAATCTTTTCTTCTCTTAATTCAGTATACAAATTAGCGTTAGTTTCATAAAATAATTCCTTCTCAACATTCAACTTTTTAGTTCTTGGATTATTTGTTGATCTCATTTTGGTTTTGAGATTATAGTGACAAAATATTTAGTCATTATTTAGCAAAGAATAGTGCATGCCATGTGATCAGTGAAATTCGAGAAATCAGTGTGAACCAAGTGATCAAAGCATGTCATGCATAAGTTTTGAGATAGTATATGTTGAGTAATATGATTAGTCAGTGCCAAGTGTAATACCCCAAAATTGGCACATTATTGTGCTAAACCAAATTTAGCCTATTTAACCAATCCTAAGTCATATTTTACTAAGCAATTTTAATTCTGATACTCCTTGACCTAAGTGTCAGATACAAAAAAACCTAATTTGCATTAATCACACTCTTTATTTAATTCCTAAGTATTGACTCAAATTAGCTACATTAAACCTATTAATTAAGTTTAATTTAATTATAAGGCTTCATATTTTGATTAAATTGAAATTACCTCTTTAGCTAATGTACAAAGGAATTAAATATATTTAATTTAATAAGATAATATCCTCATTTTAATTATTGAGTTTAATTATTTAATTAATTAAGATTATGCATTTATGAGGTCATATTCTATTTTATTAAAATTAAATATTCTCTCCAAATCTTCTCTTTAGTTCAGAAATAGGGATTCTAAGTGAAGTAGAACTCAAAATGGAATTAATTTAGTTAAATCTTTCTCACACTCAGAAGAGAACTAATTAACTCTCCATGACACTCAGATATGAAGCAATTAAATTCATCTGCACAAGGAAGTTTCCATTCTAACTAAATCTAATTTTCAATCTCGACCATCTATTCTATTTGATCTTGACTATTGATCGATTCTAGAATCCTGTTTAAGAAACCTTAAATTCCTCATTGTAAAGGTTGAATTAATTTGGCATCAAACTTATGCTGAAATATCTATCCATTTTCTCATTAATCAATAGCTTAAATTTCTTGCATTATAATATCATCTTAGTGTTAAAATGCATTCATTTAGCATAGTATGCTCTTTTATTTCTTAGCCTAACATGAATTTTATATAGATAAATTTAAATTCTTATATAGTTTAGTCAAGTCCTTTGCACTAGAGGTTTGGTTGCTAGCTTCTTGTTCTAAGAGCAATAACATAATCCATCTAGTTAGGAGGCAATAGATCGATTTGCCAAATAGTTTCGGATGAGAAATTCAATGTTCATTCTGAAATGATTTCACATATAATGATCATGTTGACGTGTGTGTGAAGATTGAGGCCCACATTTCCTTCATACATTATTCTTGCCCACTGTGGGACTGAGAAATCAAAGTTCTGGCCTCATTTGTTTTGTTTTTCTTCATTTTTTATTATTTTGTCATTGTCGTCTGTATAGTTTTATAGATTCACACATGAGAAATCTCATTTTTTCATGAAGAAACTAAGATTTTACCCTTTTCATTGCACTTCCTTGCATTAAAAAATGTATAATTGCATAGTTTCTCATGTGGTACACACGATTTTCTCATGCAAGCCTATGCAAGATTTTGCACAAAATTTTGCATCAGCAAATGCAAATGTACTTTTTAGAATTTAGTTTTAGCATCATGTTTTAACTAACAAGTTGTTTCTAAAGAAATTTCATTTTTGATTTTTGATTTTTAAATAGCTTAACAGTGATCTGTAGGATGCTTGTTGAAGACACCCTATGATAAACCCTTGAAACGATATTGATCATCTGATTGTAAGACATTTTTCAAAGACACACATGTCAAAGAAATCATTTGAAACCCACTTAAACATTATGTTTTCTTTTACTACTTTCTTACACATAGTATAAATAGGGCTTTTGAACTTCATAGGGTGCAAGACAAAGGAATAAGGGAGTATGCTCTTTACTACTTGGAAGTGATTCCCAAGAGTAAATCAGAAACCTAAATGCCTTTGAAAGATGATACTCAAGGGAGGCAAGAAAGTTAGTGGTTCTCCTATATGAGTGTTTTCTATGAAGGGATGATGATTTCCTTTTAGGAAACCAAAATCTTAAGAAAAGAAAAGCCTAGATCTATAAGCTAACTCAATGATGAACATGTCTTGCATGTTTTGGAAAGGTGACAAGGTAAAGGAGTATACTCTTTCCCCTGGAGGGAAATCAAAAACTTGGACCCTTAGATTTGAACCACCAGTTTGTGTCAACCTTTAGAGGGCCTTCTAGAGTGATCCAACCTTCAAGAATGGCCGAAGTGAGCACACTCCTTTCATCAGAGATTCCAACTCACTATAATAAAGAATCTTTGTAGAGAGAAAAAAGTCCAAAGCCATATTAATTTCCTCTTCTTCATTCTAATATCGCATATCAAGAAGAGGCTCTGTTTATTGCAATGGCTAGCCCTAGCCCTAGTCTTGCTAGTCAAGTGTGTGTATTTATAGATGCTGGTGTGGGCTACTAGCCTCAACTTTTTTTTGTGAAGACACTAGGGATTAATATGAATGGAAGCCAAGTAAAATCCTCTTAGTTAGTTGCTACCCGATTCACCTCCAAAAGGGGGCATAATCTTTGTGTGAGGAGGGGGAAGAATCTCTCCTATAGATACTAACCATAGGCATGTGCTTAGACACTAGAAGGTGGTATACGCACTTGACCCCTACCACAAGGTTTCTCATTTAATGTATATGTTATTGAGTCCTTGGAATTCACAAAAAACATGGGTGCCCTCTAGTGGGGTGACACAACTCTATGAGGTGAATGCATGCACATAAGTTTTGAGACAAAGGTTTTTTGTCCTCTGTCATTTTTGATTTTAGGGATAAAGCATGTTTGTTTTGAGTCTTTAATCTTGTCCAAAATTGTCAAACAAATAAAAGGTCAAGACTCCCCCATCCCACCAAGTTTCTTTACCCTCAGTTGGATTGTCTATGACTACTACTTGCTTCCCGTGTCTATCTGAAAATAACTATCTTTACAAAAACAAAAATACTATCCAAAACTTGAACACTATCTTGATATCTATCTAAAACTTGTTAGTACAATCAACCTTTTGTTCAAAACATTCAAAAACATTGAAACCTTCTTCAAAATCCAATAAAAAATTGTCAATCTTGTCTCCTTTCTCATGCCCAATTTTGTAAATTTTTATGCAAGAATACTTTTTGTCAGCACTTCCTCATGCAACTTTGTGTAAGTCCCCACGTGATTTTCTGTGAATCTCTATGTAAGATTTTTCAAAATAGTCTCTTTTATGCCAAAATTATATCTTTTTGTTGACTTATCAAATCCTTGCATGAATCTATAGAAGTCCCTATGCAAGAAAACTGGTAAAAAATTGTTGTTTTGAATCTCCACTTAGTTCTTTGTGCCTTCTTGCATAGTTCCCTAAGAATCCTCATGTATGATCTTTCTTTCAAAACTATCAAACTGTTATTTTAGAGCTATCTATGCTCCGTGTTTGATTTGGTCTGCAACATTTTACCACTTCTTTGTTTGCAAAAAATGTCAAATAGTGACCTCTTGCTTAGTCAACAACTTGTGACATACACATGAACTAGTCTCCTCATTCAGTTATCTTGTTCTTGTCCTTTCATGTTTTTTGGTGTAAATAAGTATTTACTTATTACACTTTACTTAAGTTTACTTAGGTTAATGCATTATTTTATTATTTCTTTGGTGAGACACTTAGAAGTTTTCATAATTAACTAAGTTGTCATGTAGACAACACAATTATTCACACTCCTAATTTAGCACATGGTGTCTACAACATTATTTTGTGTGCTATACCTTTGTAGGCTTATCCTCTCATCATTGCACTTACTCCTATACTTAATGGAGGATAACCCATATCTGGTGGACATGTGCCTAGTTGTATGACTTATCATGTTACTAATTCCTATGCATTCTAGAAGCATTCTAAATGCCTTTATATATAGGTACTCCTAGTGTACTTTCATCCATATTGAATGAATATTATATCATCATTTTGATCATACTCTCTTTGGTCTACTATTGTGCTTGTGTTTGAGTTCCTTGGTCTTGGGTGATTTTTTTCCTAAGGAAAATTCTTACATGGTATTAGAGCTCAAGGAGATTCTCTTCACATAGCTGTTTGAGACCATTGTTGCTTCAGCACCTCGACCCAAATCCAAAGAATATGGAAAAATTGGGAGCATCTAGAGCCAAATTGAATGTCACCATTACGTCTAGAACATCAATTCGGTGAAAATCGGTTATAAATTTGCCTATGTTTGGCCAAAGTCAATTTTGAGGAAATTTTTTTTTTGCAAACTAGCACTTGAAGGCCTAATTTGAAAACTAGGTATGGTCATTTATTTGGTTGACAAATTTTATTTTCAGATCTAAATTTTGTCTGTATAATTACTTTTCAAATTTCTAAGTGTTTCAAAAAAAATTTGGCCCTATAGGCCCCTGCAGAGAAATTTTTTTGTAGGAACTGGGTAGTGACACCCTGACTCCCATAAAGAATATTCCTTGTGAATTCAAAATATTCCATTTATAATTTGGTAGACTAAACATCGGTGGCATATCTTATAATTTTTTAGCATTCATACCACTAGATCAGACTCTATATTTACAAGGGGACCCGACTGAGCACATGCCACAACCCGCGACAAGCAATAACCTGATAGGCTTTGATAACCTTGTATCCCATGGGAATTCTCTTAAACAAAGTGTAGTCTCTTTGTGTCTTGAATGTGGGACTAATGTCCCTTGTCAAAAATTAATTTGACAATCAACGATTACCTTCCAACCAATAGCCAACACCCAAACTCATCTCCGATGATGAGTTTTGAAATCTCTATAATTGCATACCCCACTAGTTGGTAAACACACAATGCAATAATAGTCATAAAGATGCCTCCATGTGGACAAATTATATTCTATGGCAGCCAAGCACTAGCTTAGCAACCTCTGACTCAACCACCTAGTTAGCAAGCTGATTCACCTACCACGTCAGCACCCTATCAGAACACACAATAGATATGTACATTGATACAGAGGAAGGACACATCATCATCTATATAGGGTTGTACATGTTGACATCATCCTAATGTCACCACCATGTCAGCAGGGGGACACATTTTTACTAATGTCATCAAGTTCATGAGCCTAAATTTGATGGTCATTTGACCATCATCCAAGGGCAAAATAGAACTGTTGTGATAGCTATATGATCATGAAATTTAATGCCATCTTTTGCTAATCCAACCCCTCTCTAGATTGATTTTTGATTTTGTAGTATGACTTTGGGAAGCCATATGTTAGTCATTTGGACTCCAAATTAGGTTTAATTTATTTTGATTTTGGGTAAATTTTTGTAAATTTTTTAGTGGTGTAGCTCTTTCCTAGTTTTGGTGCATGGATTTGTCAGAATTTGCATCTTTTGGTGACTATAACTGTCTAATCTTGCATTTTGCAACTTAAAATGCTCCATATGGGCTCATCTAGACATGAAAACAAGTTCCTTTTTTTTCGAAAGTGCATTATTTTTTGTCTACTTTCTAGATGTGCAATCAGATTATAGGGTTGTGTGGAAAAAAGTGTTACTTTCAAAATTAGGTCCTTTTCTACATTGTAATGCTTTGACATATGTTTAGAATTGTTGTATATTTGAGATACATTGTATTGTTCCAATTTTGAACTCCATAAGGAGGTTGTAAAAAGACAAAATCAGAAGTCCACTAAGGCCAAAATTGGTAAGTGGCCATTGTAATCACACTACATATAAAGTCCCAAAAGCATCTTTTTTGGGGGGGTTTCTTGATTGAGTGAAAGGTGGGTATTCTTGGTGTTGTGTTTCTCTTTTGTTGTTGTTTTCTTTCATTTTCTACATCATGGGAAATTTTAAGTTTGCAAAATTAACTCCACATAACTATGCTACTTGGTCCATTAAAATGTGGTGTCATTTAATGCATAAAGGATTTTCTCAATATGTAGATGGTACCCTCCCTAAACCAACAGGTGATCAAGTATCAATTAGTGAAATCACTAATTAGCAAACAATGGATAGGAAAGCCCTAGGTGACATTTGTTTGGGGGTTGAAGACAAGATCATATATCAAATTCAAAAGTCTCATACATCCAAGGAAGCTTTGGATATCCTCCAAAACCTATATGGTAAAGTGTTTGAGGAAGATGTTTTTAAAATTGAAGATGAGGTGGTCTCCTTAGATTCAAAGGCATTTGATTTCATACAAGATGTTATCATAAAGGTGAATGAATTAAGAATGAAGCTTGATGATTGTGGGAGTCTTGTTAAAGATGATAGGTTAATCTATCTCATACATGATAAGCTATCATCTGAGTACTCCACATTTGTTTCTACTTATAACACCTCAAAGACTACATTAGGGTATGTCTATCAAAAAGTCTCTTTTGATCATTATGCTAAATTGTTGGATGAAGAAAAAAAGAAGTTGAAATCAATGGGGATTCTCAATTTTCCAAAATCTAAGGCATTGGTAGAAAATAATGAGGGTTCTCAAAATTCTACTGGTCAATCTTCAAAAAAAGGAACGGGCAAGAATAAGAAATGGAAGAATAGAAAATCAGAGGATGTAGAAAAAACAACACCACAATCAAATCAACAAGGAAAGTCTTCTTTGAATTTAAATAAGAAGGGAGACAATAATAAGGACAAGAAAAAGTGTGCTTATTGCAAGAAATTGGGTCATGAAGAATATGAGTGTTATCATAAAAAGATTGATGAGTTAATGAACATCATGAAGAAACACAATGTTTCACTACCTAATGCTTATAACAAGAAACGGTCTTCTTCAGATTCAAAGGACAAAGGGAAAGCACTCATGAAAAATTCAAGTTCTTCAATAGAATGGATTTTTGACTTAGGTGCCTCATATCATATGGGTTCTTCAAAAGGAGCTTTTTCTTCATTGAAGTTGTCTAAGGTACCACACATCTTTGTAGGAGATGATACAAAAACAGAAGTTGAGGGGAAAGGAAATGTGGAGATGGAAAATGGAGAGTTCAAAGAGGTTCTCTATGTTCCAAACCTAAGTTCTAATCTCCTCTCAACTTACCAAATTACTCACCTTGGAGATGGTCACAAAGTTGAGTTCCTTCTTGACTCAGTAATGGTGTGCACTCTCAAAGATTATTCATCGATTGTAGTGGGGAAAGTTAATCATGACAAAAGGTTGTATTCTTTCTCCCACTTTGTGCCCATGTCTCCTTCACAAGCCTTGTTGACTTAATCAAATTCACAAATCAAATTATGGCATGAGTAGTATGGACATCTTGCCTTATGCTATCTTTAGAAGCTTTTCTCAAACAAAATGGTCAAAGGTTTTCCTACAATCAACTTTTTTCATAGTGAATGTTCAACATGTTCAGTGGATATGCATCCAGAGGAGAAGTTACATAAAGGGAACTCTTCAAGAGCACCAATTTTTCTTCAATTAGTTCACATAGTTTTAGAAAGTCCTTTTACAATGACATCAATTAGCTAGGGTCACTACATACTTACTTTCATTGATGACTTTTCATGATATACTTGGGTATACTTTCTTCATCACAAGAATGTAGTGTTGGACAATGTTCTACCCTTCAAGACTGATGTTGAATAGAAATTGAGGAAAGCCATTAAATTTATTTGAATGGATAATGAAATTAGATATGTGAACAAAATACTTCAAGACTTTTTCAAACTTGAGGGTATTGATCTTCAGAATCCACTAGCATTCAATCTGCACAAGACAGATGTTGTAGCATTGAGGTTACAAACTCTTAAGTCTATGGCAAGTTGCATGATACAAGCCAAGTCTCTAGATCCATCACTTGAAGTCGAAGTAATTAGTAGTGCCAATCAGATATTGAATAGGTCTTCTCATCCTACCTTACATGGAAAGACACCTTTTGAGGCATGGCGTGGTAGAAAACTAGTAGTGGCACACTTCAAAGTCTTTGGTTTTCCAACATGGGAAAACATATCTTCTAGGGGATACAAGGCACCACCACCTATGCCTTGTACTTTCATCAAATATGAAGATGGTGTTAAGGAATACAGACTTTTGGATCCTGAGACACATGAGATTTTTGTGAAGGATGTATACTTTGAGGAAAGTTTACTAAGCTTATCCTCTAATCCTCTCTGCACTTCATATATTGTGGAAACTAATAGTGACACCAATGATAGTGCTTCAAAAGATTCAAATATGTGGGGTTCTATTGACAATTGTAGTGAGGGGTCACAACATCAACATACTCCACATGCATATATTGCCATAGTGATAGGTCCAACATTGTAAGGTACACCTAGTTTTCTAGTTCCAACATCAAAGGATGACTTCTCAGTAGGAATTTTAGGTTTGTTCATGGATTCATACATAGTATATTTGGGAGACATCATTGATGATATACATCTTCTCTTTGATGATGATGATCCTTCTTTAGTTGTTGTGAGGGCTCACTCTGACCCACATTTCCATTCTCTACATGATTGAGGAGATAATAGATTCTTTGGGATAGGTTCTACATCCATCCTTGCTAGATCTGACATTGTTCTATTCAACAACATTGGAAGTGGTGAATATTAGTATCGACATAGGGATAGTTGACCAAATTTTCGAGGCATCATTGGTCATTGGGATTCTTTCCACACACTAGGGAAGTGTCTTATGTACCTATGATATTATTTCTTCCAAAGGGGAGGAACATTATTCAGCAATCCTAGATCAACTTCTACATCAAAGCAGCTATCACTGATCAACACTCTTCATTTGGGGGGGAGACTACCTTTTCTCTCTTCTTCTTCTCTCTTGTGGGGGGGACGTTTTCCTCTTTTGGGATAGTGTTCTTCTCACATTTCTCTATTGTATATACTTCATGTATGTCGTAATAGGGGGGTCTTGATTACTCCATCCATCCATGCATCTAGTTTTTTCATCTCTCTTTTTCAGGGAGGATTTTTCCCATGAGGTTTTTCCTCTTTCTCTACTTTATGAGAGATTGCATTTCATTATGTAAATGGGTACCTAACATGGCCTAGTAGCCTAGACCCATCATGCATTTCATTCTATCTTTTGTAACCTTAAGTGCATTCCCCTAAGTTGCACTTAAGGGGGGGTGTTGGTGTAAATAAGTATTTACTTATTACACCTTAATTAAGTTTACTTAGGTTAATGAATTATTTTATTATATTGCATTATTTTATTATTATATTGGTGAGACACTTAGGAGTTTGTGAAATCTTATGAATTGTCATGTTGACAACACTAGAGTAAGCAACTCTAATTCAACACATGGTGTCTACAACATTGGAGTTTTCATAATTAACTGAGTTTTCATGTAGAAAAAAAAGTTATTTGCAGTCCTAATTTAGTAAATGGTGTCTACAACATTATTTTGCATGCTACACCTTTGTAGGCTTATCCTCTCATCATCGCACTTACTCCTATGCTTAATGGAGGATAACCCATATCTAGTGGACATGTGCCTAGTTGTATGAATTATCATGTTGCTAATTCCTATGCATTCTAGAGGCCTTTATACATAGGCACTCCTAGTGTACTTTTATCCATATTGAATGAATATTATATTATCATTCTGATCATACTCTCTTTGGTCTATTGTTGCGCTTGTGTTTGAGTTCCTTGGTCTTGGGTGAATTTTGTCCTAAGGAAAATTCTTACAATGTTTGTCATAATTTATGTCACAATAGTCATAATCCTTGGTTGTTATAGCCATTACTTAGATGACTCATACCTAAGTATACAACACTGTTATCTCACTTTTTTGAGACTGTGTTCTAGTGTGGTCCTTGTTTAGGCCTTTTCTTTTTGTCCGTGTCTATGAATGTGGAAAAAAGAAGTAGAAACATGTTTTATCCCCATAGACTCAGACATAGTAGAGCTAGGGGTCATAATTGTGGTAGAGGTTGCTTTTCAACTTATACATAATCTGTCTCTAGTTCATCTAGTGAGGAGTCTTCATGATCTCCTTCACCTGTTAGATCACCTTGAGTTTAGAGAACATTTTCCATATACTTACAAAAAACTAGGAATCCCTTGTATCAAGAGGATCCTAAAACTAGAACAAGTCATACATCTCCAAATAGCATAGCTAAATTCTTATTCAAGAGACCTTTTTGACCAACGTACACTGAAACTTATCATATTCCTAAAATGGCTAATCAATAACTAGAACATAGAGAACATAGTAGAGAACAAGATCACCAAAGGAATAAAAGATACAAAGAACTTTTTATTGATGAGAATGAGGAAGACATAGAAATACTTCCCAAACATGTCAAAAAATGTCATAAGGAAAAAAAATTCTAGAAAGTTATGGAAATCTTGCTTAATGAGGAGAAAGAGAAATACTTTCTCAAACTTTCTCAAGAGGGAGCCAAGCTACCTTATCACTTTAACATTGAAAAAATCATTACTCCTGGAGAGGAAACTAAAATGTCTAAGTTGCAAAAACAACTGAAGATCATGCAAGAATAGTTACCCCAAATGACACAAACCTACAAAAACATACACCTTAGACACTCTTTGTTTATTTCCTTTTGACAAGAGTTTATACATGCCTCCTATTTTGAGATGAGTTGAGTTTCTCAACCATAATAAATACTTCAGAACTTTCAATCCTCAAGATAATTTGCAAGAATTTGGTAAAGTCTAAGTGGTCAAGCTATGGATGGTTCTCATAGTTTCCTATTGGCATCAAAATGTTCGATGAGATTACTAACCTATTTGTCCAATAGTACTCCCATAACATACAACACCCAGTTAACATATGAGACTTGTGTAACCTTAAACAAAAAGTTGGGGAACCTTTCCTCACATTCCTTCAGAGATGGAGATAAATTTACACCAAATATTCATGCAAAATCCCTAAAATAGAAAAAACTTGACATCTTCACTGATAATCATTTACCTGAATTTGGGTATAAAGTTCAACTTCAAGGTCCACACACATTTAAAGACATGGTCACACAAGCTATCCAGATAGAGGAATTCATGGTCAAAAAGGGAGAACTCACCCTTCAAAAGGACACCAAACAAGGATCAACCTCTAATAAGGATAAATCTATGTATGTGAACAAAAATTGAGAGGTTGAACTTGATGGAGTTATTGACAACATTACTCCTAAACCTACTAAGGAAACATTCAATCTTATAGACAATCTCAAAGCATCTAAACATGTTGATAAACCTCCTACTAACAATAAGACATTTGGAAACAAACCAAAGAACTCATCATAGGTTACAAGCCAAAAATTAGGATATATGTCTCTTGGAGGACCTCTGGATGTGGTCTATAAGAGCCCACTGCAAAACAAGCTGATTTCTCCATTGGATAACTCTCATCATTATGATCCACAACCATGACCACCATGGTGGTATGAAACTGCCTTTTGCAAAAACCACCAAAACAAAGGTCATAAAACCAAAAATTACATCAAACTACATCACAAAGTACAAGATTTAATCAATGGTGCTGACATTGTTGTGGATGGACATAACAAGAACTCAGATCACAAGACTTTCAAGGAGACATTCCTATCTTATGAAAAAGGATAGAACTCAAAACAAGAATCTCATAACAAGATCAACTATATATACTCTAATGATGATGAGATAGTCCACATGGTTGACCTGGTGAATTTTGAGTACTGTGACATTATCACCATCAAGAGAAAATAGGACAACCCTAAACCTAAGACACTATTTGTCTTAAGGGGTTCTAAATTCAATACATTTGACAACGAACCATCAAAATCTTGTGCTAATGTTGTTATGCATTCCCTTGCTAAGTTAGTACTCAAAGGCCTTATTCCTTCTACTTTTGAGTTAGAACAACACCAAAACAAACCTCTTGCTAGTCCATCTAGCAAAGGTGCAAAAATTGCAACACCTTCTATGGCTACTAGTTATAGTATCCTTGATCAATTAGAATGAACAAATTCTCAAGACACAATCTTTGAATTTATCATAGGTAGATTATCGACAAAGCCCTCACTAAGGAAAATGTACCTCAAGAGTTTGATCTTGATAGGTTCCAATCTATGGTATGTCATCTTACCTAACCTTACTACATGTCCTTCTCTAAGGAGGATGATAATTGAGTGAGTCATCTACATAACCAACCACTACATATTGAAGTCATGATACACTAGAAATGTGACCTTCATGTGCTCATTGAAAACAAGGCTGGTTTGAACATTGTCTTTGCTACATTTTTCAAGGAATTAGGCTATTCTAAAGATTCCATTGATCCTTGTCATAGGATAACTATTAAGGCATATGGTGAAGTTGAGCATAAATCCTTAGGTCTTGTTGTGTTGCCTCTCTAAGTTGATCCTTTAGAAAGGGATATCACTTGTTAGGTCCTTGATATCCCATTGGTGTACAACATCCTACTAGGAAGACCATGGATACACATAATATGAGTTGTGCCCTCCACTTATCATCAATGTGTAATGTTCCTTTTTCGTAGCTCTAAAGTCACCATACCTAAAAATACTAGCTATACTTATAACATGCTGAAATATGTTGAAAGATTTATAACTGCTAATAGGGAATATAGGGAATATCATGATGATAAGTTAAAATGAATCGAGCAATCACTCAAGTTGAAAGAAATTGGAATGGGTGAATACCACAAAAAACCAATCCTGTCTTTGACATCTCTTTGTGAATCTCCCTAGCATTATGGGAGACCATTTGATGCAAAGAGACCTTTCATGCTGACACCTCAAACTAAATACAATGGCACCTTTGTCAAAGCTACTATACCTCTCAAAGAGGAAGATGAAATTAGAGCCATTTTTGCTTAGATATACAAGGAGAAAACTCCTGTTGACCTCATAGAATAGTCTCATGAGATTACTCTTGAAATGTATGGTCTAGTTCTAAAACTCATGAAACACTTTGGCTACAAGGGGAATGGTCCAATTGGATGCAACAAAAATGGTTTGATTGATATTAATAAAGTGATAGCTAGAATGAATTGAGATACATCCGATCTAGGCTTCAAGAAGATTCCCCTCCATCTAGGAATTCACCAATTTATACTAAAACCTGAGAGTTCATCTAAGCATGAGTCACAAGTTGAGTCAGATGACCATGAGGACAATGGTGGTAATGACAATCCTTACCCTTATCTAATTCCTACTAATCTTGCTAAATTCTTCATAAAACTAGATGACTTTGTACCACATATCAGTATTGTGGATGGTGATAGTGATTCTTCTAATGACACTGTTGATTATCCCCACATTCAACATGAACATGGAGAGCCTAGTCATGCATTAGTCATTGAGTACCATTGTAAAAATCTAGATGATGAATAATAATTTATCCCTATCACTATTGGGGAATTCTATAGTTTGTCTCCATGTAGCATTGATTCTCAAGAGTATAAATCTAACTCTCTCTCAGATACAACTACAAACAAGGATATATATCAAGTTCATGTCTATGAAACTCAACTCAAATTAAGTGAATTTTTTGGGGTTAGGTCAAATGAGTCTCATCCAACTGGTTTCCTCGAGTCTTCTATTAATGATGTTAGTGCTCAAAGGCTTTTGAACACACTGGTGGATGAAGCCACTCTAGTTATCAAATTTCTTATCCAAGCATTTGATGATTATACCATGAACACAATCAAACCTGCCACATCTCTTTCACTTGCCTATCCTAAGCTCATAGACTGGAACTCCAATGCATCTAGTGAAGTCCCTACATTCTAGAATGACTATGATCTTTCCTACTACTTAAACTCTATCAAACCTATAGCATCTTCCACCAACGAGAAAATTTTCAACATGACTAAAGTTGAAATCAAATATCTCAGTCACACAATAAAAAAGAAAAGAAATAAAAGGTCTAATGGTGAAAACCACATTACGGAAATATCAGAACCAAAAATAGTAAAAATAAAAGATGTATCCAAAGGTTAAAGCCTCTCTAAGGCACTTATGGATGCACTTCCTAGTCATTTTTAGGAAGGGTCATCAATGTTGATAAAACCAACACAACCAATCAACTTGGGAATAGAGGAACATCCTCACATGATACATCTTGCACAATCATTTTCTTGAGAAGAAAAAGAGGAATTCATTGCTTTCTTCCAAGAGAAAAAGATTAAAAAAAAAAATTGGAGATACTCAAACATGCTAGGCTTGGATCCTAATCTCATAATGCACCATTTATCTATTGCACTAGGAGTTAAACTAGTCAAATAGAAACTTAGGAAAATGCATCCTCATGTTGCATTATTGGTCAAAGTTGAATTGGAAAACTTCTAAAAGCTAGTTTCATCTATGCTATTGATTATGATGAATGGATATCCAACACTATTCTAGTCTCCAAGCATGAAAAATCTATCAGGGTTTGTATAGATTTTCAAGATCTGAACTTAGCATGTCTGAAGGATGATTGTACACTCCTTGACATTGATATGATAGTGGACATGAAAAAATTATATGAAATGTACTCACTCATGGATGAATTTTTTGGTTATAATTAGATCAAAATTGCACTAGAAGATTAGGAAAATATTACTTTCACTTATGCATGGAGAACCTTCTATTGGAACGTGATGCTATTTGGTCTGAAAAATGATGGTGCCATATATTAGAGGGTAGTTAGTACAATTTTTCACAACATGATGCATAAAAAAATGGAAGACTATGTTGATGATACTTTGGTTAAGAGCACAAAACAAAACACTCACCTTCAAGATTTTAGACCTATCTTGGATTGCATGAAGAAATTCAGTTTGAGACTCAACCCCAAGAAATGTGTATTTGGAGTAACATCTAGGAAACTACTTGGTTACATTGTGTCTACAAAAGGGATCAAGGTTGATCTAGAGAAAGTCCAAGCAATCATGGACATGCCTCCACCTTGTAATATTAGTCAGATGAGGGGCTTACAAGGAAGACTTCAATCCATCCATAGATTCATCTCACAGCTGTTAGATAGGTCACAACCTTTTACCAAGACTCTACATAAAGGTGTGAAATATAACTAGAGTCAAGATTATAATCAGAGACTAACAAAGATAAAGAAATACCTTGCTAATCCACCAATCTTGATGCCTCCTATCTACAGGAAGCCTCTTATTCTATACATCTCAGCATTAGAGTCATCTCTTGGTATTTTTCTAGCTCAAGAAGATAATGATAATAAAGAAAGAGCTATCTATTATCAAAGTTGCATGCTGATTTCTTATAAAATGAATTACAATATCATTGAGAAAGCTTTCTTGGTAGTTGTCTTCACTTCCCAAAATTTGAGACACTATATGATTGCTCATACTACATGACTAGTTGTTGAGATTGATCCACTGGAATACTTACTCAGCAAGGCAACTTTAACAGGAAGGTTAGCTAAGTGGTTCATGATACTAATTGAGTTTGACATTTAGAATGTTGAATGGAAGGCTATCAAAGGACAAGTGATTGTTGATTAGTTAGTAGAGGCACCAATGCAGAGTCTTCTTTTGCTAAACATTAACTTTCCTAATGAATCAATTCTAATGCTTACATACCAAACTTGGGTGATGTTCTTTAATGATTCCTTCACACAACAAGGATTTGATGCTAGGCTATTGTTCACAACACCATAGAAGTATTCACTACCTAAGGCATACAAGATTTTTTTTCCTTGTACAAACAACATTACAAAATATGAAGCTCTGATTAATGACATGAAGAATGTAGTTGAATGGTGAGTGGACCAATTGAACATCTTTGGTGATTCATAGCTCATAATCAACCAGGTCAATGATGTATATTAGACAAAGGATGAGAAATTGATCCCTTATAAATTCATGGTGGATTCCCTAAAGAAATACTTTTCTCATATCACTTTCCAATGAGTTCCTCAGGAAAACAATAAAGTGGTCGATGCTATGGCTACTCTTGCTTCCTTGTTATAGATGAAAAAGAGTGATCTTTGACATGAGTTCATCATGGAAATGTTACTCTACCCTACCTATAACTCCCCTAAATCTTAGATGATCTATTCTACATGGCCAAATAATGACTCATCTTGCTACCAGCATATGTACTCTTATCTACATGACCAAATAATTCTGGACAATCTAACCTAGAATGAAAAATGTCACCTTATCTATAATGCTTCATGGCATGTTATTATTGTTGATGACTTATTTAGGAGAGGTCTCAGTGAAATAGTCCTTAGGTTTCTAGAACTTGAGGAGTCCAAATGCACATTAATTGATGTATATGAGGGCATTTGTGGATCTTACTCTAACATCTTGACACTAGCTCATAAACTTATTAGAGTTGGTTACTATTGGATGAATATGGAGCAAGAGGCAATAAAATATGACAAGTCCTACAAACAATGCCATCTTCATGAGAATCTAATAGAACACTCCTTAGGTGTCTAGAACTTGATGAACATTAATGGATGTACATGAGGACATTTGCAAATCTCACTCTAATGGCTTGACACTAGCTCATAAACTTACTAGAGCTAGTTTCTATTGGCTTAATATGGAGCAAGAGGCAATCAAATATGCCAAGTCCTACAAAAAATGATAGCTTCATGGGAATTTTATTCATGCTCTAGCTAGGGAACTAATTCCATCTATCACATTATGGCCATTACAACATTGGGCCTTTGATCTTGTGGGTTAGATTAACTATCCTCTTCAAATGGACACAACTTCATCATTATAGCTACAAACTACTTCACTAAGTAGGTAGAGGAAATCCCTCTCTATAGAAAATGGAAAAAATATAGCTCCATTCATTATGTCTTACATCATATGCAAGTATGGTGTACCTTCCCCCATCATTACTAATAATGGAGGACAATTTAAAAACAAGGATCTTAATGAGTTAAATAAAAAGTTCACAATCAAACAACATTGGTCTTCTATTTACTACTTGTAGGGTAATGGCCAAGTAGAGCTATCCAATAAGGAGATCCTTATAATCTTGCACCACATAGTTAACAAATCTAGAAGGGATTGGCACCTTTAGATTAATCTAGCTTTATGGGTTTATAGAACTAGTATCAAAACTCCAATAGGTACAATGCCCTTTTCTTTGGCATATGGAGTGGATGATGTGCTTCCAATAAAGTTTGATATTCCCACATTGAGAATTTTCATGAGGGGCTCATCATTGATGATGACTACAAAATATCTTACTTCAAGAGTTGGAATTGTTAGATGAACATCAAAAAGTGGCATGTGATCATCTTCTAGCTTATCAGCAGCATATGTCTAGGAGCTACAATAAGAAAGATAAGCCACATGACTTCCAATTGGATGATCTCATCTTGAGAGAAAAACCTATGAATCAATAACAATAGGTATAAAAAGGGAAGTTCAAACCCAACTAGCTTGGTCCATACATAGTCACTATAGTGTTTGGGTTTGGTTCTTACGAACTTTCTACAGTCAAGGGAGAGGCACTCAAGGAGCCCAACAACACTCTCCATTTGAAGTGGTTCTATAGCTAATCTGATTTCAAAAGCTCTTTGTATATACTTAATAGTCCTAAAAAAAATGATTATCCTAGTGAAAACCTAGCAATAAGCACCTTGGTAATTCCAAAAACATTTGAAAAATCAAAAAATACAAAAAAATCAAAAAGAGAAAATTACAAAAAAAAAAAAAGAAAAATACAAAAAAATTGAAAAACAAAAAAAGTGTCATTGATGAAAACTTGGCAAATAGGCTTCATGGTAGCAAAAAAAAGAATCTTTGCCAAGAAGGTGAAAACCTAGTAAATAGGTTCCTTTTAGTGCAAATGCTATATCTTGTAGTGCATTTTCTAGCTCTTGTATAGTTGCTTTTCTACTTTAGTTTGTTTCTTTCGCTCATTTATCCATCAATTGAATCTTTTCATAACTCAAGGGAAACACCCTATAGTGTCATAGGAATCTCTTGCATCAATCACCAGTTGTTCTTACTACATCTACCTACTTTCACTCATGTCACTATTGAGATTTCTCTCATAGAAGATCTCTCACGTCAATCACTAGTAGTTCTAACTGTGTCTTCCTACTGTCGCTCATGTCACTATTGAGATTTTTATCACAAAAAATCTCTTGCATTAGTCACCAATTGTTCTAACTATGTTTTCTTACTGTCACTCATGTCACTATTAAGATTCCTCTCATGAAAGATCTCTTTCATCATTCACCAATTATTCTAACTGCATTTTCCTACCGTCGCTTGTGTTTCCATGTAGATTCCACTCACAAAAGATCTCTCACATTAGTCACTAGTTGTTCTAAATGTGTTTTCCTACTATCACTTTTGTCACGATTAGGATTCCTCTCATGGAAGATCTATCACATCAGTCACTAGTTGTTCCAACTATATCTACCTACTATTTCTCATGTCACTATTGAGATTCCTCTCACAGAAGATCTCTTGTGTCAGTCACCAAATGTTCTAATTGTGTCTACCTACTATTACTTATGTCACTATTGAGATTCCTCTCATGGAAGATCTCTCACCGTAGTCACCAATTGTTCTAACTATGTCTTCCTATTGTCACTTGTGTCACTGTTGAGATTCCTCTCATGGAAGATCTCTCATGTTAGTCACCAGTTATTCTAACTAAATCTACCTATTATCGCTCATGTCACTATTAAGATTCCTCTCATAGAAGATCTCTTGCTCAGTCACCAATTGTTCTAACTATGTCTGCCTACTATCACTCATGTTACTATTGAGATTCCTCTCATGGAAGATCTCTTGTGTTAGTCACCAGTTCTTCTAACTACATCTGTCTACTATTCCTTAGTTGTGTCTATCTATTGTTGTCACCCTATTGAAGAGATTTCTTTATACATATTTTGAACATTGATACTTGACATCAATCTTATAACATAGAAACTGAACTCAAAATGATGAATTTGTTTGGGATATGTTGAGCTTTTCTTTATTTCTTTTTCTTTTTCTTTAATATGTCTCTTTGAGTAACTTAGTGATGTCACTTTTCAACTAGAGAAGAGAGGACTAGGTCATGATCTTTTCTTTGTTTTCTATTTGATGGTTTAGTTCCAATGATTTGAAGCATCCATACAAAAGTGGTGTCCACTATAAGAGCCTCTATCTTGTATTGGATGGCTATGTGTACCTTGACTCCTTTTATATGGATAATTCAGTAAGGTTGGTTCTTTTCCTTGCTTGTTTGAGTGAATTATCTAAGCTATAGTAAATACTGATACTCATCTTACTAAGTGAACATATGGTTCATTGTGAGTATACTTAGCTCACTTCTATCTTAGGTTACAAATGTAAGGGTCATTGTAGAAAGAATACTTATTGATTACTTAGCATAAGAAGGATATCTTGTATGTCTGGTGTGTCTACATGCAAGAAACATTTTGGTCATCCTAGCATTTATGATCTGATGCTTATGTTAGCTTGCTACATCAAAAGGGGAAAATGTTTTGGTCATTCTAGCTTCTTGTGCCTCAAATGCTTACATTTTATCTTGAAAAAACTAGAACATATGTCCTATTCATATTCTTATGAGTGCAATGTCAACAGGAATTGTATGACATCTAGAAATTCACTACACTCTTAGCGATGATAATTTTCAAAGCTTGGTAACTAGACTTAGGGTTCCATCTAGCATAGGGCTGCATTGCATAAGAACATGGTTCAATCACTAATTTTCTTGCATCCTTTGTGATGAGGGATTGTCAGCTTCTTCAAAGCATCATGTTTCTTTATGCCTGCACAAGCATTTGGTCCTTTGGTTCATCCTCTTGATCTTCATGAGATACCTATCACTATCAACAAAATGGAACACTGCATGAGGAGTTAGTTCATTCATATGTTGCATTTTGTACATAATTTCATGATTCATCTCATCTACACTACATTCATACATCATATCAAATTTACATTCATAATCATAGCATAAACATCTCATGTACAAAAAATTGTAAAGAGAAAAAGTGACACATGTGAAGATACTCGAATCAAATTCTCATGTGTGTGTGTGTGTGTGAAGTCAAGTATACATTGGTGCAAAATTGAATACTACTTGAGCATTTTTTATCTCAAAATGGTACAACATGGCACTAGCGCACCACTCAATACATAGCTAGAGAAAAATTGAAACAAAATGAGCTAACTCTCTCCTTCCCCCTCACCCCCTATTAGCAGTGGAGGAGGAAGAGGAGGCATATCTAGTCTCATTGGAGGCCATGCACCCTTTGATTCTCATGCATACTATGAAAATCTAGGCACCTTCTCTACCTCATTTGGAACTACCACCACATACACTACAAAATAATAAGTTGCTCTTGCTGACTCCAACTAGATCGTATCCTCCTACTACTTTGATCTTTGAGCCTCACACTCTAGCTACTCTCATAAGCTACAAATCTCATGATCCCTCTTTGTACTCCATGTGTCTCTCATAATGAGTTGTATAGTCATCTCCCCTAGTTGCCACTATGCTGTCCACACCCTATTTCTCAATCTCCTAAGAGCCTCCTAGGTCTATGCCAAAATATCTTCACCCTATGGTCTAGTAGGCTGATCCTACATCTCCTCATCACCCATAGCCTACTCTTCCTACTCGACTAGCCACTCCACCTCTATGTGTGGTCTCTAGTTGTCTCCTCTAATGGCTCCCAAGGAACCCATCTCACCTTAAGGAGGTCTCTAACCTATACCACTACCACTAACAATTTGGTCTAGTCTCATCTACTAAGGATGAGTAGGTACCTAGCATGTCCTTTTCCTAACTCTCTCTTGTTGGGGTTATTGTGGTGGTGCCTATAGTGCTCACACTAGCTTTACAGGTATAGCCATCCCTATTGGATCTATGAACCAAGGGAAGGGATGAATCACAAAATATGCTTGATATGTGGGAGTCATCCCCCCATTTGCTACCACTAGTAGGTAATTCCACTATGTCATAACTAAGTTGTGTACATCAATCATTGACCAAACAAGGTCTAATCTCATGGATCACCCACAGTCCAAACTTGTAGCCAACTGCACGTATGAATAATACTCCTTTGATATATCTTGGAGTCGACCATACTGTCACCACATGCGAGTCAGTGGGAATCTCTCTACAACCTGCATAGAATGACCTATTAGTGGTTGAGAGGCAAACATGTATCCCAACTCTTAGGGTGCATCATCTCAAGCCTGTGTCTCCCTCTACAACTGCCATACTACTGCTACTAGGCCATAGAATTAGCCTCTCCACTACTCAATCTTCCCTAGCATTACCTGGGTTAACTAGCCTCTATACCTAGATATATATGGCTCCATGGATTGCCTCTCATCTATAAAAATGGGTCTTGTCATGGGCAAATGCTCCCATCCCTATACTTGAAGAATATAGACCTCAACAACCATGCTCTTCTTCTCATGATAGACCAAGCATTGACCCCATCCATAACACTTAGGTGCCCCTAGCATCATCTATACCATCCATCCCTAGCCATACTCTAATCCATGCTGACCTTTGTTTGGCCTCAGGGAGTAACTAATAAATATGCCTAATACTACTAGTAGCCTATGAGTGGGCTCATATGTATGTACTAGCTCATCCTAGGTGATGACTCTACCCATGATTAGATCCTCCCAAAAATGACTCTTAGTGCCTCTATGCTTGTTCCTGGTATTGTGTCATACATAACCCATGGCCCATGGAATAGGATCTGTAGTATCCTGCAAATATCATCAGATGTAATGGTCATCTCTTCCTGGGGTAGATGGAAGGTGTTCATCTTTGAATAGAAACACTCCACTAGTGCATTCAAAAGGCTGTGATTTAGTAGCAATGTGGGAATTCTATAAATATATGATAGTCCAAACACATAAATATGAGCAATGTCAACATCATCTAATTGTTGCAATAGAGCTCCATAAGATGGGTAATGGGATCTAAATCAGACATCATGAGAGATTACCTACATGCACAAAAACAACAAACAAACAATTAGTATTAGATAAATGAACAATATGAATGAAAGCACAAAAAAAATGATGAGAATATTAAATTTCAAACATTAAACTCTGCACTTTACACTAGAATTTTGTGCAAAAATTTATGTTCTTGTGCAAGATTGTAGATCTTCACATGAGTACACACTTTGTCACATGAAAATCAATAAAAATATTAGCAAAAAAGTGACCATTTTTAGTGCTTCTCGCATGAAACATGGGCATTTTCCACATGAGGAAACCTATTACACTAGGCCAAGAAGTACTGGCTTGGTACATCTTTGCGCAAAGGATGATTGGCTTTGCATGAGAAGAGACATCCTCACACAAAAATTGATAGCAAGAATTAGAAACATCCTAAAATGACCTTAAAATGACTTAGAAAGAATGAAAAACTCAAAACAAAGCAAGATTATCAATTACTCACTAGATGTCCATACTCTGTCAGTTGCCTATGTTGTCGAGAGTGCTCGAATCAATGTGAATGCATAGGGACCACCATCTTTCTCGTTAGAGCTCTCTTCTTCACAAAAGACAAAATCATAAATGAATTGAAAATGACCCTTTGGGCCCTTATATAGGTGCTGACCTAATTTTTTGAAGTGCTCCAATTGGCATGAAAATCAACCCCTAGCTAATTTGGCTGCTCTGAACTCATTTTAGGGATCGAATTCGAAATCTGACATACTTAAATAGCTCAAAATCACATTTTAAAATTTTGGGATTGACATGATCAAACACTTGTGTAATCCATCTTTTTGATACTTTGAGCATTTTGGAATCTTTTCAAATCACAATTTCTTCAAATTTTTCAAAATTTCTAGAGAAAGTCAACTCAAGTCAACTCTAGTCAACTCTAGTCAAACTTGGTATTTTGTACCTCAAAATCATTTCAAATTGACTCCAAATTTTTTTTGATCATTCTGATCTCTTCTATATTCTTCTAAGTCTCATACTTCTTCAGTATCTCTCGATATACTACTTTGCATCACTATTCTGGTGTGTCATCTTTTGATTTCACTCCTGAGGGGGTAGGATGATTACATCATTGAATCTTTCAAAACTAGCTTCAACTCAATCTGAATCTTATGCTCTCATCACTTAGGGCATCTCATGACTTGGGGCATCTTGTTCCTCTCTATCTGGCATCTATGTCATCTATCTCATCTTGTGATCATCTAATCAATCTTATAACAATCCTTGTTAGAGTTCTATGGATAGGTACTAGGATAGTCTAAGCTTGATTCCTAAGGATCAAGCCTCATTTTGGGGATGATTCTACAACTCATGATAGGTCTTGTTATCTTTCTCATGGACTAGTATTTAGGTGTTCTATCTGGACTCTAGGGGATTAAGCTCCATTCTGGAGATGATCCTAACTCTTGCTAAGAATTAAGCCTCATTCTGGGGATAATTATAGGCTCTTGTTTCAATCACTATTAAATGGATAGGTATCAAGATAGTCTAAGCTTGACTCCTAAGGATTAAGCCTCATTCTAGGGATAAGTCTATGAATTGTGATTAAATTTTGTCACCTTCTAATGGACAAGTATCAGGATAGTCTAGCCTTTACTCCTGAGAATTGAGTCTCATTTTAGGAACAATTCTGTGAAGTTTGACAATCTTTTTCTCATCATCTCGGTATCTAGGTGTTCTATCTAGATTCCCTAAGGTTAAGCTTCTTTCTGGAGACAACCTTACAAAGCTTATGAATCTCAATGTTTAGGTGTTCTATCTAGATTCCCTAAGGTTAAGCTTCATTCTAGAGATAACCTTGAAAAGCTTATCAATTGGTCTCTCTATCATCAATTTTAGAACCAATCTCATTTCTTGATCTATGCTTCATACTTCTGATTTCTTTGAATAAACATGTTGCTTGCACATTCATTCAAAGAGGGGAAAATGTAATACCCCAAAATTGGCACATTACCATACTAAACCAATATTGGTCTATTTAACCAATCCTAAGTCCTATTTTATGAGGCAATTCTAATTTTGATACTCACTACTTGACCTAAGTGTCAAATGCAGAAAACCCTAATTGCATTAATCACACTCTTTATTTAATTCCTAAGTATTGATTCATATTAGCTACATTGAACGTATTAATTAAGTTTAATTTAATTATAAGTGTTCATACTTTGATTGAATTGAAATTACCACTTTAGCTAATGTACAAAAGAATTAAATGTATTTAATATATTAAGATAATTTCCTCATTTTAATTATTGAGTTTAATTATTCAATTAATTAATATTATGCATTATGAGGTCATATTCTATTTTATTAAAATTAAATATTCTCTCCAAATCTTCTCTTCAGTTTAGAAATGGGAATTTTGAGTGAACTAAAACTTGAAATGGAATTAATTTAGATAAATCTTTCTCACACTTAGAAGAGAATCAATTAATGCTCCATGACACTCAGATTAGAAATAGTTAACTTCATCTACACAAGGAAGTTTCCATTCTAACTCAATCTCATTTCCAATATTGACTATCTATTCTATTTGATCTTGACCGTTGATCAATTCTGGAATCCTATTTAAGAAACCTTCAATTCCTCATTATAGAGGTTGAATTAATTTGGCATTAAACTTATGCTGAAATATCTATCCTTTTTCTCATACATCCATAGCTTAAATTTGTTGCATTATAATACCATCTTAGTGTTAAAATGCATTCATTTAGCATAGTGTGCTCATTTATTTCTTAGCTTAACATGCATTTCATATAGATAAATTTGCATTCTCATATAGTTTAATCAAATCCTTTGTACTAGAGGTTTGGTTGCTAGCTTCTTGTTTTGAGAGCAATAACATTATCCATCTAGTTAGGAGGCAACATATTAGTTTGTTGAATAGTTTCAGATGAGAAACTCTATTGGATACAATTGATTAATTGTGTATTATCTTTGATGTTACACAAATGTCATATCATTATCACTCAGTGCATGTTGAGCTCACTAGGGTAGTGAAGATAGTTTTTTATGTCTATTGAGTGTTCTTATGTTTGCCTAGTTCAAAAGGCAATGTGTAGTGAGTTCACTTGAGCTTCAAAGGAAAGTTTGTAGAAGATGAGTGTTAACTAAGCTCACTTCATTAATGAAGGAAATATTGGATAGAACCAGTGTTGATTGAGCTCAGTTAGTTACCAAAGGATCTTTGCAAATATGCAGTGCTAACCAAGTTCACTTGGTTAACATAGGAAAATCATTTCTAAGTTAGTGTCTACTAAACAAGGTTTGCTAATGAATTATTTTCTTATTTTGGCACACTAAGTTTAATTGATTTATCTATTGTTTCTAACTGATCGAGGTGATGAATATTAGTTATTCTATGTTGTATATGAGCCAAATTAACAATATGAATGATATAAATATAAGGTCAAGTTGAGAATTTGAAAGTGTGTAAGAGTGTGAATTCATGGAAGATTTTAAAGATTTAATGATCTAGTAAGGAAGTGAATCATAAGGATAAGTAGAATATCCTTGTGGAGCTAATAAGATATATTCAATTAGGAAGGACCAAGTACAAGCCAGAAAAGAGATTTGTAATAAAAAAATTAGTTGGATTAGAAATCAAGTCATCTCATTGTTACTCTCTAACCATTTTAGTAGTGATCTAAATCTCTTAGTAGAGTTGGCTTAACAACTATTTGTAAAACCTCTAACAAGGTGGAAGTTGTATTGAATTGTCTAAAGAACTCTAACAAGGCCACTCCTAATAGGGTGATTAAATCCTTTAATAGGGTCACACCTAACAATTTGTTTTGTAACCTTTAATAGGGTTGGCTCCTAACAGGGCTCACTTCAAAAGAGTGAAAACAATAACTAGTTGTAATTGGTGGTTTTTCTCAAATTGGGTTTCCACATTAAATCCTAGTGTCAAATGTGTTCATGCTATTTTATTTCATGTGTTTGCAACTAAGTTAAAGCAATGGTAATTATAGATAATATTTAAATATTTGCATGTTAAGTACTTACAAAGCATATTCACTATTTACCAAGTTACAACATTTTATGTGTGTTTGCCGAGAATCAGCAGTATTTAGTTTTTAGAGTTTATTTTGTAATGACATTTAAAGGTATATGGGATTTTATTTTGTGGTAACTTATTTACCCCTCCCCTCTTAGTTACTTCTCTTATATTTCAAACACAACTCAATGTTCATTCCAGAATGATTTCGCATATAATGATCATGTTGAAGTGTGTGTGAAGACTGAGACCCACATTTCCCACATACACCAAGAACTAGTACATGCCAAGTAGATAGTATGTGGTAGGTCACTCTAGTGCCGAGTAGTCTATACATGTTGAATGATTCAGGTGCTGAGGAATAGTTAGTACCAAGTTCTACAGGAGCCAAATAATATCATTCAGAGCACAATGAAGGTTGAACATCAAAGCCTATTGATGCCAAGTGAACAATTTTTAGCATAGATGTTTGTTATGGCACAAAATTCTATGTAAACCATTTTTGGGCTGACATAATCATGAATTTATGATTATTAGCGATAAGTATGGAGTCATATTACAAATCTCTATGCAATGCATGCAACCAATCAAATTAAGGGAAGAATTAGGCAGAAATAAGGATCAACCACTACTATTAATTATGACCCCATCCATCTCCACCAATTCTTATTTAAGAAAGGTAAACCTTAAGAAATTTATTTATGTGCAAGGAAACAAATGCTAAGATTTTAGAAGGAATTAATGATGGCTATGATTTCTATGAAAGAGTTATGAAAAGTAGAATCAGTCTAAGAGGAACCAAGAAAAGTAGTGATAGGTATAGAAAAGATAGATGTGATTAGAAGGATCAAGAAACAACTAGCAAAAAGGTGATCTAACATCAAGTAGAAAGGCGATAACTACAAATTAGGTGTTGAATTATTCTAACAGGTGATACTAAGTAAATCTCTTAATCAAGTAGTCCTAATAGGCTATTGTAAATCTCTTAACTAAGTTATTACTTAGCTGTGACTTTGAAATCATTTAATCAAGGTGAGCCCTAACATTCTTGTAAGCCTTTAATAGGGTATACCCCTCATAAGGTAGATCATAGTTTATGATCAAAACTTTGTAGCCATAATTGGCCACACTTTATAACTATAGTAGTGAAGATGTGTGGGTGCCATCCCCACCCTAATTTTACCTTCTCTATAGAGGGTTTCTAGGTAACCAAAATCTTATGTATTATGTGTTAATTTACTTTATGCTATGGATGTGATGTATGGTTAGTTATTCCAATTTATATGCAAAGTTATGAGATGGATGTATGGTGAATTATTTTTAAGGTTAAATTTTTAGAGTATGTCCAAAAATTATTATCCTAGAAATTATTTTCCCATTGGTATGTCCAACAATTGGTATCAACAATTTGTTCTCTAGAAAGGAAAGTTTGACAACTTTGGAGGTAAGATCTTGAAGATGGAAGTCTACAAGTTGGGAAAGACTATTGTGAACCAGAAGATTGAAATAAAACTTGCCCTATATCAACTCAACGAGATAAGAGATGAACTACAATATTCATTAAAGATAAGAAAGGAAATGGTTATTCAAAAAAATGATACTCAATATCAAGAAGAAACTACTAGATTATTTGAGGATAGGAACTCAGAAGAGTTCTATGTAGCAATTGCAGATCTGATGGGAAAGAAAAATGCCCTAACTAAAGAAGTTAGGAACCTAAAATAGAACAAGAAGCTCAATCAATATTTTTGTGTGAGATAGTTGAACTAAGAAAGAAATCTAAAGAAGAAAGAGCCATGATTGAGGAAAACAAAAGATTTCTAGCTAATAGACTTGAGAAGAAGACATCAGATGTACACAAGCTTGCAAACATGCAATTGGATATAATGAATTAATTGATGATTGAAAATGAAGAAGTGAATAGGAAATACATTGAGATTACAACTTTGGAAACATAGAATACCCTACTATAGAATGAATTGAAGGCTGAGAAGGAAAAACTTAACAAGCCTAGTGAAGCCATCAAGTACTTTTAAAAATTGATGGAAGAACCAAGGCCAAAGTATGACACTGATGGTTTGGGATATTATACTACTAAGAAAGGAGAATCATCTAGGAGTGGTGAATAAAGGAACAATAAAGGAAAGTAAAACAAACCCACTTTTCATCACTGTGGAAAATTGGGTCACATAGAAAATATTTGTAGGAGCAACACTAGAAATCAAAACCCTAAGCAAAAATTCAAGGGACATTGTCATAACTATAAGTAGCAAGGACACCGGGAACATGATTGCAGGACCAAGACCACCAACACTCATAAATTTAAAGGGTTTTTGTTACAACTATTAGAAATATGGACACAAGTCATATGAATGTAGATACAAATCCAAGCAAACATCAAACAAACAAACAAAGGGACATCACAATGGAAATTCTTATGATTGGGGTAAGAATACAACACATAGTTGTACTATTTCCAAGATTATAGTCACATCCCTAAAAATTTCATAAGAACACACTTTAGAGGTAATTAAAATCGATGGTTGAATGAGATTGTGTGCTTGACTTAAAACTAGTCATGTTGGTAGAAACTATCCAAATTAGTCACCTACACTAAGAAATGAATTTAGCAAAGGCAAAGGAAAGGTTGATGCTGAGAAGGTGGAGATGAAGATGAAAAAGTCATAGAGAAAAAATGAAAATTACAAAACATCAAGTCTAGATGAGGTCACTTTATCCAATGGATTAGGTGATCACATCAAGCCAACTAGGCAATCAAAGGTATGTGTGGAACAGATATTTGAAATAGAATATTATAAATAAGTTCCAAATATCAAAGATCTAAAAATATTATATATGCATGAATTAAGATGCAATAAAGAAGTTAGAAGAAAGAATTATTCTATATATATGTTTTTTTATATGTTTCTTCTGAGCATTTAGAAAATTGTAGTTATAGATGAGTAATAGAGGTATGCTAGTGATAGCTGAGCATGTTAAAAGTCCTATGATAGATCTTCTTACAATTTTATAAACTTTGAGCAATTAATACCAAATTTGAAGGGTTATATAGTCAATTTTTGACTCATATAAACCTACCATAGTTTGAAGAGCACAAATAGAATGAAGATGATTAGCAAAAGAAGATTCTAGTGTTTGCAAATGAGAATCTACAATAACTTGAAATCATTCATTAGATTTGACAGGTATTTATCTTGTGCCAAGTTACACTATTTCATATTTTGTAAACCCTAGAGAAATCAATATGGTAGCTAGTTCTTCAACAATAGTTAGGAAAGAGGGGATAAAAGCTTTCAACATTTAGTTAATTAGGAATGATGTGAGATAGACCCCCTTCTATGCAATTCTTGAGGTTGCATATAAGGGAGATCCATCTCATGCATTATCCATGATACCACTAAAGGTTTTAATGATTTAGGATGTTCAATGCTACTACACTAGCAAGATTGGAGAACTAGGAGACATGGAAATAAGAGAAATCCACTAGAAGTTATGTGACAATAGAGTGTTGAAGGAGGAGAACAAAACCATAAAGAGAAAAGGGTTGACACATCCCCTAGATTTTCCTCAAGTTTTTAAAATTGAGTAGATTAAGATTTAATTGAGCCATATACATGACAATCAACTATAGCTAGAGAATGGGCCTACTAAGATTTTAAAGAGGATTGTACACTGAGTATTAAGGTACCCTACCCTAGTTAGATCAAAGAGTATGAGATGTAACATGAAAGAAGTTATTAAAAAGAACACTAGAGCCATGTGGAATAAAAGGGGAATGTCAATTGATATAATTTTAGATCCCTTGATAGCATTTGTAGTCAGAGTTATTGTTCACAAATTCTTTTAGTCAAGCCAATTGAATAGTGTGTCTTACATGAAAGTTGACCTAGGCTAGAAGATTGTTAAATGTGATCATTCCTATGACTTAACCAAGTTACAACTTCAACAACTATCAGAGAATTTGGAAGCAATTAGGAAGGAAAATTATTCACTATGTAAGTTTGGCTCACTTGTCATGTGTATATTCTTTTATGTATAAAATACTTTCCCCATATTTAGCAAGGTAGTGTGGAATAGAACCAAGTTACAACTTCAACAACTATCAGAAAATTTGGAAGCAATTAGGAAGGAAAATTATACACTATGTAAGTTTGGCTCACTTTTCATGTGTATATTATTTTATGTATAAAATACTTTCCCCATATTTAGCAAGGTAGTGTGGAAGACAAATAGACCTATCATACACCAATAATAGAGTTTATTGAACAATTAGGAGATAATTTTGATTTTTTCATGACAAGGTATTTTGAGGTCTTCAAGAAGTCAATGAAATGAAGGATGAGAATACCTATATCCCTAGTAGAACAACACTATAATTATATTTGTTTTGTAGTAGATGACAACTACAGTTATATATAGGTAACAAATCCTAGGGTTAGATGGATAGGACCCCTACCATATGAAATTAATGTTGATGAGGCTTCAACATCCATTATTACACTATTAACAAAGGATAATGAGAAGGATGGAACTAAAATGAGCAAGGGTAAGGAATCTAGTCTTATACAAATTCTACCATCATAGGGTGAAGTACAAAAAGAGGGAGGAAATATTTAAGAGAAAAAGTTGATTACTACACCTAAGGAGTGACTTGCTACATAGACGTTGGTTACCTTACCAACTTCTACATCTCCTCTCAACAGTCAAACTCTTTAGAGTTAGAGTACACAATACACCCCATTGAAAATATCAAGGCTGTGTCCTAGCACACCAAAGAGTGTTGATGATATATCATTTGAGGATGTCAGCTTAGATAAGGTGATTGAATTACTCAAGTATGATCAATCAAAAATCATGATTGAAGAAATGAATATTCTTCAGGATGCTCTATAACAAAAGAAAAGACAAGAAATTTAAAGGAAGGAGCACAAGTAGAAGCAAGTGTTACATAACATCAAAGATATATTCAGTAATGCTTTTAGCCTCCCAGATTCAAATGCAAAAAATCCTATTTTAGAGAAACTTGTCAATATAGTGGACAAGATCAATGATGACGACCTAGACACAAATGTAAAAATCTTAGAATGGTTTGAAAGGAAGTTTCATACAAAAGTTCTGGAAAAGATACCTAGTGCCATTGCACTTAGATAGGTTGATCTAGCAACCAAGAGGGAAAATGTAAAGAAGGTTTTATAGAACATTTTCTCTCTATACACTAAGTTATGCAACAATGATATATTCACCAAGAAAACACAACATGGTATTGACCAGCTGTAAGGAGATTTGCAACTCATGGGTACTACACTAAAACAATCTCCTTGTAATAGTCAATTATATTTTTAGTGGTTATTAATGACTCTGAGTAGGCTTGTTGAGGTACAAGTAAAGGATTCCAATAATAGGTCTACTCTTATTAGTATCTAGTCCATGTTGACACCTCACATGGAAGTATTACACAAAGAAATAGCCTATGCAAAAACATTGATGAAGAAAGATGCCCATCTTTCTACACATGAAGACTTAGTTGAATTGGTTGCTAATATTGAAATATAGATTCATTCACTAAATGCAAAAAGTGAAAATTGGGATGCATCTTTGAAGGCAATTTTGGAGTTACACAAGCCATTTTTGGACAAACACATTGTAAGTGTACGACCCATGTGACATAGTGTCAAAAGAGGGGGATTTTACAAATTTTGAAATTTGATATTTTGAAGCATTTTTGTCAAGGCAAATATCTACTCAAAAGAAGTTATATAAAAAAAAAATAAAGCATTTACTCAAGGGGAGTAAAACAAAAAGATAACTTTAGCATTTTTTCAAATTTTGAAGATTTTGTATAGAAGCTAAGAAAAGAAGAGACATTGTTTGACTTATGCATAAAGGAATGTGTATGTCATGACAAAGTATTTTTTCCACTCATGTCAAAGGGAGAGATTGTTAATATCATTTTGGTTTTGAAATTATAGTGAAAAAAAGCTTAGTCATTATTTAGAAAAAAATAGTACATGTTGAGTGATCACATCAAGATGAGCAATTAGTGTGAGCCGAGTTATCAAAGCATGTTGTGCATAAGTTTCTAGACAATATATGCCATGTAATATGATTAGTCAGTGTTGAGGACTAGTATGTGCCAAGAAAATAGTATGTGCTAAGTTACCCCAGTGCCAAGTAGTCCATACATGCCGACTAATTTAGGTGCCAAGCAATAGTTAGCATTGAGTTCTATAGGAGATGAATAACAACATTCAAAGCACACTAAAGGCCAAGGATTAGAGGCTATTGATGTCGAGTGAATTTTTTTTTCATAGATTTTTTTTCTAGCACAAAATTCTATATAAAATATTTTTGGCCCAAAATAATCATGAATTTATAGTTATAAGAGATAAGAACGGAATCATATTAGGAATCCCTATCCAATGCTTGCAACCAATCAAATTAAGGGAAGTATTAGGCAACAATAAGGATCAACCATAGCAATTGATTCTAACCTAATCAATCTCCACCAATACTTATTTAAGCAAGGTAAGCCCTAAGAAATTTATCTATGCAAGAGGAGATGAATGCTAGGAGTTTAGAAGGCATTCATGGTGGCAATGATGGCTATGCCAGAGTTATGCAAAGAAGAATCAATCTAAGAGGAACAAAGACAAGTAGTGAGAGGTTTATAAAGGATAAATCTAATTACAATGATCAAGAAAAAAACAACAAATAGGAGATCTAACATCAAGAAGAAAGGTCCTAACTGAAGATAAGGTGTTGAATCATTCTAATAGGTGATAAGAGTAAATCTCTTAATCAAGTAGTCCTAACAGGTTTTTGTAAATATCTTAACTGGGTGCTTACTTAATTGTGAGTTTGAAATCCTTTAAGCAAGGTGAGACCTAACAATCTTGTAAGCCTTTAATAGTGCAAATCCCTCATAGGGTAGATCATAGTTTATGATCAAAAATTTGTAGCCATAGTTAGCCACACTTTACAACTGTATTAGTGATGATTTATGGGTGTCATCCCCATCCCAATTTTATCTTCTCCTTGGAGGGTATATGGGCATCCAAAATATTATGTGTTATGTGTTGATTTACTTTATGCTATGGATGTGATGTATAGTAAGTTATTTCAATTTACATGCAAAGTTATGAGATGGATGTATGGTGAATTGTTTTTAAGGTTAAAATTTTAAAGTGTAACCCACTCTTAGAACTTACTTTTCCATTGGTATTTCCAACATTAGTTTCCTCATTGTAGTTATGATCAAGTAAACTTTCTTGAATTCTAAACTTTCCATCAATTATCACATTAGCACTCTCAACAAAAGTTTTTATGCTTTTTATTTTTCAATGAATATCCAAGAAACATTCCTTCATCACTTCTAGAATCAAACTTTATGATATCATTATCTCTCCTAATATAAGATTTGTTTCCAAAGATTGTAAAGTACTTCATAGTGGCTTCATGTCCAAACCAAACTTCATAGGGGGTCTTACCAATGCTTTATCTTATTTGCACTATGTTCATAGTATATATTTTTGTATTCACTACTTTTCTCAAAAAGATATGTGATACATTATTTTCTAATCTAATTTCTCTTCCCACCTCTATTAATCATGTATTCCTCCTTTCTACTATCCCATTTTGATCAAGTATCTTAAGAGCTGAAAGTAATCTTTTTATACCATTATCTCCAAAAATATTGTTAAATTCATTTGCAATGAATTCTCATCCTCTATCAAATCTCAAGCATTTAATCTTCAAACTAGATTTATTTTCAACTCTATTCTTAAATATCTTGAATTTCTCAAAAGCTTAAAATTTCTCTCTAAGAAATGCAACTTGCATCACTCTAGTGAAATCATCAACAAGAATCATAAATTATGTTTCACCATAGATTACTGTAGTCTTTGTAGGACTACTCAAATCCATGTCTACAATCTTCAATCTCTCTAAAGAAGTACACATTTTTCTTGGCAAAAACTTTTCTTATGTTTTTCTATCACATATTCTTTACATATTATGTTAGTAGGTGTCACAATCTTAGAAAAATATCTAACCACAAATGTATTATTAACCTTCAAAATGTTATCAAAGTTGATCATAACTAACTTTCATCCACCTGGGCAACTAAACATGAAATTTTAGTAGAATTCTATTGAAATACACTACCTCTTGTTCTTGTACCAGTACCAATCAATGTGTGATCTTCATCCTTGATAAGCCAAGTCTTCTCTATAAAATAAAACTAATATCCCTTATAAATAGATTATCTAGTATTCAAAATATTATGTTTCAAACCATCCACAAAGTAAACATCTTCAGTGATATTTTTTCTATCTAGTGTAACAAATCCTTTCCCTTTAATGTTACGTGGTGCATTATTTTCAATTCTAACTACTCCAGCATCATAACTATTGAATTCAAAAAATCTATTCATATCTCATATCATATGATGGGAACAACTACTATCTATAATCCAATCAGATTTTTTCTTTTCAAATTGTGATACTAATTTATTTTCCTCTTTTATTTCTTCTTTTATCTCATCTTTATTAGGATTCTATTCTTTAAAAGGAACAAATCCATTTTCATCATCTTTTTCATTATCACTATCATTCAAAAATTCTATCATTTTGAAATCAAATTCACCACCCTTATTAACATAAAAGAAATCCTTAGGTACTCTTGACTTGTAAGGATTTTTCTTAAACTTATTTTCTCTTTTAGGATGTTTAGAGGAATAATGCCTAGATTCTTTATATATCCAAGAAATAAGAATTTTGTTAACTTTAGGTTCTCTCTTCATAAGTAGGGAATGTCCTTCTTCAATCTTCTTGTCTTCTTCATCTTTTTTTAGGGTACTTCTTGAATAGTCTCCACTTATACTACAACTTCTTGTCAACATAAGTCTCTCTCTTTGTACATTAAATTTACTCTACACTCTAGGAAATTCTCCAGTTTGTTTCATCTACTTCTTAGATGTCTGCATTCTTGCAAGAAGAGTCTCTCTTGTAAAGTTAGGTGTGCAAAGAATAACATGTTCAATCATCTATGTTATCTTCTTATAATTATTTTTCAATGTCTCCAATATTTTTCCCACAACTTCATCTTCTATTTTTTCTCCTCCATAATTCTTTATTCATGTAATAATCTCTGATATTACAAAAAAGTATCCTCTTATAGTTTTATATTCAAACATCATAGTATTTTGAAATAAACATATCAAACTATGTAATCTAGACTTCTTAGTATTCTTATCACCTTCAACCATAATTTTTCATGACACGACTTCCAAATCTCATGAATAAGTCTTAAAGATTTTACCTTTCCATATTTAGTTTTAGGAAGAGATGATAACAATGCTTCTCTAGCAAGCATATTTTTCATAAATAGATCTTTCTTTGTTTCTTGATAACCCCCAAGATTTTCTTCATCAATCAAACTCTTAGGCTTCATAGTAATCAACCAAAATTCTAGACCCCTGCATAGTAGGTGTGTCTTCATCTTTTCTTTCTAGATGTCATAGTTGACTCCATCTATCTTTGGACAATCTTTCTTGAAATGTACCATAGATCTCCTTAAGAGGTTAACCTTTTCCTTCAAGAATATGATGCTCTGATACTAATTGTTAGAAATTAAATTCCACCAAGATAACAATTATTCAATTAAAACATCTCTTAATATCTTAGTTAATTTTGAAACATGTAAATAGTAGATGCAAAAACAATAGAAGAAAACCATAAAAAATAACACCCAATATGTTAATTGGGGAAACCCTTGATCAGAGGGAAAACCTTGATGGGGATGGTACCCACAAAATAATGTACTAATGTAAAATTTCCTTGTTAGAGGATATACCATTAGAATTCATGCTAACAATACCAACTTCCTAAAAATAAGGAATATGCCTTCTCATCACTTTCTCATCCAAAAATTTGTAGGATCTTCTATGTTGGATTCTATGTTACATACCAAATCATCTAAACCATTTCTTTCTTGTCTTAACACCTATCTCTTCTTCCTTTTGTCTTTCATGGATTTTCTTTCACTCTATCTAAATATTCGATTATCACTTTGGGTTGATCTTATTGAAATCTATGTGTGTGAGAATAATTTCTTTATCTCTTGAATATTTGTGTTCTCCTAAATCTTCTTATTGATCTTATTAAAACTTACAACATGTCATTTTCCATGTTGACTTCATCTACTTCAACCATATAGCTCATAGATGGAAGAAAATGGGTTTTGGTTTCTACTACTTGCAATATTCATGAATCTATATCCACTAGGAAATAAATATCATTTCTATAATTTTCTATTACATTATCAAGAATTATCATAAGTCCATGCATGCTATAATGAAAATTTCTAAAGTAATCCCAATTTACATTTATTAAAATTATCAAATATTTCTCTTATGTGATCACCTATCTATGTGATTACTAGTTTATTCTTGGACCATACAACATTTCCTTTTCTTGGAAAGTAATTTTGAATATAAAAGAAAATACATACCAGTAAGGCTCCATACTTTAGTTTTTTCTTATTATTTCTATTTATTTTCTTTTATTTTCTTTAGTAATTGTATTATAATCATACCACATAGGTCATATATGTTAGCATGAATACTAACAATATTATTATAGAGGGTTATCCTAACATTGTTGGAGAATTTGGAAGATTATTGGTATGAAGATATGTTGCATTCATGGTTGTGTTTAACATTGATGTCAACATTGTAGTTATTCTATGAAGAATGAAAAAGCATCCAAAAAAGTTTGAGATCATGAGGTTAGAGGATTGAAGATGAGATCAAGCACAATCGAAGATATATTTTATAGATTTTCTTGATGATGTGGCTATGAGTGCATGTAGAAATTTGAATACTGGTGATAGTTATTCAAGATTTATTGAATAAAGTATACAAATAGAGTTCCTAAGAAGTGGTTTATAGAAATTGGATTATATCCCTTAACATGGATAGAATCTGGTTGAGCATACTTAGAAAGAGGTAGAAGACATCATGATGATGATGTGATTAAGCACACAAAGTTTGAGGTTGCAAGTATGAATATTTGTGAAGATTGTGAGTCGATAGTATTATGTAATTATAAAAGACCTAATGTAACATGTATTACTTTATCTTAAAGAGGTCCTATTGTAATTGTAAATTGAGAAAGCCTCAAGGCCAACTAATTATATTAATTTGAGGACTTGGTATAAAGGAAAGTTATTTTCCTTGTGTTTAAGAATGGTATTGAAGTAAGTGAATGTATGTGAATTGTAAGTGTGAATGACATGTAAGTAATCAATCTAAGGGATTTTTGTGATGAAAGTTTGTAGATATGGTATTGAGATCAAAGGAGTGTTTAATGTAGTAGAGGCATAGAGAATTAGGAAAGTGATTAAATTTGGTGGTGAGAACTATTGGATAGTTAATCATTTGGTATTGTTATGGAAGGAATAATACTAGGTCTAGTTGTATAGTAAAGTTGGTAGCCTTTCCCTTTAAGCTATTTGGACATTAGGTCCTTCTACTTTCAAAAAATCTTGACATGGTTTGCCCAACTCTTAACATTGTTAGAATCTTCCCATAGGGATTCAAAGTCTCATAATAGGGATAGATATTTACTGAGTGTATTTCATTGAATCCTAACATGGTAAATCCTCTTGCAAGGAATTTATATATTAGTATGTCATTTTGTGGGTTCCATCCCCACTGAGGTTTTCCCTCTAATCAAGGATTTCCCTAGTTAACAAATCTAGTGTTATTGTGTATGGTTATCTTCTTGTAGTTATTGCATTTGTTAAATACATGTTTGAGATTTAATAATGTTAATCAAACTTGTTTTGGTTAGATAATTGATTCACCCCCACCCCTCTCTTAGTGATCTTGGTGGACTTTACTTACTAGTAATTGGTATCAGTGCATCAAGTCCTTGAAGGAAAAACTTAAGAGGTTAAGAAGATCTATGGAAATTTATTTTAGAAAAGATAGTCTGAAAATTTATGGAACCAACTATGCTAGTTTGAAAGAGAAGATGAAGACACATTTTCTATGTATGGCTCAAGGATAGTGGCTTATTACTAATAATTAGAAAGAATTGATTGAAGAAGATAAGCTTGAAGATTGTACTGAAAGAAAGAGAGAATTATTCTTGTGTAACATGCTTTCTAGGGAATTACTTTTGACAACCCTTCTTGAAAATGATTATAGTCAAGTAAAATCTTTAAGATTAGCATACAAAATTTGAAAATATTTGGAATCTACTTATGAAGACAATAAGCATGCTAAGAAGGTTAGATTATAGAATTGGATATGTTTGTTTCAAGAAGCTAAAATTATGGAAGATGAATCTATAAGAAGTTTTTTTGCTAGATTATCAAAAATTATTGTATGAATTAAGGATTGTGATGGGAATAAAGATGAAGATGAAATAATATGAAGATCTTGAAAAAATTTACACCTACATAGAAGAAGATAGTGTAGATGATTGAACAAGTTATACCATGCACAAAGAAGTTTACAAGGGAGACTCTTCTTGGAAGATTGGAAGAAGCTGAGATAAGCTTAAGATAGAGTGGAGATTGGCCTAGAATTGAGACAATATTTAGTGCACTAAGTGTATGAACTACATTAACAATGAGTGCAAGTACTAGTGGAGATTATGCTAGCAGTGGTAGAGGAAGAACTAAAGAAGACAAAAATATTGAAGAAGGAATTTCCCTACTTGTGAAAAGAGAGTCTGAAGGTAACAAAATCTTTAAATTATAGACTTGAAATAAATTTGGTCATTATGCTTCTAAGTTTCCTAAGAGTAAAGAAGTATAAGAGGAGTTTCAAGCTTAGGAGACCTAAAAATTATCTTTATGAAAATGATGAATATTTGAAGATAAGATTCTTGAGTGAATGTGATAATGAAAGTGATGAACTAGGATTTGTTACAATTCAAGATGAAAGTCCTGAAAAAAGAAGAAGTTAGAGAAGAAAAAGAATTAGTGTCACAAGTTGAAAAGAAGAAATTTGATCAAATCATAGATAGTAGTTTTTTACATCATATGACTAGTGATATGAATAAATTTATTAAGCTCAATAGTTGTGATGGAAGAAATTTCAGAGTCAGAAAAAATATATGGTAAAACTAACACTTATGATGTTTATTTTGTTGATGGACTAAAACATAATCTTCTAAGTGTTGGAAAGTTGGTTGATAAGGGATATCAGTTGTAGTTCATAGAGAAGACATGTATTATCAAGGATAAAGATGGTAAGATGATTGGTACTAGCACAAAATCAAGAGGTAATGTTTTTTCAGTTGAATTCTACAGAGATAATGTGCTTGGTTGCTAAAGTTGATAATAGTTGGTTATGGCACAAAAAGTTTGGTAATATAAATTTTGATAAATTTGTGAAAATAAGCACTACCCTTTTTGTTAGAGATTTTCCTAAAATAGTGAGGCCTACTAACAAGGTATGGAAGGAATGTGTTATGGAAAAGTGCAAGAAAAATTCTTTTCCAAGAAAGAAGTTTACTACATCAACAAAGTTGGAGATAGTACACATAGACTTGAGTGGTCCTACAAAGACAAGAGTGTTCTATGGTGAAACACACTTCAAGAATCTTTTATAAGTGCACCAAGATGGCATATAAAATGGAGGGGTATAAGTGGACACCTTTTTTCTAAAATTAGGTGAACCTAAACTTGGACGAGATGTTTGAGGGTCATCCACTCAAAATGACAAAATGTATAAAAAATATAAATTTTAGTACTATGAATTTGCTTTCTAAACTACATTTTTTTAAATAAAATGGATAAGATTAGGTAGGTCAAACCTACACACAAAAAAAAATTCCTAATTATTTTAGAAAACATGACATAGTTATTTTCATGTGTAGCAGAAAAGACATAGTATATTTGGTATTTTGAAAATCCCTTTGGTAGGATGATAGTAAAAGTGATATATAGAAGTTGTATAGTTTTTTTTTTTTTTTTTTTGTAATTTTTGATGAGTGATTTTTTATGTGAATTATTGAACTGACTACATCCCAAAAATTTTGTACGTGTTGATTTGTTGAGCATAACTTGCATCAAAATAATCAATAAGAGATTTATTTTTTAAAAAGGGTCTAGAATCAAGTGTAGAACTACAATATATAATTTATTTTGAATTTCACTAACTTTATCAAAAGTTATTAAAAAATGGTAGGCATATGTCTATGAGGACTATCAAGCCATTGGTAAAAGGAATTGAAGTCTAATATAGTGATAACATTGTCCAAAAATAGAAAAAATTGTATGGTGAGAATGCTAAGAGGATGTATAAGATTATGGTGGTGATTTTAGAGATACCTAGTTTACCATGAGTAAAATTCATGAAGGAAAAATAAGAATTCATGTTAAAAGATGAAAAATTTTCTAAAGGAAAAAAAATTGAGAGAAAATAGTCTCCCAAGCCTTTGGGTTGTTTCCCTAGGTTTTTACCAAGCCATAACTCAATCAAGTTTTGAAGAAGTAGAAATGGGCTCTATTTCAGAGGTCGTATCTTTCATATACCGAGTCCAATTGACTTTTTTGAAAATTCATTAGAAATCTACTAAAGATATCTAAAAAATAATGTTGATAAAAGAATACTATGACATCAAAATTTTATTTTCCATCAATTCAAATTAAGCATGGTCTAAAATAGGTAGTCATTGTTTCCCAAATATAATGCTGACATATTTTTAATTCTCTCTCTCTTTCACACTTTCACACACACACACACACACACACACACTATTACTCACTAAATAGGTCATACAATATCTCTCTTACAAATTCCTAACCTCTAGAATTCTCCCACTAACTCCTAACCTTTCTCTCTAGCTTGTTACCCTTAATTGTTGTCTGCCTCTTTGAGGAACCCTAACCCCTCCCCCCCACCCTGCCCCCCCCCCCCCCCCCCCCTCTCTCTCTCTCACACACACACACACACAAAATAAAAATTAAAAAAATCTCTAAACCACCCTCCAACCAACCCTCTCTCACTCACTCTCACTCTTACATAGACACACAAACACACACACAGACAGACTCCTAGGCTCTATCTCTTACTAACACCTAATATCTTACATCATCTCATGAACTAATAAACTCTCTATCTCTCTCTCTCTCTAACTCATAAAAATTAACTTTTTATATCTCTAAATGAGAGAGAGAGAGAGAGAGAGAGAGAGAGAGAGAGAGAGAGAGAGAGTTAGTTAGTAGGATAATTAGAGAGGTTAAGAATTATAAAGAGAAAATGAGAGAGAAATATTGAAAGTTAATGAGTGTGTGGATATATGAAAGAGAGATATTTTAAGAGTGAATAAGAGAGGGATCTTATGAATTTTTGCATGTGTGTGTGTGTGTGTGTGTGTGTGTGTGTGTGTGTGTGTGTGTGAGAGAGAGAGAGAGAGAGAGAGAGAGAGAGATTATTTAGGGAGGGGGTAGGGCTTAAGCATAGAGGAGGTATAGGTTAGCTATAGTGAAAAAGGCTAAGTATTGAAAGTCATAAAGAGAGAGGTTTGGAGTTATTAAGAAATAGATTATGAGTTAGTAAAAGAGAGATTTTTAGAGATCATGTGTGTTTGTGTGTGTGTGTGTGTGTGTGTGTGTGTGAGAGAGAGAGAGAGAGAGAGAGAGAGAGAGAGAGAGAGAGAGAGAGAGAGAGAGAGAGAGAGAGAGAGAGAGAGAGAGAGAGAACTCTTATCTACCTATTTGATCCATGTTTGGGAAATAATGGCTACTTATTTTAGATATTGTTCAATTCAAATGGATGACAAAAAAAACATTGATTTCATAGAATTATTTCTATTCCATGACATTATATATCTCTTCAATACCTTTCCAACTCATTTTGAATAGAGTCAATCAGACTCTAGATGTGAAAGTTACAGCCTCTAGAGTAGAACCCATTTTTACTTCTTGAAAACCTAATCAAGTTTTGAAGAACTTGATTGCGTAATAAGACTTGATTGGGTTTTGAATGTAATGTTTTTATTTTCATAACTTGATTGGGTTATTTTAACATTTATAACCCAATTGAGTTTTTTTATTTTATATATTTTGGCCAGGCTTGGTTACCAAGCTTGGCCACTTTTCAATTTTTAAATAGCCTAATTGTGTTATTGACACTTTTTGTGTTTTTTTGGTGGTATTCACTTTTTTGTACACCATCTTGATACACTCACCCTCTTGTTGATGATTTTACTAGGATCACATGGGTATAATTTCTTATAGATAAATTTGAATAATTTGATAAGTTTAGATGTTTAAGAATAGAGTTGAAAATGAATTTGGATTAAAGATTAAGTGTTTAAGATTAGACAGAGGTGGAGGATTTACTTTGAATGAGTTTAATTTTTTTTTGTGAAGTACCTAGCATTAAAATATAGATTTCAACCCCTAAGACACTTGAGGAAAATGGTATAGAAGAGAGGAGAAATATGTTAGTCATAGAGGCAACAAGAGCTATAATGCTTGAGAATAATGTCTCAAAGAGAGTTTGGAAAGAAGAAGTTAACATAACAATATATACAATGAAAAAAATGAAGTTTAGACAAAATAATGTAGAAAACAATTTATATTTAAAGAAATTGAAAATGGTTTATTTATTATTGTATTCTTTGTGGATGATATAATTTTTGGAGGTGATCATGATGCAAGTGAGAAATTTATTGGTTAAATGAAGAAGGAATTTGAGATGAAAATTATTGGTGAGATAAAGTATTTTTTAGGTCTACAAATTTTGCAGAATAGGGAAGGTGGTATGGATGACAAAAAAGTACAAGAAGGAGAGCATTTTTATTAGGAGCAATATTGGTTTCTTGGATAAGTAAGAAACAAGATTGCATTTCTTAGAGCACCAAAAAGGTAGAGTATATAGCAAGAGAAAATAACTATAATTAGATCATGTGGATGAAGCAGATGTTGATAGATATTGGAGTTGAATTTATACACCCTATTATTATACATTTGTTGATCTCTAAGCCTTGTTTTCTATTAGTGTCTAACACTTAGTAATTTCCTAAGAAGTGTTGGTTGGTCATCACTATGACTGAGCCATCTAGAGAAGCTGAGCTACATGGACTTGTTTATATTTAACTACATGTTGAGCAAGTCAAAGGTTGATGAACACCCCATTAGTGACCAAGCTACTAGACATGGTGAGTGAAACATATGGAGATCAAGAAATGTAAAGATAGATTATGTTGAGTGAGTTAGTATATGTTGAACCTATATATGTCAAGCCTATAAAAGCTAAGAGAAAACATGAATGTTAGTTATGACCAAGCGTCAGGACATTCAATTTATGAGTAAAAAAGTTTTGGCATATGTGTTTGTAATGGAACAAATACTTATTCAAATAATTTTAGCCAACTTCTATCGTCAATATTTATGGATTGTAGAGGCAACCAAGGATAAATTTACATATTATTTCAGAAGGCATTAATCCCAAGAAAGGAAGATTGACCAATCAAAAAATCAAAAGGGCTAAACCAAAAAAGAATGTATTCTTGATCATTGATCATGTTCTAGAACCTTCCATGATTGTCTATTTAAAAAGGGATCAAAACCTAAATTAATATATAAGAGAAAGAGTAAGAAGGAATTTGAGGGATGATCATGAATGTGCAAAAAAAGGATAAGGATAGAGTGAGCAAGGCTAATTTTTTATATATAGATTAGACATAAAAACCTAGTAGTGTAAGGAAGAACATAGAAAATTAGAAAGCAAGATTAGATTTAGACATTGAACAGAGGAGATCTATAATAAGCTACATAGAGAAGACCAAAGGATAAGGTATTAAGACATTCTAACCAATGTATTAGGGAAAAACTCTTAACAAATTGGTTTTAATAGACCTTGTTAAATCTCCTAACAAACTACTTACTTCATGGTAAGTTTAAATCCTCTAATCAAGGTATACTTAAAATTCTTGTATTGATTTTAACCAAAAAACCCCTCATAGAGTAGATCATCAGAAGTGATCAAATTGTATCCCTAATAAGAAATTTTTTTTGTTGCACCAGTAAATATTTGTGAGTGTCATTCACACCCCAGTTTTACCTTTACCTTGGAAGGTTTCTAGGTTACCAAAATCTTTGAGTTACATGTTGCTATTTTCATGGATGACATGCATAATTAGATTCATTTTGGTTTTATAGTTCATGATTATATGATATCTGATCTAAGATATGTGATGGATTAGGAGTGAATTTAGTTAATCTATTTTTTTTTAAGGATCTAAAATTTCTATAGATCCTAATTCACCCTTACAAGAATTTTCCTTGGAGAAAAATTCACCCACGATTAAGGAACTCAAACACAAGCACAATAGCAAACCAACAAGGTATGATCAGAATAATAATATTCACAATTGATTTATTGTTATTCAATATTCTATGATATCAAGTAAACTAGGAGAGCCTATATATAAAAGCCTCTAGAATGCATAGGAGTCAACAACATGATAAGTCATACAACCAGGCACATGTCCACTAGATGTAGATTATCCTCCATTAAGCATAGTAGTAAGTGTGATGATGAGAGGATAAACCTACAAAGGTGTAGCATGCAAGATAATGTTGTAGACACCATGTGCTAAATTAGGAGTGTGAATAACTAAGTTGTCTACATGAAAACTCAGTTAATTATGCAAAATCCTGTGTTGTAGACATTATGTGCCAAAATAGATTTTCTTACTTCTATGTTGTCAACATGACAACTCATAAAAGTACACAAACTCCTAAGTGTCTCACCAAAAAAATAATAAAATAATGCATTAACCTAAGTAATCTTAAGTAAGTGTAAATAGTGAATAATTATTTACACCAACACACCCCCTTAAATGAAACTTAGGGGAATGCCCTTAAGCTTATGAAAACTAGGATGAAATGCATAGTGGGTCCTAGCTACTAGGCCATTTTAGGTACCCATCTACATAATGAAATGTAATCTCTCATAAAGCAAAGAAAGAGGGAAAACCTCATGGGAAAAACTCTCCCCCAAAAAGAGATAAAAATACAAGATGCATGGATGGATGGAGTAATCAAAACCCCCCCATTATGACATACATCAAGTATATGGGTATGTGCAGGATCATGGTGTACCAAACTATGGCCTTAAGTGGCAGTGAAAAACCAGCAAATCAGGGTTATGTCAACTTGACACATAATTTTAAAGTGGTTCTAGACTTTATATCAATAAGTTATAAGAAAATAATCGGTAGGAAATTGAATCTAGTTTCTAAACTACAAGGCCTTATCTGGAGAAAAAATTATTTGATTTGTCAAAAGTTTGGATTTTAATGTAGTACTACAAAAATTTCAGGGCAAAAATAAAAAGTAGGTGTATGTCTGACCACCTTAATCATAATCAAATGATAATATTTTTAAATATAATTTTATATTAAAAAGTAGACTCATGCCTGGATGTGACACATATTTTTGGCAATTTTTATTCCAAATAAATAATTAATTATGAATTTTCTACTATACTATTTTCAGAATTACAAAACTCCCATGTCTGGCCACCTTAACTAGTTCAAAAAAAATCAAAATTAAGTTTTTAAATTTTTTTTCTTATACTAGTCAAAGAATAGAATGTGACACATCTTTTGGATTTCACAAATCTTATACGGTTTGAAAGTTATAGCTATTTTTCAACCAGTCTATCAATCAGCACTTTGTAGCTAACTCCATTAGAAAATAAGTAATAATTACTTACTGAACTTGTAATTTAACAAAACTTACATTTATTAAAAGCTAAGAACATTCTTAAGAAACCCTTTTCATTACATCAAATTTTGGTTCAAAAAAAGTCATCAGCTACATGCTTAAAGTAAAAAACACATAAGAACATGCCAAAAACACATTTTCGGGATGTTTTAAAGATGACCATATAAGGTTGATATTGAAAGATATAGTAGGAATTATAAAGGTATTAATTGTTTTCATTTGGTATCAGGATGGGTGGGAAAAAAGTGGAAATAGATTTTGAAATTCTTTGAGGCATTTCAAAACTACATATTTTTCAGATCGCCACTTTTTGGCACACCATGATCCTACACATACCCATATACAAAAGAGAAGAATGAGAAGGATAAAACCCCATAAGAGGAAAAAGCTCCTCCCATAAAAGAGAAGAATAAGGAGACAAGGTAGTCCCCCCCTAAAATGTAGTGTGCCAAGTAGTGAGAAATGCTCCAAGGTACAAGTTGATCCATGAGCACTGAATAATGTTCCTTGTCTTTGGAAGAAACAATGGAAAAGGTAAAAGTGTGGTGCTTCCCCTATGTGTAGAAAGAATCTCTATGATGAATGGTGTCTCTAAAACCTACGTAGTTGTCCCCATGTTAATGATGATGGTCACTGCTTCCAATACTGCTAAGAAGAATGAGTGTAGATCTAGCAAGGATAGATGTAGAACATGGTCCAATGAACAAAGTGTCTCCTAAAATGATAAAGAGACCTCCTACAATTGCTATACATAAGGATCCATAATCATATCAACCTGTGGAGGTCGATCATGTAGAGAATGGACATGAGGGTCAGAGTGAGCTCTCATAACAACTAGAGAAGGATCTGCTTCATCAAAGAGAAGCTATATATCATCAAAGAAGTCTCCCAAGTCTACTATGTGTGAATCTACAAATAAACTTGAAATGTCTACCAAGAAGTTATCCATTGATGTTGGAGTTGGAAGAAAAGGTGTACTCTACTATGCTATATCAATCACTATGGAAATGGATGAATTATTCACCTCAACAAAGAGAAGACAAATATCATTGATGATTTCTCCTACATCGTCAATGTGATATTCCATGAATAGCTCTACAATATCTTGAAGGAAGTCAGCCCATGGAGCTAAAGTAGGAAGACATAGTTTTTTTGCTACACTAAATTTGAAGCGTCTATGGCTAGAAATATATTAGTAGTAGCAACAGGAGCATCTGGAGGTTTGATCTCATTTGGAGAGGATGCAGCTACAACTAGAGGTAAAAGATCTTTTGTTAATAAAGGAATGTGTGGGTCTCCATACAGCTCCCAAAGATAGATCTAATAATCATATAAATTAGATGACTTCATTTCATCAAGTGAATCATTGATCTCCATATTCGTATAGAGAAAGAGTGTATGAAAAATGAGGGAACTAGTGTCACTATCATATGAAAGTCCTTTCACATATGACAATGCATCATATTGACTAAGATAAGTGATAACCAATTGACTCCATTGTTGATAGTTTTGTGGTGTCAAGGTAATTAAATCTTCCTCTTCCATGATGAACTAATCAATGTAACCCCCAAAATTTAAAAAAGAATAAAAGAAACACCCCCTACCCCCACAATGTATGATTCATACACTTTATAGGTAGTGCATGTAAAATTGCCAATTTAGTGACTATTTTTGAAAGTAATATTTTTGTCCATAGAACCTATAATCTGATTGTAGATCTAGAAAGTAGTAAAAAAAAATGGAACTTGATTATGTGTCCAGATGAGCTCATACTAAGCATTTGAAGTGGCAAAAATTAGGATTTGCAAGTTTCAAAAAAATTTAGGAACAGAGATCTCAAACAACCTACACCAATGTGTAGATCACAAAATTCTACTCCAAAACAAAAAAAATTCTCACAAAAAGGAGTCTATATGAGGGAGATATCATTGTTTGAAAATTGATGCTATAATTATTTTTCCTGAATCACTGCCATCATGCCTCCAAAAATCAAATGGCTCTAGATTTTGCCTCAGATGTCTGATTTGGATGAAACAAAATCTGATTTGGGGGTTTTTTGACCTTCTAAATGTGATGCAAATATCTGATTTGCACCAAAAAGCTTCAATCTCCACTTCTAAAAAATCTCTCCTATAGGCCCAATGGCCAATTTTTCCAAAAAAAATAATTCAGATCCAAAAAAAATTGTAGAGATGTAGATGAAAAAAAATGTAGATCTAAAAATTGAATACAAAGATCTGAAATGATCATACCAAATTTGCAAATTGAGCCTTTGTGTTGCCAATTTGCAAAAAAAAAATTGCCTCAATTTTGACTATGGCCCAACATAGGAAAATTTATAGTCAATTTACTAAATCAACATTCTGGAGGCACTAGAAAGGTCTGCTTTGGCTCTAGATGCTCCTAATGATTGTGATATTGTGGACCTAGATTAAGTTGCTAAAGCAAGAATGATCTTGAACAAATATGTGAAGAGAATCTCCCCAAGCTCTGATACCATGTAAGAATTTTCCTTAGGACAAAATTCACTTAACATCAAGGAACTCAAGAACAAGCACAACAATATAACAACAAGGTATGATCAGAATAGCAATATTCACAATTGATTTATTTTTATTCAATATTCTATGATATCAAGTACACTAGGAGTGCTTGTATATAAAGGCCTCTGGAATGCTTCTAAAATGCTTAGGAGTCAACAACATGATAAGTCATACAACCATGCATATGTTCACTAGATGTGGATTATCATCCATTAAGCATACGATTAAGTGTAATGATGAGAGCATAAGCCTACAAAGGTGTAGCACACAAAATAATGTTGTAGACACCATGTGCTAAATTTGGAGTGCGAATAACTATGTTGTCTACATGACAACTCAATTAATTATGCAAACTCCAGTGTTGTAGACACCATGTGTTGAATTAGAGTTTCTTACTTCTATGTTGTCAACATGACAACTCATAAAAGTATGCAAACTCCTAAGTGTCTGACCAAATAAATAATAAAATAATGCATTAACTTAAGTAAACTTAAGTGTAAATAGTGAATAATTATTTACACCAACAACACACCCCCCCTCCCCCAGTATCTTGTATCCCAATAAGACTTCCAACAATTTGTATTAGAGCCTTGTTCTCATGGAACAAGTTTAATAGCTTGAGATTTTAGATCTTGTAGATGGAGGCTTAAAAAATTGGGAAAGACTATTGAGAATAAGGTGACTGACATCCATCTTGTAGTGAACAAAATTGAAACAACAAGAGAAGAATTGAAGAAGTCATTAAACAAAAGAAGAGAGTTGGATATTCAACAAAATGACACACTTTATAAAAAGTTGATACTCAAGGATTGTTTGACAATGGAAATTCTAGTGAAAGTGATGCATTAATAGAAGATCTAATAGAGAAGAACAACATATTGAGTGAAGAAGTCAGATGATTAAAAAGAGAGCATGAAATACAATCTATAAGGATATGTGAGGTAACTAAGAAGAACAATAAAGTTGAAGAAGACAAAGTTATGGTTGAAGAAGAAAAAAGACAAATAGCTATCTAACTTGAAGAAAGGTGATCTGATGTGCAAAAGATTACAAATACAAAGCTAGATATGATGAATCAACTACTACATGCAAATCAGGAGCTAAGTAGGAAAGACATTAAAATCACAAATATAAGATCACAAAGTGAACAACTAAGGAATTAGTTGAGATCTAAGAAAGAATTTCTAGAGAGGATGAATAAACCAAGTGAAGTTATAAGATACTTTGAAGAACTGATGAGTTCACCAAGGTCATCTAGTGATACTTCTAGTCTAAGGCATATAAATCATCCTTGATCTAATAAGGAATGAGAGTCATCCAAGAGTGGAGAGTGAAGAAATGGAAATTCAAAAGGAAAATCTACATGCTACAATTATGGAACCTTAGACACACAAAAAAATTTGTAGAAGAAAGAATGGTATGCAAAATCTTTAACCTAAGTTTACTAGGAACTATTTTAATTGCAAGAAACAAGGACACCAAGCACATGAATGCAAGTCAAGGGAAAGTGATACACCTACTACACCTAGATTTGAAGAACAATGCTACATCTATAAAAAAAATATGGTTATAGAGCTTAATAATAGTAGAATTCACCTAACTTTTTTTGATAAAATTTGGTTTAATTTTCTACTAAGATTGGTTGAAAGTTCAATAATTGGTCTTGTTGATATTTTTCCCATAGAAAATTTGACTAGTTTCTACTTAACTCACAATTTCTACATAGAGTTTGGTCAAAAGTGGTCTCAACAATTGGTCCAAATGTCACTTCTTATTGGTCAAAATTTCAACACACCTGATGTTAAACTTTCCATAAGCATGACAAACCCATGGGACCAGGATGCCAAATGCAAGATGTTTTTTTATCAGTTCTCATCAAAATTTAGATGAATAGTAGTAAAACTACCCACAAGCATGAAAAAACCATGTGACTAGGATGCCAAGCCTATGATGGTTGTTTTCTTGACTTGTTTAAAAACAAATAAATGAAATGGGGCATGCCCTCATCAGCAGGGGGCCTGCCCAATATTCTTTTGTCATGATATATGTGTGAATATTCTCATGGTGTTTTTGAGTGCTAGTTGCATCCTACACCATCTCATACGAGGTTGTGCAAGGATGGGACAAGTTGTGCATAAAGAATATGTTTCTTTTCCCAAGTTATGCAGAAGAGGAATAATGAAGCTATCATATATTCTATAGGTTCTATGAGATAAATAGCTCTAAATATTTGTTTACTTGATGGTATAATGGATGAATCAATAGGAACCTAGTAAGTTTGATGGTATTACAAGATGTTCTACATTAGCTACACAAGATAATGGGGCACGGGACTAAACAGTTCCTTTGCTAGCTCTAAAGAGAAAACACTACACTAAGTTTTGATGAATCAATAAATGGTCATAGCCGAACACACTAACTACACTAACTATTACATATTTCCCTTATGTAAAAGTTCTATATCACTTTTCCCACAAATTGGATTATGAATAGAGAGAAACAAATTATGGATCTAAGTCAATGAATTCCACAACTAGATTATATTCATTACAACCATAGTTAACTAGAGATGTAGATATATTACATGGCTATAGTGGTTCCATTAGAAATGCCAGTATAAAGACCTCAATAATATATATATATATATATATATATATATATATATATATATATATATATATATATATATATATATATATATATATATATATATATATATATATATATATATATATATATATATATATATATATATATATATATATATATATATAGACACACACACACACACACACACACACACACACACACACACACACACACACACACACACACACACACACACACACACACACACACACACACACACACACACACACACACACCATTTTTGGAGACTATGGGATAATAACTTAATTAAGTTTCCATGCAAACTAATCGTGCTTGTGAAAGGAGCCTTACCAAAATTATAATTTTTAGATCTTAATAGGATTTATATAAGTTTAGAGTCATCATACAAAAAAAAGTACAAGTTAAGATGTTACTAGCATTGTTCACTAGAGAAATTCATCTTTGTACTCTTGGCTATGCTATCCCACATTTTCCACATCACAACCCTCCTACCCTCATAAGTCACTAGGAAATGGCCCTTTGTAGTACTAGTCAAGCTCACTAGATTTGTCATTTTTTGAATAGGAAGAACAAATCATGATAATGTTGATGGAGGTTAGCCATTTCCTCACAATAGTTGGCATGAAAGGATTATCCATACATAAGGATAGCTTCCAGGATGAACTTGTTATCTTAATAGCCATTTCCAAGAACAAAAACCAAGGAAGAACGAAAAAACAAAAGATCATATAAGGAAAAATAAAGATCTTGAAAAATATAGTATGCCCCATCATTGGGAATGAGTGTTGACTTTATTAATCAATCCTCAGTAGTAGTTCTCTAACCACAAGCCAAATTTTTTTAGTGGTCTATAGGGTGTGGTTCCATTTTACCCATTTTTATTTTTTTTAAAAGTTTGTTGGAATAGAAAAGAAATATTTTGTATCTATTCCATTATACTAGGAGAATCTTGAATGTCATACTAGGCCAAAGGGAACATCCTTTTGGTATTATAAATCCAATCATAAATACTAATTCCTTGATCATTTGGAAACATTATACTAATCACATAAATAAATGAAATTTTGAACTCCATGAACAAAAATGAAAGCATGCACAAATAATTAGACCTTGTGATAACATACAAAAAAAATTCACCATTGATATAACTCACAATTGCATTAAAAAAAAAGTAATATTAGATTCAAATTTCCAGTCCTTTGGAAAACCTGGTCTTTCACTCCTTCAAAGCAATCCAAATGAAAATGCTCACAATATTCTAGTTTGCTCCTATCTTTAAATACTAATTTAACTAAAAATAAACTTTAATAATTTAATTTAAAAAGAATCATTATCACCAATAAGGACTTAATGGAAGATAAATTTTAATTGATTATATGCACTTTTATTAGAATTAATTAGCTAAATAAATAAACCCACTTCAATCCCAAAGGTGGAATACAAGATATACAAATTTATACCACACACTCACAATGAACATGTGCAGAAGTTCCTATTTAAGCTAAAATATCAATACATGGTTCATTAGAAGGAATACTTTTCTAGTCTATAATAGTTGACAATAATTTTACCGCTCAAGTCCATCTCTAGGTTGCACTTGGACAATGTTGTCTTCTTAGAGAGACCTAATTCGTTTGTCAACATGGAATTAATGAAGTTTAACCTAGGTTACACAGGAATGGGGGTACTTGGGTACATAGGGTGGCTATTTTTCAAAATAGGTGATGAAGGTACTTGGGTATGTCAATATTTTTTTTTAATATAATTTAATATTTATAGAAAATCTGAAAAAATGTGTCATGACAATGGTTTTTCAAAACAAGAACAGTGATAGAATTTTTGCAAATGTAATGTATTGCTTTTAGTTTTAGATTCGCAATATCTTTGTAAAAAATAGTAATAATATATGTTAAATATTTAGATGATTAACAAAAAAGGAATATTTTAAGCATGAACAAGAAGATCATAAATCATATAAGTTAGAACAATGACATATTGCCAATGATAAACTTCTGACTTGAACAATGATATACTTTATTGTAATTTAGTATCATATCAAATTTTTAAACCAATTACATTTTGAATTAATCTTGATAAACAACAAGCTGATCCAATCACCAAAAAAATTTAAAAATATTAATCAAGGTCCCAAACAATGATGCTCTCCACTAAGTACCCAATACTTGGGGTATGTGGCTACAATGTCCATGCAACCTCTAGAGTTTAACTGAAATAAAATAAAAAATGATGATGAAAATAGATTTAACAATTATTTCCTTAGTTACTTTGCATGACTCCAAAGTATTACTAATATTTTATAGTTGATCACATTCCTAATAGAAAAGATCATAAAATTATATAGCATTACATTAATATTAACTCATAAACATTGTCAACTAGGAGCCTAATTGATGAAATAAACTTACAAAGAGACAAATTCAAATCTTAAATAAAATAATTAGGTTAGGTTGAGGTTTGAACTACTAGGTGAATTTAGTAGAAAATCTACTCCCAAATCAAACATATATATTCAAAAATATAGTTTAATTTCTATGGATTGTAAAACAAGAGTTTTGTGTGCATTTGAGCAAGGCAATGAGAAATGCCTTAAACAATGAACATAATTGTTAGGAATTATAGGAGTTATATATTATTCCAATACACTTGACCTTAGTAAATGAACATAGACATAATTTTATTGTTCTTTCTTTTCAAACACTTTCTTTTATTTTGTCTGTGTGGACACTAAAATATGAGTTTGCAGTTTGTAATCATATCAACCATTAGGAATACTAATCATATTGTGTTTTATATGTTGAACAATTGTGATCTATTTGGAAGTATTTCATGGTGATATACATTCCTCACTTAGAGTAGATTTTATTTCAAGTTGTTAAGTATAAATTTCTTTGAATTATGAATGCATCATTGAGTAACTCGATCATAGACCAAAGCAATAGCCGATTTGGCAGTTAAATGCAATTAACTTCAATCTATACATGATCTTTGATTTACATCCATACATGAGATTAATGAAATTTTATTGATTTTAAAATCATTTGAGGACACCTTGAAAGCTTTCACTAGGTAAGGGGAGTAGATAACAAGACTACATCTATTATAATCCAAGTTTATTCACTCCTTGCATCCTTATATAGAAGTACTAGTTTATATTCACAAGTTCAAGTTGTATTTTTTAAGTTAGAAGTTCAAGTATATTTTCAATGCACAATGTAAAGCCATATTAATCAAATTTAAGTAAAAATATACCAATAAATCTTACCTATTTCCTTTTCAATGTTCCTGATATGTCCCATCAATTGTGGAAGGTAAGCTTGACTTAATCTAACAATAATTACAAAAATTACCATAATACCAATAAAGATAATCATTGTACAATTAAAGAAAAGATATATGGTATTTCTTAATGTCATAATGTTTATATACAAATAATTTAATCTCAATGTCAAACGGTAGACTTGATCTCTGCAATAGGAACTATGCATATTTGATGCATTCAAGAAGAGAATACTTACACAAAATGAAGCTAAATCATGTCAAAAAAGTTGAATATTGGCCCTTATATTTTTTTATTTGATATTTTCTTGATAATGACACATTAAAAATGAACTTATGAGAAAATGCCTAGAACAAATGAAATTGATTAATTAATGAAGGTATCTTTGTCTAAGCTTCACCTGGTTTCGAGAATACTTTAACATTCTATACTTAACAAGGCCAACCACATGAAGGTGGAAGCTCATCTAGCCTCACCCCCCTCTCCCTAACATCACTCCAAATTCCTCATCAACATCTACTTACATACTTTATTCATTCATTCATCCATTTATGAACTATAACATCCAATCAATACAATCATATAACATTGCTTAATATGACATAAAATTCATTAATATGCAACAATAATCATTAATTCATTATCACATAAAAATATTCATTAACATGATATAAAATCAAATATTTATATGAAAATTTCATAAATAATCCATTAAAACAATGCTCTTTCATTATCCAACAAAATTTATCAAACAAGGTTTATATCAAAGAACATTAAAAAAAAATTCTTTTTTTGTTTTTTTCCCTAGATATCTTAAGAAAAAGGCTGATAGGAACATCAATATCTTCCTCATTCTCCTCCTCTTGTGGTTGTCATGTCAAATTATGATGCTTCTTCCTGTTTTAAGGGGCATGAGGCTACTATACTAAAGGGGGTATGTTCCAATAACAAGTAAATGGGTTAAATTCAAATAGTATTTCATTAACCAGTAGAATCATAACATGTATTTTTATTTACTTGACAATGTGACATCATATACAATAAAATTTTGATTAACCACCACATCAACATGCCAAACACTAGGAACATGCTCCACTCATTCACCATGATGTTCAACATGCTCTAAAATATTTAGAAAAAGGTTACACCAATTGCAATTGAAGATGTTAAATTCTATCAATAATTATGCAATTCATTTCCAATAGAAATTAATTCCTCCACCATTGTCATGCACATCATGGCCTTTAGCATGTGTAGGCTCTATGATAGGATTTGAAGGCTACAACGAAATATCATGCACATTGTTATCATTGTTTGATATAAAATAGAAATAGTCAACTTATGTTTAAATTAACACCAAAAATGAAATTTATCAACTATTCAATTTGATTTACTTTTAATTTGACCAATTTACCCATCTGTCATCTAGTGCACAAGATTCTTTGGTATGGATTTGGGATTCTTGGCATAGGCATGTAGCCATGACTTTATAGTCTTTCTTCAAGGAAAATTTTTTCCCTTTATCCATGGGCTCTATATTAAATTCTTTGGCTTGCATTTTTAGCTTAATATCATTAGTTTTGCATGTATGATTTGATTAAACAATTTTTTTTGCAACCTTATATTAAAAAAAATTGAAATGAAATTTCATTGCTTCTACTTACAAGTTGAGAGTGAAGTTTCATATAGCCACCAGAGTCAAGTTTGTGTTGGCCAACCTTTTTTACTCTCACTTCTATAACTTTTGATGTATCCTACAATCTATAAAAAGATTGATACATGTTAGATTATATAAATACAAAGATCACTAATTAGTGCATGATTACATTCTACTTAATACTATCATAACATAACTTCTTTTTCCATCTTTTGGTTGAATTCCTTTACCCTTTACCCTTTTATCTTTTTCATCTTCCATTATTTCATTCCACTCCATTGATGGAATCATAGGAGGATGCTCATACTTTGAGTTATCTTTTAGAGCCCTTGTGCATTGGTCTCTTACAATCTTTATATGTTTTCATTCTTTTTAAAGAATTAGGGCACTATCACAATTATTATTTCCAAAGAGGTCCTCTAAAGATTTATTGAGCTTATTTTTTAAGTAAGGACCCTACTAATTCTACCTTTTTTGAAAAAGCAAAATTGTTAGATTTTTTTTTTAAAACTAAAACTACATAACTTTAATATAGTACAATAAAAGGAAGAAAATAAAAATATTGTACCAATGATATGAAGTTGCGTACCTTTTTTTGGAACACTTTAGAATGACTAAGAGGGAGGCTGAATAAATCCAAGGTCCAAATGTACAAATAAAACTTTTTAGTACTTAACATATATATATATCTATATATATATCTATATGTATATATATATATATATATATATATATATATATATAGATATATATATATATATATATATAAGCATATCATGGATGCATCCATTAGAACATCCAACACCTTAACTTAGTAGGTCATTGTCCTAGGTCAAAATAACTTTGTAGAAATGTAAGCATGAAATACAAAAAACTCATTCATACAATTTGACAAAAGGATTTTATGTGGAAACCTAATTTGGGAAAAATCACTAGTAACATGCTACAAATTTTCACTCTTTTGTAGTGATGTGGGTTGTTAAAGTCCAATCTTGTTAAAGGTTACAATACACACAGTTAAATGTGACCTAGTTAAAGGATCTCAATCACCCTATTAGGAGTGGGACTTGTTAGAGGAATTTAGAACATTCCATTAGAATGTCACCCAATTAAAGGATTTACAAATGACTATTAGGTCAACCTTAATCCAAAGGATTTTCCCAAATTGATATAGTTGTTAGAATATAACATCATGACTTGATCTAATAATAAAGCACAACTCACTTACATATTATAGATCTCTAGTTCAATCCTCCATTCTACTTGGCATTCATACTCTTCATCACTAATTACTTGTTCACCCTTCAATTCACCCTTCAATCCCTCAACCTCTTAAGTCTTCTTTCTTTGCATGCCAATTGCAGAATCTTCTATTTGGCCACCATATGAAGCAACACCCTAGACTTCTTGTCTCTTTCAAGAACATGAAAATTATTGCTTCTAGTCTATTATCTCTATAAATAGATAATTTAGGTCTTTTCTTGTTTAGCCACAATCATCCTTTCAAGGGTTAGGTAAGATTCAATGAATCTACCCACTTTTCATTTTAGTTCCTTCCAGAAACTTCTTCTATAATCCTTGTTGAATTTGCCTAAATTTTTTAAATCTTAAATTATATGCCACTAGCTCATCATAGAAATATTCCACACACTTCACACAATTCAATAAATCAACTTTGTTAGACTAGATTCATCAAATCTTCAATTAAACTCTTTGTACTATCACTTGGCATCCATACTGTTCACTCAACAATAATAGTGTTCTAATGCTCAGCCAACACTTGGTTTTTTGACATCAACTAAGTCTTCCTTGCTCAATTACCACTATTATTTACCTCATGCTTGACACATACTATATTTTTTTGACACTTGAGACATAATGAAATCTCCTCAACCTGAACTAAGTTTGCTTGGCTTATATTGTTTTCTCATCTAGGCTTGATAGACACTTTTTATGAAAACTCTTCTTCTAGGCCTAGCTTAAGTAATCATTTACTTTAGCCTTAAGTAGATAAATAATAGATAATATCATACATGTATTACTTGGTCTTAGTGCTCCTTTTATACACCAAATAACTGAACCTTTATCTAGGTACTCTTGTTATCTTTCTTTTCAAATCATCTTCATCAATCAAAAAACTGATAACATTACACCAAAAAGAAGTTTTCTTACTAGAAAGTAGCAAGTTTGACATCATTAACAAAATAATGATTGTTCTATGATAAAACCCCTTTGACTAGGTCAAGAAATAGAGACAATTATCTAGAAATCCAAATTGTAAGGAACTTCTTTCCTTGAATTCCTCTCTTTTTTATTATCGATTATGACTTATGAATATGACAATAATGTACTTGATAGTATGTGATTTATATTATTATTATTTGTTAGTAGCAAAAGGTAAATAGAGATCAGTGCTATATCTGATATGACATGAAGGATTATGCAAATTGATCTTTATTGAAGAGAATGAGCCTTGGCTAGTATAAAAATAGAGAATATGCTTGTCAAACTTATTCTATAATTGCTTATTGAAATTAGATTAATGTTTCAATTTTATTCCTTAATTGTATGCAATTAGATAATGTCACCTGTGGTGATCAATTACTAATAACTATATCTGATCTGATCGCTATAATATATGCAGTGATGATTAATTTTTTTCTTATAGTAATGATATTGTTGTCTTAGCTAGCAGGTTAAATACTTGCAACATTTGATATCAATATCATGTTAATGGAAATAGAGCTATTGTATATAACCTTGGAGCATTATTTTGGTGTCGTGTTTGATATATCTTCTATTATTGTTTGGAACCAATGCTATGTCTAATGTAAATTTACGTGCTTGCAACCTATTTGTGCTTGATAATGCAGGAGCTCAATGAGAGAAAAAAATTGTTGGATTAATAAAAAGAAGTATTTGACTTGATTCATTGTATAATACTGGTACTTTTTAAATATAGCAACTATTATGCTCGATGCATGAAGTCTATACTGCACAAGTATAAAATTAATTCTTAATTCCCTATATTTATTCCATAGAGCTCCTCCTATTCATTAGACATTCCTCTACTGCCTCCTTTTCTTTCCATGTATTGGTAGTAAGATCGTGTTTGAAGATTATCTACCCATGCACTTAGTTCTGTCCAAGTACTATGCCACCACATTTGGTGATTCCTACATTAAGGTGATGTCTGACATTGAAGTATAATTTAAGAGTCTTTGTCTTGTTTGATGGTGTTCACTGAGTGTATTGGTTCACCTACCATTTTGTTCACTCTAGTAAAACTCTCTCCTTGCCTTGTTAGGGATCATCCTTCCCTTGCTATATATACTGCCTTTGGATACTCATATGAGTGAAGAGAAAATAGGTCGCAACTCTTAGTCACACTTGTATTAATTATTTTTTATTTTTTGTATTATTAATAATAGATTCGTTAATAATAATCTATTTAATTATTAACAATAGTGCATTAAATAATTATCATTTATCTATTAATATTTATATTTTCATTATACTATATTATATTTTAAATTTAATATAGTAATGTAGTATATTATATTTACTATAATCATCCTTTATTAAAATATTTCTTCTTGTTATTATTATAATATATTTAATAATACTAATATTATTATAATATTATTATCATATTCTTGTTAATTATTCCTTCTCATCTACTGACATATTATAATAATATTTTAACATAATTATCATAATATTATGTTCTTTTTAAAGAATAATTATATCTTTGACTCATTATATTATTGAATTTTATCGAAAAAATAGGGGACATGATAGTCCACCCTTACCAAAATTACTTGTCCTCAAGCAATTCAATATTCTCTCCTTAAGATTTGATCGTTCGTCTTGCAACAACAATGTTAAATTGGGATTAGCTATTTTTAAATATAAATTTAAGTATCACAAGATTAGATTTTAAACTACTAAAATCAATTTAAGAGAGGAACTTATCTTTATATATTGTGTGCTTCACGATCCTTCCTTTGCCTTTCTTTGACCCATGACAAGTCTTGATTAGTAATTTTCATAAGTATTGGTAGAGACTTCATCTCCTCTGAATTCTTATGGATACCCTTTTTTCTTTTCTTCAAAATCCTTAAGGAAGACTTTATCTTTCCTTTAGGCCTCAATGAGTATCATTTTGGGAAGTACTCATCTCTATGATCCCTAGGAGAGACATTATCTCATCTGAGGTCACTAGGGATATCCCTTTAGAATTATCCCTCTCTATTTAATCCTTAGGAGAGACTTTATCTCATCCTAAGGCCTCTATGGGTATCCCTTTAGGATTACCCATCTCTATAATCCTTGAGAAAGACTTTATCTCTCCCTAAGGCCTTTTTGGATATCCCTTTAGGATTATCCCTTTTTTCTCCTTACGAGAGACTTTATCTCATCCTAAGCCTTTATGGATATCCCTTTAGGAGTATCCATCTCTATGGACAACAAGAAGACTTTATCTCATCTTAAGTCACTAAGGATATCCCTTTAGGAGTATCCTTCTCTATTTAATCCATAGGAGAGACTTTATCTCATCCTAAGGACTTTTAGGGTATCCCTTTAAGGTTACCCATTTCTATAAACCTTGGGAGAGACTTTATCCCTTCCCAAGTATTTAGAAGTGTATGATCTTTGTAGTTCTATACAAGGAATATTTGAGTATAAATAAAATTGAAGACTTGTATTAATATAATTATTACAGATTCTCATAATTAATTTCTAGGTATAGCTACTACTAAAGTTGTATAATCCCTTCCAATCTTCTCTATTGTTGATTACTAATTCTATTTTTGAATTCATGCATCAAGTGGAATCTCTTCAAAAGACCATCGACTCTCTTCTTCATTTTGTGCTTGGATACTATTCAAATTTCCCAGATCATGTCTTGCTTTCTTATGCAATTCTTCTATTTCTCTCTCGGATGTTGCTTTTATTGTATTAATTTGATTTCTCATTCTACACTTGTGACCTGATGCCCATGGTTCTTTACACCTAAAACATAAGCCTTTCTTCATTATGTCCTCTTTTTCCTTGAGATCATCCTTCCCTTATCATTGGTGCCCAACAGTCCATGGTCCTTTGCAAAAATAACATTCTTTTTCTTTATGATTTTTTCTTGAGTTATTGTCTATATGTTCTATCCTTGCTAAAGAATTCTTAGATCTTTCCTTTAAATGATTGGATTCTACCATTTTTTCTTTTCGAATGACTTCTTCCAAGTTTGTCAATTCATGCAGCTTAATAGAGTGTTTGGTGGAGTCCTTTAATCCTTCTATAAATATATGAGTGAGTCTCTTTTGGGAAAGGTCTAGAACCATAACTGATAACTCTTGAAATTTATGAGCATAGCCTTCTACTATTCCAATTTGTTTCAGTTGAGTTAGTTCTTGAAAATACCATTCAGTGTCCTTATCATCAAATTTGTTCATGAACTTTTGGGAGAATTCTTCATAGGATTTTATATCTTTATGTCCCAATGAGATACGTCCATGGGTCCACCAATCATGTATTTCTCCCTCCATATGTACTATAGAAAATTGTAGGGCATCTTCCTCCATCATGGGATTTAGAATGAAAAATGTGTTTAGTTTCTCCAACCACTGGTACGGTGTAATCTTTCCTAAACCATTAAAATGTGGAAGCTTTATTTTATTAATTTTATGTCTAAGTTCTTCATTTACTATTCTTCTAGATGTCTCCTTTCATTTTTCTTCACAAAATTCTCTTAATGATATCACTTCTCTAATGTTAGGCTCTAGAGAAGCATATGCCCTCGCAATATCTTTCGTACTAGTCAAGGGTTGCTTGACCCCTTCCTCCTATTTTAGATTTACTCTTCTAGGTAGTAATGTAGGTTAGGGTAGGCTGGAATTTGAGGTTACATTGTTATTTTCATAATGAACTAAATTAGTTTCTCTTCCTATGATAGGTTGACTTCTCAAATTATTGATCGAATTTCCCATGTTCTGTAATGCTTTCAGAAGGGCTTGATTTGATTTTTCCATGAGGTTTAACATGTTTTGATTGGTTTGGTGGGTTTGCTCCATATAAGATCTTACTTAATTTTTCAAATCATTCATTGTGGTTTTACTTGTTCTTCTTTCATAATTTTCCATAAGCCTTCACTCACAGGATGGCATGATTATGCTCTGATACCACTATGATAAACCCCCTTTGACTAGGTCAAGAAATAGAGACAATTATCTAGAAATCCAAATTTTAAGGAACTTCTTTCCTTGAATTCCTCTCTTTTTTTATTATCAATTATGACTTATGAATATGACAATAATGTAACTAATAGTATGTGATTGATATTATTATTATTTCTTAGTAGCAACAGGTAAATAGAGATCAGTGCTATATCTGATACGACACAAAGGATTATGTAAATTGATCTTTATTGAAGAGAATGAGCCTTGTCTAGTATAACAATAGAGAATATGCTTGTCAAACTTATTCTATTATTTCTTATTGCAACTAGATTGATGTTTCAATTTTATTCCTTAATTGTATGCAATTATATAATGTCACCTGTGGTGATCAATTATCAATAACTATATCTGATCTGATCATTATAATATATGCAGTGATGATTGATTTGTTTCTTATAGCAATGATGTTGCTATCTCAGCTATGGGGTTAAATACTTGCAACATTTGATATCAATTTCATGTTAATGGAAATAGAGTTGTTGTATATAACCTTGCAACATTATTTTGGTGTTGTGTCTGATATATCTACTATTATTATTTGTAATCAATGTTTTGTCTAATGTAAATTTATGTACTTGCAACTAGTTTGTTCCTGATAATGTAGGAGCGCAATGAGAGAAAAAACTTATTGGATTAATAAAAAGAAGTATCTGACTTGATCTACTATATAATACTGGTACTTTTTAAATATACAAACTATTATGCTCAATAAAGAAAATAATGAAACTGAAAGAAAATAACATGAAAATAAATTACTTGAAATTGAAATTCCTAAATGGACATAAGTTATATAACACAACACGTTGCGAGTTAAACCTTCGATGAAATTGGTAGGAAACCAATGAAAATAGGAGTAGCACTTCCTAGAATCCACTAATGAAATTGTTAGTGAGGATCTTTAACAAATCAAATGATATTTCACTCTTCATCAAATTGCAAGGCCATGGAAAGTGCGCTCATGTGAGACAAAAAGCTATGTAGACACAATCGGGTGATCTCTTCTCAAGCTCGTTACTTCAGTAGAATTCATATATCTGTAGCAAAAACCAGAACTAAAAGATCACACAACTAGAAACAACATAATAAACCTTTGGCTCAATCACAATCTCATGAATAACATTCACAAAAATATGACACATTCAGGCAAGAATAACTACACTTTGAATACTAGCACCAAAAGCATAATTTTATTGTATAATAACAGTGACCCTTGTTACATTTTACAATGGGGTATTTATAAGAAATTATCTCTTGAATTTGTGCTAAGAGTGAGAGATATCTTCATGCAATAAAATGTTTTTAAAACATTAAAACAAAATAAATATATACAAACTAACAATCTAACTAGTGCTTAGAAGGACTCAATCCATATTGTATTCATTTATTGGATGCATGAGCCCTTTACATGTCAAAAAAAGTGAAAGCATGAGAGAGAAAGTAGGAGGAAGCCATCAGTCAAAGTGAAAGTGCATGGAGGTGCCAAAAATAGAAGCTAGCCCTTCACTAGGCATGTGTCAAAGTTAACTTGCCATCAAAATGCATTCTCGATGCATGGAAAGTGCTATTTTTGGAACTAGCAGTCATCTATCGATGTGCCTCTGAATTGTGAAGCTATGGACTTGTAGAGTTGTGGAATTGTAGACTTGCAAAGCTTCATGAAAATGCAGAGCTATGGACCTACAGAGCTACAGATCTCAACTGGGTCAAAATCTCAAAATTTTACTAAATGTCAAAATTGAAATTCTGGCATCTAGGTTTTTTTCGTCTTCACCCCAAAGCTATGTTTGGATGTTTTCCCTTGAATTTTTCTATCATCACAATAATCTTAGCTACATCTAGAAGATCCAAAGCCTCATACTTATCCTTAACCTTCTGCCTATAGTTGTCCACCTCAATTTGAGTCTCTACAAAATCTTTAAGTTCGGTGTCCAACTCTAACAGTGCTTCCTCTGTCCTGAAGGCTTTTCTATTGTCTTCATCATTGGATGTTTCCTCTAAAGTCTTCTTGAAATTTTTCATGACTACCTCAATTGGCAATAGCTTCTCTTGTTCTTCATCTTCAAAAATGTCCAAGCATGCATCACTGTACAACTTTTCTGCTTCCAAAATTTTCTCTCTAGCTTGGTCCTTGAGCCTTTGTATCTCATTATGTAATGTTTCCATCACTTTATTTATATTTGGAATCTTCTCTATCCAATCATCTATCATATCTAACTCTTCTCTAGTGCATACATCAATCAAAATGCAATACTTATACCCTTTTATGGATTGTAAAGTTTGCAAATCTTTGCTCCATGCCAGTACCTCATCCATGATACTAAAGTCCTACCTCAAAATTTCCATGATCTTATCCATGTTCTATTACATAGCATGTAACAACTTCAAACTTCCTATGATTATAGTAACACCTTTATCCTCAAGGTTGTCTCACCAATGCTGAAAAGCTTTTAAAAATGGATTGAGCCGTACACCTTCCCCTTCTGTAAGAATGGTATTCAAAGTCTCCTCAAGGAATTTAGGATCAAGAGGACCAATAACTTCAGCTAGATATCCCTTTAGGATGTCAACTTGCCTTTGAAGTGTTCTGATTTTAATCTCATCCTATTCAATGTGGTTGAGAACCTCTTTGACTCCCATAGTCATCATCTATTGAGATGTATCCTACATAGGCTTTCCCAACATAATATCTTTCAATTCATAGTCCTCAAGACTAACAACTTCTACATCTGTACCTTCAGGAGGGTGAGCCACTTGTGCAAACAAGTCCTAGTCTTGTGTAGTAGTGATGAATGCAAATGGTGTTGCATCATGTAATGGAGACTCAGGCTTGTTCAAGATCTCTACAATATCACAAATGTCATCCTTTGAAGCACGAAACTGATGCTTGGCACTTCTCATTATTTCTTTCTGAAGCCATCTTGGGATATGTCTCTCTACAACCTTGGCTCTAGATGATGAAGGGGTATGTTCAACTACCTCCTTCCCTTTATCACTCTTGTTTGGAATCTCCTATTTTGAGGACTCCTCTTTTGTAGTCTCAGTCTTTATAGATCCTATAGTTTGATCCTCGACTTCCTAAGAAGGCTATTGTGCACATTCTACTATCTGTGCCTCTTTTGATGGCTCATCAAAAACCCTTGGTTTTGGTTGCTCTTGTAATGATGGTTCCTTGTGAACATGTTCCTCTTCTAAACTTGGAGGTGGAGGAGTTACTAAACCCTTATCTACCATCATGACCTATGGTGGAGATAGAGGAGTGAGATTAGGACCCTATGTCTCTGGTGGCATCTACATCCAATCTTGTTGTTAGAGTTCACCTATAGGGGTATCTTTGATCTTATCCCCAACTAACTCCATACCCATAGGCATGAAATCAAAATCTAGGATGGAGAGAATATCTTCACCTTGCTCCCTTTGCTCATTCACCCATTATTGCACTTCATCTTCTGAAGAAGAGAGTTCTATAATTTCTACTTGGGTGGATGGTGCAGTATTCGTGGCACTCTTCCTTCTCTCCAATTCTGTGGCTTTTGCCAACCGAGTTCTCCTTTGTAGAGGCACTTGTTCCTCCTCCTCATCTAATTCTATTTCTTCCTCACCAGTTTCTTCCTTTAGAATGGTTTTAGGAACTAATGGATTAGACACTAATCTCTTATTAAATCTTTGCCTCTTGTTCATCCTAACCTTGATCCTCTTTTGTCTCTTCAAAACTGTAGGAGAAGCAGACTCTTCTTACACAAGAGGAATATAAGTCTCTAGAGTGTCTCCCTCTTCAGGTTGGCTTGGCAAAATAGGAGGCAACTAAGGTTCATCTTGGATTTGAGAGGCTCCAATACTTTGGGATTCTTGTTAGCTCTATTCATGCTACCAAGAAGACACATGTTCTATAACCTATTCTATATAAATCTTTTGAGGAGAAGTTCTCTTCCTCTTTCCCTTCCTTCTAGGAGGGGGATAATATCCCACTAGGTGATCAAGCTAATAGACTATCTTTGGCTTAATAGGAGACTAGAGTGCAAAGATAAGAACTGTGACTTTCCTTGCCTTACCCCTTTCTAGGCAAGCACGTGCATGGAAGATTATAGTATCAAGAACTAGATCAAGTGGAAAGGGTTTCTTGTTCCAACTCTTTATCATTCAAATGACATGTCTCACTTGATGATTGATATCATCTCCTTCTTCTCTATCAACTTTTTCATTTAGAATTGGTCTCTCACCAACCTTATCTATATTGAATAGGGGATCCAATAGTTCCTTGGAGTCCTATAGCCTTATCTCATCAAGGATTGTCAAATGGAGAGCTTTTTCTACTAGATACAAAGTCATCCTACAATAGTCTCTAATGTGGACATCGTAGTCATTTATGGAATTCATCCAATGATCTTCAATGACATCCACATGTTAGAACTCCTTTCCTACTAGGTTTTCCACTTTACCAACATTGTCAAAGAATGGACGAGGAGAGTTATACTCTTCAAGAGGGTAGTTCTCCCATTCCCACTCAAAAGTTGAGACATCCTACTTTCTCTTCACCTGATATGCTCCTACTACAAAAGGCCAATCCCAACAAGGTCTTTATTGTCTATTGATCCTCTCATAAGCTAAACTAATTTGCTAGGATATTTCCATTAGGACCAACTTGTCACTTGGGTACCTTGGGAGTTTCTTTGGATTGATAGATGCACCACCTACCTAATGAAGGCATCATTTAAAATCATGTACTCTTTGTTCTATGGTGAGAGCTTCTTCTTCACCAACTAAGGATAAACTATATATGACCATGCATTAGGGTCCTACATACTACCCTTCTTGTACAACCTGGGATAGTTGGTTGCCCTCACTGCAAGTAGGTACACCACATAATAAGTCATATAGAACTTCTTCTTGTCCTTTGGCATCCTCAGTTGCTCATACAAGTTTTTACTAAGTGTGGTGGCCCAATCGAGTGGCATCTTCACATGTCTGATGGTCTCAATGAAGTTGATCATGAAAGGAGCAAGATAACGTACTGCAAGTAAGCCCATGGCTCTACTTAGGAGAATAATAGAGTATCCAATGTCATCCTTCATGTATCCCCATGTCATATCCACTTTTCTGATTGTCTTTCCCTGAGGTGGCTTCTTAATGAAGTATAAGGAATGTATGATGTCGATGGCCTCCTGGTGGTGTTCTTTATACCATCTCTCAGCTGCTTCATAGGAGAGTTAGATGAACTGATTGGCTCTAGGCAAATGAAAAACTCTCTTGATGTTGTCAGATCACAAATCTAAAACCACTTCTCTAGTGACACTCTTAACTACCTTCTCATCAAGAAAAAAATGCTGAGATAAGGTCATGATCAACTTACCTAACTGTATCGACATAGGATGTGATGCTTCATTCACTAATCTGAATCAGATCAATGCAGACACCAATGTTGACCTTTGTGTCAGATTGTTGCATACTCTTAGGAATTCTCCTAAGTCTATGTATCTAAGGTTAGTATCTTTGATCTCAGCGTACTCATCATGTAATCTTGATTTTGGGGTCATGCCTTGAAATTTCTAAACAACTAGTTTCACTACTAATCTGAATGTGGATGCCACATGATTGTGTTACTTGTGCATCACAAGAAAAAGAAAACATGATCAATCATTGGATAGCGAGAAAAATGTAAGCAAGGAAAAAAAAAATTCCCCTTGTGGACTTATTCATTTGTTATTTTTGGTTTGAAATTTTTTTCTTATTATTATTATTTTTTTTTTAAATTAATTTTTTTAATATATTATTTTGAATTTTTTTATTTTTATTTTTTTGGATTTTCAAAGAAAAATGCAAAAAGAAATAACTTTTAAAAAAAGCAATTGGAAAAGTGGGCAAGGGCGACAAAGCTTTGGCACTGCATGGGGCAAGAGCGCCAATGCACAGGCATGAGCACCGCATTGACACAGGAGCAAGTGCTACTTTGAGCACCACTCAGACATGGGTGTGGGTGCCATGCTAAGTGCCACGCAAGCATGGGCATGGATGTGGGTTCTGTGTTGAATGTCGTGCTTGTATGGGCATCATGTAGGCACCACTATAGGCACCATGCTGAGCGTTGTGGAGGCACAGTGTGCACGGACCCATGAGGGCATGCCACACAAAAGATAGGGAGGTTTTGGTTACCTCTCCCTCCTTCAACCTCTCATGAGAAAAATGAAATGAGATAAGGGGGAGGGAGGGTTATATAGCCCTCTCTCTTCCTCACATGCAAAATGCAAAGCGTGTTGTGCCTCGATGTGTGCACACAGGGGTGAAGGGAGGTGAGAATTTTTTCTTTTTTTTGTTAAATTTTTTTTTAAAAAATATGTTTTTTGTGTTTTTTGACTATTTCCCCTTTTTTTGTGATTTTTTCAACCTTTTTGATTTTTTTGTATTTTTTCAAATTTTTGACGCAACTTATAAACTAATTTTCTCTTTTTCGACTCCCGAACTTAAAGTTTGGGAGTCAAAAAAAAGTAGGGGGTCCCATTCCTGGTGAGGAATGGGGCATGTGTTTTGAATACCACAACAAATAGCCCCAAAAAAAGGAAGAAATGACCAAGGTATTTCTTCATCAGCAAAAATTCCTTCGATGTGTGTCAAACACCAACCAAGCTTTGAACATCTTGAGCATTTTTCAGATGACTCTTCAGTCAAAATCTTAAAACTTGAAACTTTGTAGCTCAATGTGTGCATTGTGTATTCATTTCCTTTTGACGTGCCAAGATGCAGTCAATCAAAGTTTTCTAACAACTTGAGACAGTCTTCCACTCCTCCTAGCTCATTCATTCAGGATCTCCACAAAGGCTTTTTATCAATCAATTACCTGACCAGATGAGAGAATCAGTTCAAGGGCTCTTGGCAAGATGTCACATTCTTTTGAATTTCTAGCTTTTTGAATAATCACTCCATGTCATTCAAAATGTTATATATTTGATAGAACGATACTTTGAATACAAGATACTCCATTTTGAGAGTGTATCTTTTGCCATTTTAGATCTTTGGAATCCTTCAGACTTAACATCATATTATTCTCTCTCTTTTTTCTATATCCTGACTACGCATAGACTGTGTAGTTAAACATCGGTGCCATTTCTCAAATTTGATCTCTTGTGACCATCCCTAGTATTTCTCTTTTAGAACTTTTAGGAAAACTCTCATGCCAAATCAATGATCTTAGTAACCTCTCGAGGAGACCCTTCTTGTTTGAACTTAGTTGAAATTTGGATTGTCCCTTGCCATTTTTGACTTCAAATCAACAACACCTAAAATAATCAAATCTTTAAATTTATAAAGTGTTGAGAACCTAGTGGTCTAGGCCTTTGATTTTTAGACTAAAAATCTCCTATTTCCACAAGAAATATCCATCACTTGGTTGGTATAAGACACACAATTGTCTAAATGTTTTGACCGAGAAATACCTCTTCCTAAAAATGGAACCAAGAAGTGGTTAGTGAAATCTTAAGAGATAATCTCAAGTACACCTTACCCCCTTAGGACTGATGCAACTTTGAAAAGAAACACACGACTAAAAGAAAACACACAACATGAAAAAAAACACACTTACAAAAATAAACACATTTGCAAGAATGAAAATCTAAGCTAAATGTGAAAATTAAATCTAACTAATTTTTTTTTTTTAGGCCTCAAAATAATGCTTCAAAAATTGCACGTTTACGAGCAAGGGAAGAAATCCCCCTATAAGGAATTGAGCCTAAAAGTGTTTTCTCCTTGGATCTCCATGATTTGATAAGGACCTATCCACAAGTGTTCAAACTTGGTATGACTACTTGGCTTTTCTTTTTCCTTATCCCAAAGTGGAACAAGGTCAGAAATCTTGAATGATTTGATCATGGCCCTCTTGTTGAACCATCTTTTTACAACCACTTGATGTTTAGCCATGTGCTCTAATGCAATTTTTCATTTCTCATCCATTTCTAGGAGATTCATCAATCTTATTTAAACTTTGTCAGCATCTTCAACATACCCACTCATGAATTTCAAAACCAAAATTTTGAGATTGAGTGGGAACACTGGTTCTTGTCAATAAATAAGAAAATATGGAGAAGTCCCTGAGACATTTTTTATTCTCACTCAATTTGTCCATAGGGCATATTTCAGTTGTGTATGCCAATCCCTAGGATTCTCCTTCAACAATCATTTTATTACTATGATCAAGTTCTTGTTTGTAGATTCCACTACCCCATTTCCTTGCGGGTAGTAATTTGAAGAGAACTTGATAATGTCCTTGTTTTCAAATTCCCATTAGGTCAAGAATGTAGATGCAAAAGTAGATCCATTATTACACATAAGGGCAAATGACATTCCAAACTTGGTAACAATGTGTTCTTCTAGAAATTTAGTCACTACCTTAGCAGTGCAATTTCTGAATGTTTCTGCCTCTGTCGATCGTGTACAATAATCCGTAGCTATAAGGATGAATGCATGTATAGTTGATGATAATGGATTGACTGGACCTATGAAATCCAATCTTCACTTTGTGAAGGGGTGCACCTCATACACTAGTTGTAATGACATTACTGGGTGCCTCTCTTTGTTAGCACTAGTTTGGCATATATGACAAGAACACACGTGCTCAAAAGTATCTTTGAATATCGATGGCCAAAAATAACCTAATCTCATAATCATGTGAGTTGTTGCTTCTATTGAACCATGTCCTATACCATACTTGTCATGGAAATTTTCCAAGACATCCTTAGCTTCTTTACGTCCTAAGCATTTCAGATAGAACCCTTCGCAGTTTCTTTTATACAACTTGTTATCAAGTAACATGTAAGACTCGCATTTCATCTTTAGTCCCCTATGTTGTGAACTATTCATCCATTTGGGGAATTGATCTTCTAAGATATAATAAACAATGTCTTGGTACCACACATCTATCACCACACCTTGGTTGATATCAACTTGTGATACAACCATCTTCTTTTGATCATCTTCATCCATTTCATCGTTGAACTTGTATTCCTTTTCATTTCCATCTTGGTTATCAGATATCATTTTTGACAACCCTTGACCTTTGACTAATCTCATAGATTGAATCTCGAGATCAAATTCTTGAAGTATGGCCATCCACTTTCCTCTCCTTTCACCAAGTTCATTTTGCATCAAAAGCATCTTTACTACTGGATTAGGTACAATTGCATACACCTTACTTCTAAGTATGTAGTGAAAAAACTTCTTTACTACCTTGATCAACTCAAAGGACTATTTATCAAGATTTGAACATTTCAATTCTACATTCTTCAAAGGACAACTCATGAAAGCAATTGGTCTCTCATCTTCCTTCTCTCTATTTTGTGTTAGGATCCATGTGCAAGAGTGTTCATAAGAAAAGGAATAGATCTTGAAAGGTAACTCATAATCCAGACTTACCAAAAATGGGGCCATGGAGATAGAAACCTTTATATCTTCAAAAGATTTCTTAATTTTTGGGGACCATTCTATTTTAGCTCCTTTCTTGAGCAAATTATTAAGGAGATGAACTATCTTTGCAAATCCACTTATGAATTTTTGCACAAAGTTTATCTTTCCAAAGAAAGGCTTCAATTCCTTTCGATTGTGTGGAGGTGCTAACTTCAAAATAAACTCAACTCTATCTAGATCAATGGGGATTCTGGCTTCAAAAATGACCTATCCTAGTAGTTTTCCTTTAGTAACACTGAATGAACATTTCTTGGGATTGAGGGATATTTTGTATTTACGACATCTATTGAATACTTTCTTTAGATCAGCAATATGGGTACTTCAATATTTTGAAAAGATAGTCAAGTCATCTATATAGATGACTATACACCTATTTATTAATCCTTTGAAAGCTTCATCCATTGCTCATTGAAATGTAGCTCCCGCATTAATCAATCTAAAAGGCATCCTTCTGTAAGAAAACATTCCCCACTTGGTTGTGAAAGAAGTCTTTAGCCTATCTTCTTCATCAACCATCACCTGATTATATCCTGAATAACGATCCAAGAATGACATCATCTTTGAACCATTAAAAATTTGCAACACCTCATCTAGTGAGGAAGTTATCCTTCTATGATGCTAGATTCAAGTTACTAAAGTCAACACAAAGATGAATCTCTCCTATCTTCTTCTGTATGGGAACCAAATTGGCCACCCATGTGGAATGACAGATAGGAAATATGATCTTAGCATCTAGTATTTTTTTTACTTCTTTCATAATCAATGGTTAGATGATTGGATTTACTGGTCTCTATCTTTGTCAAAATGGCTTTGCATCAAGTTTCAACAGGATGTCATGTGTGATAATCACAGGATCATAAGTCTTCAGCTCTTTATAGCTCCAAGAAATGACATCCTTATACTCGATGAGTAATTTGAGTAGCTACACACTTTTCCTATCTATACCATTCTTGGTTCTTCATCAATACCCAAATTGTATGAATCACATTCCTCGATTTCCTTTTCTTGAGTTTCCTTTCTATTGAGTTCAAATTCATCATGATCAAAGATGCATTCAAGTTTAACCATCCCTTTTGGAATAGTGTTAGTTTTTAAATTTAGAATCCCATCTTCATCTTCAAGTCCATCATCTTTAGGTCTGTCATCTAATGTATCATCAATTTCTTGTCCCTCAAAATGATGACTACACATGATAAACTCAAGTATATGTTGATCATCTTGAAAGACCTAAAAGTTTGTAATATTATTAGGGATGGATGGAATAGTGACCAATTCTACTGAAGATCTTTTCAACTTGGTTCTTTCAACTAGTTGCAATTCACTAGCTGAGATGGCAAGAGCACCCGCTACCATGTTCTTTCTCCTTGGAATAGATTTGATGTTTAAGGCCTCAAAGTCATCCAATATGCCCCATACCCTTTTCCTATAAGCAAGTAATCTTTTGTCATTGCAAGAATATATGAATTTTACGTGTCGTATAACCAATTGGGAATGCCCCTTGATTTTAAGAGCTATGAATCCTTTTTTGAGTGCAAAGAGGAGTCCTTAGATTAATGCCTTATATTATTCACCATTGTTGGTACATCTAAATTGCAATCAATATGTGGCATAGAAAGATCTACCTTTTGGGTTGATTAATTTGATACCCACAGTGGCTCCCATCTTGCACCTAGAACCATCAAAGCGAAGTGTCCAAATTGCATTTTCCCTAGGTTTTCTGACTTTATGCTTATTCATCCATAACTTATCTTTCACTTGAGCCTTGAATGATTTTTTCTTAGGAACCCATTGTAACTTTCCTCATGTAGGGCTTAATGAGTCCCCTTCATAACCTATAGATAGAGGAAGTGTGTGTTTTTCTTGTTTACCCTAAATTTCCCCTATCACCTCTTTGATTTCCTTAACTTTAGGTTTAGAATGAATGACTACTAAAGTCCATCCTTTACCTTTCATATATTGTCTTCTTCTTTGAACTTTAATTATCCTTGGAGGAGGAGAAGAAAAACCTCCACCATCTAAAGAGGTATCACTGTATGATACATTTAGATCTTCACTTTCTTCTTCAATCTTTTCAACAAGGTTGGATGAATTCACTGAATCTTGATTTTTTGATAGTTCATCTATTGAGGTCTTTGTATCCTTTCTTTCCATCATGTGGTTCAATACCTTTGCAACTACTGCTTGACATGATGAACATTCAAATTCAGAGTGACTAACTTTGTGTAAACAAAAAAATCCTGGAAGGACGAGGATGTTGGGGTTAGCTTCTTCTCCTAAACATTCTAAATTAGTCACCATACTTTCTATGAACTATGTCATAGTTTCAATTTTGGATACGAGCACCTTAGTTTCTTCATTTTGATATTGAGGTGTATTGTTTTGAACCATATTCAATACCATCACTTTTTAAAAACACAAATCTAATTGTAAGAATATTATCTCATTTGGGGCATTGTAATCTGTAATTATATTGTTTTCAATTTGGGGTCAAAATCTATCTTGATTTGATTTTTCAATCATTTCCATGGAAACCAAAATTCAATGAAGGCCATAGAGAACCATCCTTTGAGACATTTTGTCCATTCTCTACTTAGAAGTAATCCATATGTTTTTGGGATATCAAATACATGTATGTCAATAATATCCTAGATCTGAGGATCAACTGTTAACTGTATCCACACATATTTCAATACTCAAATGAATTTTACCTCTATTTTATCCAACTGTATCACCACTCAGTTAGAGGGTTGAGGGCTAACTCCTAGCCTTTGGGCTATTGATAATGGTATTATGTTACATGAAGCTCTTGACTCAATGAGGAAATTGTGAAGATTCTTCCCATATATCCTTATGCTCAACAAAAATGGGGGTACCTCAACTTTGTCCTTGAACATAGTGGGCATCGCTTTTGCAACATTTACTTGTTGTGGCACCCTCTTTTGAGGGACAACATTCATATTGTGGGAAACCTTTTTATTATCCAATGTCTTCATGAGCACTTCTCTTTGCTATGAACAATTCTGCAACATGTTGAACATGGACATATTGGCTTTAGTTTTCTTTAGATCTTCTACTGCATTGTACTTTTTAGTAGACCAAGTGGGGTTCTTCAGTATTGTTGGTATGTTCACTTGATTCTAATACTGTTGTCCTCCTTGGGCTAGTCTTACCAGTGGTGGATTGTTATTTGCTCTTGGATCGGGTGGAGTTGGTTGCAAACTAGGAGGAATTCCATTTGTCAAGGGATCCTTTCTATTTCTAAGATTGTATGTATTTTGATTGTCATTTCAGAAGGAAAACATCTCATCATGTTGAAGGTTGGGGTCTTGACTAAATGGGAATGAGAATTCCTCATTTTCTTGTTGTTCCACTTGTGTATTCTTTGTAGAATCATAAGATTCCAATAGCATCGCATTGAATTGAACAAGAGGAGGATTTTCATTTAGTTGTGAGTCTTGATTCACCTCTTAATTACCATTATAGTAAAAACCATCATTGCTAGGCACATTTTGGCTATCATCATAGTGATTGATATTAGCATATTGAATTTTTCTGTTGTTGTTATCAGCAAGAATGCTTCTATTATTTGGCCGAGTGTTCCATTTTTTATTTTTCCTCTAGAAGCCATTCTTGCGATCCGAAGGATTGAAGTTGTTTCCTCCACCATTGTTGTTTCCTCCATTGTTGTTGTTACTATTATTGTTGAATTTCCTATTGTAATTCTGACCAAAATTGTTGTTGTAGGGGTCAGCATTATTCCTTTGGAAGTTGTTATTTTGTCCTTGTGTCAATCTAACATGTGTCAGCTCGTTGTTCATTTGTGACATGGTCTTCTTCATTTGACCAACTTCTGAAAGAAAAGAATGTTGTCTACTTCCACAGGAACCATTTCTTTCTATTCAAAGAAAGCTATTTTTGGGGGCTCATATGCTAGATACGTTATCACTTGAGTTTTTGGAGCGGGTACCTACTGTAATGGAATTGGATTCATAGGTATGAACTAGCTAGGCACGGTGGGTGCTCCCATAGGGTATTTTGGCATCATAGGGGCTGCTTGTGTTGGAAGCATCATTCCTCCTCCATTAGGATTGGCTTGCTCCATAAACATGATCACTTTTGCAAAGACTTTGTCTAATGTGTCAATATTTGCTGCAGGAAGTCTTCTTAGAAAGATTGCAGTAAGAGGGTCCATAGCATTTAAATAAATCTGAATAGTGGCTTCAATGAGTATGGTATATGGAATTTCAAAATTATGGTAGGCCATATGAAAGTGATTGTTGAAGCATGAAACTATCTCAGCTGGGTCCCTTTTGATTGATATGAATTGTTGATGTATCACAGCTAGATTGATGAATGTTTTGAATTGTTCCAAAAACAATTTTTTGAATGTATCCCAATCTCCAATGCACCCAGGTGGAAAATTGACATACCAATTGAAGGAAATTTCCCCCAAAGAGTATGGAAATAGATGAAGAACCATGTCCTCATTAGCCACTTGCTTTCTATTGCAAATTTCCTTGAAAACTTTGACATGATCCTCAGTAGTTCATGTTTCACCATAGATGAATCTTGGGAAAAACTTCTTGGGATTCTTTGGGAGGTCATGGAGTGCACCTCTCAAGTTTATTGGTGAGTCTACAACATTTACAAAAAAGGCCATGTGAGAATTTGGTGGACCTAATGGTGGTTTTTGGGGAGTACCTATCAGAGTAGGTGGTGGTTCACTAGGTGGTTGGAGTGGAGGTGGAGTTGAAGAAGATGATGAAAGTTCAAAAGGGAGTGGTTGAACTCGGGATGTTCTCTTGTCACTATGTGGTTTACGAAAGTGGGTAAGCTCGAGAAATTCATGTGTACTTGGGGTAGACCTTAATTCTCTCTAAAATGGGGATTTTGGATCAATATCCTCTAGCTTCCATCAAATTTTGGAGAAAAGTGCACCTCTACAGAAGTATCCTTTCTCATTGTTCTGGATTTTGTGCACCATAGAGTTTTGAAGACCTATGGATCTGTGGACTTGCAAACCTATGGACCTACGACCTACGGACCTATTGAGCTGCCTATCTGAATTTCTAAAAAAATTAGAAGTATTTTCTAAACTTGTATGGAATGCAGTTTATTGCAAGGGTGCCAAAAACTTTTGAAACTTTGTCAAATTTTCTTCATTTTTAGGAGTATGTTCTTTGGTTTGTGGCCCTCCTTCTAGCACCACTTATGTTTGGGTGTTTGTTTTGCATGAGGTCAATGAAAAGAATCCATTACATAATTCCTCTCTTGAAAAGAAAATCTTTTTAAGGATCCACTCCAAGGTTTAGTATTTGTCTTGTGACATACCAAAATCCGCTTAGTAGAAGATAAATGTGAGTGTTCACAAGGAGGCCTTTGCTGGTACCAAAGACTCTTTTATCTCAAAATCAAAGTAAATCTATTTGCTGTCTCAAAATATCACACCAAAAGAGAACAATATTTTTATATATTTTTAATTTTTAATTTTTTTGATTTTCAAAAAAAGAAAAATGCAAAAAGAAATAACATAAACAAAAAGCGGTTGGAAAAGTGAGTGCGGGCATCAAAGCACTACCATCGCATGGGGCACGAGTGCCAATGCACAAGCGTGCGCATGTCACGCAAGCACCGCATAGATGTAGGCATGAATGTTGTGCTAACATGGGTGTAGGTGCTACTTTGAGTGCCACTTGGACTTAGGCACGAGTGTGAGTGCAGTGTAGGTGCCACTAAGGGCATTGTGTGTGCACCATGCTAAACATTGCACTGGCACAGGCACATGCGTCACACAAGCACCACTAAAGGCACTGTGCCAACACTATGCTGGATGCCACGTAGGTGCAGGCTCTGCATAGGTGCCACTAAGGGTGTTGCGCTAAGCATCACGGAGGCACAACACACATGCCCATGAAGGAGTGCAGTGCAAAAGAGAGGGGGGGTTTTGTTTACCTCTCCCTCTTTCAACCTCCCGTGAGAAAAATGAAATGAGACAAGGGGTGGGGAGGGTTATATAGCCCTCTCTCTCCCTCACGTGTAAAATGAAAAGCATGTTGTGCCTCAGTGCATGCACACACGAGGGTGAAGGGAGGTGAGAATTTTTATTTTTTCTATTAATGTTTAAAAAAAAAAAAAATTAATGTTTTTTGTGTTTTTTTTACTATTTCCTCTTTTTTGTGATTTTTTCAACCTTTTTAATTTTTTTGTGTTTTTTTGAATTTTTGATGCAACTTATAAACTAATTTTCTCTTTTTTGACTCCTAAATTTTGAGTCTGGGAGTCGAAAAAATGTAGAGGGTCCCCATTCTTGGTGAGGAATGGGGTGTATGTTGTGAATACCACAACAATATTTTCACAATAAAGTACCACAGGTTTACTAATTTCCTCCATTCCTTTGAGTAACTATTTGATCCATAACACATTTATACAATTCACTGTAGTTTCCACATATTTAGTTTTAGTAGTAGATTGAGATATACAATTTTGTTTCTTACTGGTCCAGGGGACCAATCTCTTTCCTAAGAAAAATGCTTCACCACTTGCACTCTTTCTATCATTAATATTTCCATCCCATCAACATCTATATAGGTACTTAATTCAAACTTATCATTCTCCTTGTAGTATAGACCATAGTCTTTTGTTCCTTTCAAGTATCTCATGATCCTTTTAACATCCATCAAATTATTCTCCTTAGGATTTGTAGAAAACCTTACAACAATCCCAACAGCTACTCCAATGTCAGGTCTGCTACAAACTACATATTGCAATTTTCCAATCATAGACTTGTATAATGTTTGATTTACTTTAGTAGAATTATCAGTCTTTTATAGTTTGTGTCCTATCACCATAGGAGTACTAATAGGTTTTAAATCTTCCATATCAAAAGCTTTCAATATTTCTTTCACATACTTAGACTAAGTGATGTAAATACCATATTTATATGATATACTTGCAAACCAACAAATAAATTTATCTCTCCAAACATAGACATCTCAAATTCATTCTTCATTTCATTTGCAAATGTCTTACACAATGCATTTTGTCCTCAAATATGATATATGTATATGTGAAATTTGGGCTCAGATCCTCACATACACTTCAACATAGTCATTACCTAAGAGATCATCCTAGAATAAACATTGAATTGTTCATTTGAGTAATCCAATAGTATGACCTGTTACCTTCTAACTAGAAGGATTTTGCCTTTGCTCTCAAATTGAGAAGCAGGCAACCAGACCTCTAGTATGAAGGATTTATACAACTATATGATAGTGCAATTAATCTATATGAGGTTCAATTTAATGTAATAACAGAAAAAAATTTATGCTAAATGAGTGTATTTTAATCTAATATGATATTAATGCTAGACAATTATTAAAGATATAAAAGTAATAACCAAGTGAGTAATTATTATGACACTAGTTCAATGCAATTCAATTCCCCTCCTTTAATGAGAAATTGGAGGCCTCTTAAATAGCATTCCCAAAATCAACCAATGATTGAGATCAATTAGAATGAACGATCGAGATCTAACATGAGATTCAGTTAGGATGGAAGATTCCCTATGTAGGTGAGGTTAACTAACTCAGATCTTGAGTATGATAAAGAGTTAACTAAATTTCACCTAAGTGTGACAACAAGTTGATTAGGTCAGTTCCAATTCGAGAGATATATCACTTAGAATTCTCATTCCTAGACTAAAGAAAATATTTGAACAGATTATTTAATTTAATAAAACAAGATATGACCTCATAAATGCATATTTTTAATTAATTAAGTAATTAAACCCAATAACTAAAATGATGATATTATTAAATTAAATACATTTAATTCCTTTGTACATTAGCTAAAGAAGTAATTTAATTTAATCAAACTATGAATACTTATAGTTAAATTAAACTAAATCAATAAGTTTAATGCAACTAATTTGAGTCAATAATTAGGAACTAAATAAATAGTGTGATTAATACAGATTAAGATTTTCTACATATGACACTTAGGTCAAGTAGCAAGTATCAGAATCAAAATTGTCTAGTAAAATAGGACTTAGGGATAATCAAATAGACCAGAATTGGTTAGCATGGCAATGTGCCAATTTTGGGGTATTACATTTGCCCCTCTTTGAATGAATGTGTGAGCAACACATTCGATTCAAAGAAATCAGAAGTATGAAGCATAGATAAAGAAATGAGATTGGTTCTAAAATCGATAACACAAAGACCAATTCACAAGATTTTCAAGGTTATCTCTAGAATGAAGCTTAACCTCAGGGGATCTAGATAGAACACCTAAATACCAAGATGTGATGAGATTGGTTCCAAAATTGATGACATAGGGACCAATTGATAAGCTTTTTAAGGTTATCTCTAGAATGAAGCTTAACCTTAGGGGATCCAGATGGAAAACCTAGATATTGAAATGTGATAGAGTGAAGATTATCAAATTTCATAGAATTGTTCCCAGAATGAGACTCAATCCTTAGGAGTTAGATTTTAGATTGTCCTGATACCTATCCATAAAAAGATGACAAGATTAATCATGATTCATAGAATCATCCCCAAAATGAGGCTTGATCCTCAGGAGTCAGGGTTTAGACTATCCTAATACCTATCCATTGAATAATGAGCAAAAGCAAGAGCCTAGAATTATCCCCAGAACAAGGCTTAATTCTCAGAAAAAGTTAGGATTATCTCCAGAATGAAACTTAACCCTCATCAAGAATTTGGAATTATCTCTAGAATGAAGCCTAATCCCATAGAGTCTAGATAGAACACTTGAATATTGGTCCATAAAAGATAAAAACACCTATCAAGAGTCATAGAATCATCCCCAGAACAAGGCTTGATCTTGAAGAGTCAAGGTTTAGACTGTCCTGATACCTATACATCAAATGTTGACAAGACTATTATAAGATTTATTAGCTAATTGAAAAATGAAATAGATGGAATATAGTGCCAGATAGAGGGAAACAAGATGCCCTGAGTGATGAGGATATAAGATTTAGACTGAGTTACAACCAGTTGTCAAAAATTCAATGTTGTAATCATCTTGCCCCCTTGGGAGTAAAATCAAAAGATGAGACACCAAAAATATGATGTAGAGAAGTATATGAAGAGATAGTGAAGAAATATGAGAGTCACAAGAATATAGAAGAGATAAGAATAATTAGAAGAAATTTTGGAGTCAATTTGAAGTGATTTCGAGGTCCAAAAGACCAAGTTTGAGTATAGTTGACTTTTTCTAGAAATATTGGAAAATTTGAAGCAAATGTGATTTGAAAAGATTCCCAAATGCATAACGTATCAGGGAAAAGGGATTGCACAAGTTTTCAATCGTGTCGGTCCCAAAATTTAAAAATATGTTTTTGAGCTGTCTAAGTGTGTCAAATTTAGAGCAGACAAATTAGCTGGGGGTGGTTTTTACGCCGAATGGAGCACTTTGAAAATTTTGGTCAAAACCTATATAAGGGCCCAAAGGGTCATTTTAAAATGATTTGCACTTTTGTCTTTTGTGAAGAAGAGAGCTTCGAGGAGAAAATGGTGGTCCCTATGTAGAGAAATTGATTTGAGCTTTCCCAACAACACAACAAGCCAATGGACTATGTGCATCCAATGAATAGTCAATAACCTTGCTTTGCATTTAATTTTTCATGCTTTTTGAGGTACTTTAGCATATTATAGGGAAATTTGAAGTCTTTTTGTGTCAATTCTCATGTGATAATGTCTCTCCTCGCACGAGACTAATCTCTTCGCATGTGAAGAAGTACCAGACATGTACTTCTTCACCTAGTATATTGTGTTCTTGCATGAAGATGTGCAATCTTGCATGAGCACATAAGATTTCATGTGAAATTCTAGTGTGAAATATAAGTTTACTAGTTTTAGATTTGATTTTTCATTGTAATTTTGCACTTTCTTTCATCTTATTTGTTTAGTGGAGACTAATCATTTTCATGTTGTGTTTGTGTGTAGGTTGCATTTCCTGATGTTAGATTTCAATTCCACTACCTGTCGCATGGAGCTTTATTGCAGTGGCTTGATGATGTTGATATGGCACATATTGATAGACTGGGATTATCTTATCTTTGCCAAATTCCATGAGTGTTGGTGAATTGTGGTTTTTTAACTACAATGGTGGAGCATTTCCATTCAAAGATGAACACTTTCCACCTACCTTAAGGAGAGATGACTATCACACCAGAGGACATCTATTAATACTCCAAATACCATTCCACAAATCATGGGTGGTTTATGATATAGTTTTGCAAATGGGAATGGAGGCATTAAGGGTTGTTTTGAGGAGGATTTGATCATGGGTAGAGCCATTATAGGGGAGAAGCTAGTACACACCTACATACATACACACAGATTGCCATCGGTGTTGGGTATATTCATTAACTATTTCTTGATGTCTGATAGATACTAGCATGGATTGGAGTGTGGATGGGGCCAAATGCTTATAGATGATGTTAGAGATCCTAGAGAGATATGGGTGGGGTCAATGTATCCTCGCTCACATGTTCCATGAGATGCATGAGATAGTTTACCATGAGAGGAAGAACATGGCTACTGGGGTCTATGTTCTTCAAATATGGGCATGGGAGCACTTTCCATTTACTAGACCCATTTTTTAATATGAGCAACAACCTATGGAGCCTTACATTTGTAGATTTAGAGGCTAGCTTACCCAAAAAACTCTAGGGAAGATTGAACAATGGACAGGCTATCTAGATGACTTGGTAGTAGTGGTGTGGCAAACATAGAGAGAGACAAAGGATTGGGATGATGCACCCTAGGAGTCGGGACACGTTCACCTCTTGGCCACTAATAGGTCACTCTGTATAGATTGTGGAGAGATTCCCATTGACTTTCATATGGTGACCGTATGGGAAACTACAAGACATATCATAGGAGTATCGTTCATATGTGTGACTAATGATAGATTTGGACCATGAATGGTCTCTTAGATTAGACCCAAGTAGGAGGATGATTGATGTGCACAACTTGGTTATGACACAGTGGAACTACCTGCCAATGGTAGTAGATGGAGGGATGAATCCTACATATTAAGCCCATTTTGTAAGTCATCCTTTTCCATGATTTACAAATCCAATGGGGATGACCACACTGATTTAGCAAGTATAGGCACTATAGGGACCACCATAGCAACAACAATAGGAGAGAGTGAGAGATAGGACATGCCAGATGCCCATTCCTCCATGATAGATGAGAGTGGACCTAGATACTATAGGAGTGGATTAGGTCAGAGGCAACCTTGAGGTGAGATGGGTTCCTTGGGAGCCATTGGAGGAGATGCACAGACGCCTCACCCAAAGGTAGAGAAGCTAGTAGAGTAGGCCAAGTAGGAAGATGAGGAGATGTAGGACTAACTTGCTATAGGAACCTAGTGTGGAGATATCCTGATATAGACTCAGGAGGCCCTAAGGAGATCTAGAGAGTATATACAGATCGTGTAGTGATAGCTAGGAGAGCTACAAATATAGGTGGCTATTAGAGACTCCCAAATCATAGAATGAGAGCATGAGATCCATGGGCTATAAGAGAAGTTAGAGAAAGAGGCTTAGAGATCAGAGCAGCAATAGGACAAGATCTAGCTATAGTTAGCTAGGGTAGCTTAATATTTTGTATCATACATAGCAGTTGTGCTAGATGAGGTTGAGCAGGTGCCTCGATTTCCATTATATGCCTGAGAGTCAGGGGGAGGATGACCTACAGTGAGAATGGATATGACTCCTCCTCCTCCTCCTCTACCACCAACAAGAGGTGAGGGGGAAGGAGAGAGATAGATTCATTTTACTAAAATTTTGATCAGGTTGTGTATCGATTGGTGTGCCAGCACTATTTTGTATCATTTTTGAGATTGATAGTGCTCGAGTAGTGTCCAATTTTGCACCGATGTACACTTTTGATATATATATATATATATATATATATATATATATATGAGATTTTTGGTTTGAGTACCATTTGCATTTTTCATCTCTCTATCTTTGTAGTTTGTTGTACATGAGATGTTTTATGCTATGATTATGAATGCAAATATGATGTGATGTATGGATGAAAATTTGATATAATGTATGAATGTAGTGTAGATATGATGAATCATGAAATTATGTATGAAATGCAAAATGTGAACAAACTAACATCTCATGTAATGTTCCATTTCTGTTGATAGTGAAAGGTATTCCATAAAGATCGAGAGGATGAACCAAAGGACTGAACACTTGTGTAGTCATGAAGAAGCATGATACTTTAATGAAGCCAACAATCCCTCATCACAAAGGATGCAAGTGAATTAGTCATCAAACCATATGCCTATGCAATGAAACCCTATGCTAGATGCAACCCTAGGATAGATGCAACCCTAGGTCTAGTTACCAAGCTTTGACAATTATCATCACTAAGCATATAGTGAAACCCCAGATGTTATACAATTCCCATTGCTATTACAATCATAGGAATATGAATAGGACATATGTTCTAGTTTTTTCAGTATTAAATCTAAGCATTTGAAGAAAAAGAAGCTTGAATGACCAGAACATTTGTCCCTTTTAATGTAGCAAGTTAACATAAGCATCAAATCATAAATGCTAGGATGAACATAATGTTTGTTGCATGCAAATAGACTAGACACATGAGAGATCCTTCTTATGAAAAGTAATCAGTAAGTATTTTATTTGCAATGACGCTTGCATTCATAACCTGAGACAAAAGTATGCTATCTATACTCACAGTCACCCATACGTTCACTTAGTAGGAAGAGTATCAGTATTTACTGTAGCATAAGGAGTTCACTCCAACAAGTAAAGAGAAGAAAAAACCTTAATGAAGAGTCCATATAAAAGGATTTGAGGTACACACAACCATCCAATATGAGATGGAAGCTCTTATAGTGGACACCCCTTTTATTTGGATGCTTCAGATCATTGGAAGTAAACCACAAACAAAAAGTAAAGAAAAGATCATGCCAGTCCTTACTTATCTAGGTAGAAATGACATCATCTAGTTTCTTAAAGAGAGATGATAAAGTGAAAGCAAAAAAAGAAAAGAAAAGCTCAACATATCCCAAACAAATTCATCATTTTGAGTTTAGGTTTTTTTTTTTTTGGGCTATAGGATTGATTTCAAGTGTCAATGTTTAGAATATATATGAAAGAAATATCTTTAGTAGGGTGACAAGAGTAGATAGACATAGTTAGAACAACTAGTGATTGAAGTTAAAGAGGAATCTTCAATAAGAAGAACCTTGGTAGGAAACTGAGTGATAGCAGATAGATGCAGTTAGAACAATTGTTAACTAATGTGAGAGAGATCTTCCATAAGAGGAATCTCAAAAAGTGACACTAGCAATAGTAGCTAGACATAGTTAGAACAACTAGTGGTTGACACTTAAGAGATTGTCCATGAGAGGAATCTCTAAAAGTGACACAAGTGACAGTAGGTAGATGCAAGTAGGACAATTGGTGATTGATACAAAAGAGATTACTATGACACTGTAGGGTGTTGATCCTAAGTTATGACAAGATTCAATCCATGGATACATGAGCAAAAGTAGCAAAGTAAAGTAGGAAAGCAACTATATAGGAGCTAGAAGATGCACTACAAGATATAGTATTGGGGAACAAGAAGCACCTATTTACCAAGTTTTCACCTTCTTTGTAGGAATTCTTTTTTGCTACCATGATGCCTATTTTCTAGGTTTTCATAAATGGTACTTTTTTGTTTTTCAATTTTTTTGTATTTTTTTGAATATTTCCATTTTTTTGGTATTACCAAGGCACCCAGTGCTAGGTTTTCACCAAGATAATAGATTTTTTCAAGACTTTTTGCAATTTTTAATTTTCTTCAAGATATTTAAGATATATACAAATAGCTTCTGGAATAAGATCATGTGTAATAGAAAGTGTTGATGGGCCCTTGAGCACCTCTCCCTTGACTATAGAAAGTTTGTAAGCACCAGATCCAAACACTACATTGATTATGTAAGGACCAAGCTAGTTGGGTTTGAACTTCCCTTTTTGGACCCATTGTTGTTGATTCTTAGGGTTTTCTCTTAGGATGAGATCACCCAATTGGAAGTGATGTGGCTTAACTTTCTTATTGTAGCTTCTAGACATACATTGTTGATAAGCTTGAAGATGATCACATGCCACTTGTTGATGTTCATCTAACAATACTAGCTCTTTAAGTCAAGATATTCTATAGTCATCATCAGTAATGAGGCCCTTCAAGGAGATTCTCAAAGTAGGAATCTCAACCTCAATTGGAAGCACAACATCCACTCCATATATTAAAGCAAAGGGCATTGTATCCTTTGGAGTTCTGATACTTGTTCTATATGCTCATAAAGTTGGATTAATCTGAAGGTGCCAATCCCTTTGAAATTTGTTAACTATGCAATGCAAGATCTTAAGGATCACCTTGTTAGATGCCTTTTCCTGACCATTACCCAGGGGGTAATAGATAGAAGACCATAATTCTTAACTTTTCGCATAACTCCTTAAAATTTTTGTTTTTAAACTATCCTCCATTGTTAGTAATAATGGAGGAAGGTATACCATACTTGCATATGGTATAATTCATGATGAAAAAAGCTACAGTTTTGCCATTTTCTATAGAGAGAGGGACTGCCTCTACCTACTTATTGAAGTAGTTTGTAGTTGTAATAATAAAATTGTGTCCATTTGAAGAAGATGGGTGAATCTAACCCACAAGATCAAAGGCCCATTGTTGGAATGGCCACAACATGATAGATGAAATTAGCTCCTTGGCTAGAGCATAAATTAGATTCCCATGGAGCTAGCATTGTTTGCAAGACTTGGCATATTTGATTTTCTCTTGCTCCATATTTGACCAATGGTAACTAGATCTAATAAGTTTATGAGCTAGTGTCAAGCCATTGGAGTGAGATCTGTAAATGTCCTTGTAGATGTTGATTAATGCATATTTGGACTGATCAGATTCTACACACCTAAGGAGTGTTCCATCCAAACCTCTCCTAAGCAAGTCATCACCAATAATAACATACCATGAAGCATTGTGGATAAGGTGACATTTTTCATTCTAGGTAAGAGCATCCAAAATGGTTTGGTCACACAAATAGAAGTATATATGGTGATAGTGGGATGAGTCATGCCCTAAAATAGAATAGATCATCTAAGATTTAGGCAAATTATAGGCAAGGTAGACTAACATTTCTACCAAGAACTCATGTAAAAGATCATTCTCTAGTATCTGTAACATGGAAGCAAGAGTAGCCATGGCATCAACCACTTTGTTATTTGCCTAAGGAATTTGCTAAAAAGTGATATGAGAAAATTATTTCTTTAGGTCATCCACCATGTGTTTATAAGGGATCAATTTCTCATCCTTTGTCTGATACACATTTTTGACCTAGCTGATTATGAGCTAGGAGTCACCATATGTGTTTAACTCATCCACTCTCCATTCAACTGTAATTGAGCTTCATATTCTACAATATTGTTGGTACAAGGGAAAATAATCTTGTACAACTTAGGTAGTGAATACTTTTTTCATGTTATGAACAACAACCTAGCACTAGATCCCTATTGTCTAAAGGAACCATCGAAGAACATCACAAAGTTTGATGTGTGAGTGTCAAAATTGATTCATCAGTTAAATCAATGTTTAGTGCAAGGAGATTCTACATTGGTGCCTCTACTAACTAATCATCAATTTCTTGTCCTTTGATAGCCTTCCATTCAACATATTGAATGTCAAACTCACTCAAGATCATGACCCACTTAGCCAATCTCCTTGTTAGAGCTGCCTTGCTAAGTAAGTACTTTAGTGGATCAATTTAAGAAATTAGTCATTTAGTATGGGAAAGCATGTAGTGTCTCAAATTTTAGGAAGAAAAGACAAGTGCCAAGCAAGCCTTCTCAATTATACTATAATTCATTTCATAGGAGATCAGCATGGGACTTACATAGGAAATAACTCTTTCTTTGTTTTCATTGTCTCCTTGAGCTAGCAAGATGCCAAGAGAAGTTACTATTGCTGAGATGTACAAAATAAGAAGCTTCCCATGAATAGGAGGCATCAAGTCCATGGATTAGCAAGGTATTTCATTATGTTAGAATTTGATCACAATCTTGGCTCCAACTGTATTTCACACATTTATGTAGAGTCTTGGTAAAAGGTTGTTACCTATCTGCTAGCTATGAGATGAATTTGCAAATGGATTTAAGTCTTCCTTGTAAGCCTCTCATCTAACTAATATTATGGGGTGGAGGCATGTCCATGATTACTTGAACTTTCTCTAGATTAACCTTGATTCCTTTTGCAGACACAATGTAACCAAATAATTTCCTAGATGTTACATCAAATGCATATTTCTTGGGATTAAGTCTCAGACTAAATTTCTCCATATGATCTAGATGGGTCCCAAATCTTGACGGTGAGTGTTGGATTTTTTTCTCTTAACTAGATTATCATCCACATAGTCTTTCATTGTTTTATGCATCATGTCACGAAAAATTGTAGTAACTACTCTCTAATATGTAGCACCAACATTTTTCAAGCCAAATGAAATCACTTTCTAATAGAAATTTCCCCATGCACAAGTGAAGGCAGTCTTTTTTAGATCTTTTGGTGCAATTTTGATCTAATTATAACTAGAGAATCCATCCATAAGTGAGTACATTTCATATCCTACTATCATGTCCACTATCATATCAATGTTAGGGAGTGGGAAATCATCCTTTGGACATGCTAAGTTCATATCTTAGAAATCTATACAGACTCTAATAGATTTTTCATGCTTGGAGACTAGAACAATGTACATTTGATATCCATTTAGCGTAATTAATAGCATGTTTGAGTATGTCCATGCAAATTTTACCTTTTTCTCTTGGAAGAAAGCAATGAATTCCTCTTTTTCTTCTGGAGATAGTGATAGTTCAAGATGTATCATGTGAGGCTATTCCTCTATTCCCAAGTTGATTTTCTATGTTGGTTCTATCAACAATAATGATCTTTCTTGAAAATTACTAAGAAGTGCATCAAATATCTCATTTGTAGGCACCTCAGAGAGGTTTTCATCCTTGGATACATCTTTTATTTTTACCATTTTAGGTTTCAATATTTCCACAATGTGGTTTTCACCATTAGACCTTTTATTTCTTTTCTTTTTGATTGTATGAATAAGATATTTGATGTTATCTTTAGTCATGTTGATGATTTGTTTGCTGGTGGAAGACGTTACTGGTTCAATAACATTTAAGTAGCAGGTAAGAGCATAGTCATTCTAGAATGTAGGTACTTCACTAGATGCAATGGAATTATAGTCTATGAGCTTGGGATGGGCGAGTGAAAGAGATGTGAAGGGTTCAATTTCATTAATGGTATAATCATTAAATGCTTGGACAAGCAATTCAAGACCTAGAGTAGCTTTGTCCACAAGTGTGTTTGAATTCCTTTGAGAACTAACATAATTAATTGAAGACTTGAATACACTAGTTGGATAAGACTCATCTAACCTAACCCTAGATGATTCACCTAATTCAAGGAGATTTTCATAGACATGAACATGATCTATATCTTTATATCTAGTTTCTTCTAAGAGAGTCAAATTCATATTCCCAATAATTTGTGCTACATGGTGACATACTTTAGAATTCCCTAACAGTGATGAGAAAAAACTCTCCTTCATCATCTAGATATTTACAAAGGTACTCAATGTGTAAAGCATCACTTGACTCTCCTTGTTCTTGTTGGGTATGTTGTGAATTGGTAGTATCATTAGAAGAATCACTATCACCATCCATGGTACTAACATGTGGTACAAAGTCATCTGGTTCTTAGAAGAATTTAGCCAAATCATCAGGAATTGGATAAGGATAAGGAGCCTAATCATCAAAATTATCTCCATGGTCATTAGATTCAGCTTGTCACTCATGTTCAGATGAACTCTCAAGTTCTATTAAAAATTTGTTAAGCCCTAGATGGAAGGGAATCTTCTTGAAGCCTAGACTAGATGTATCTCAATTTCTCCTAGTTATCACTTTGATAGGATTAATCAAACCATTTTTGTTGCATCCAATAGGAACTATCACCTTGTATCCAAAGTGTTTCATGAGTTTAAGACTTGGACCATACCTTTTAGGATTAATTTCATGAGACTATTCTATGAGATCTACTATAGTCTTCTCTTTGTATAGCCATGCAACAATAGCTCTATTTTTAGCTTCCTCCTTAAGAGGTATAGTAGCTTTGACAAAGGTACCATCATACCTAGTTTGGGGTGTCAGCACAAATGGTCTCTTTTCTTCAGATGGTCTCCCATAATGATGGGGAGACTCAGGAAGAGATGTCAGAGACAAAACTGGTTCTATGTGATATTCACCCATTCTAGTTTCTTTCAGCTTGAGTGACTACTCAATTTGTTTTAGCTTATTATCATGATAGTCTGTAGATTCTCTATTAGGAGGTACAAAATTTTAGCATATTTTAGCATGTTATATGTATAGCTAGTACTTGTAGGTATGGTGACTTTAGAGCCATGAAATGGGAATTTTACACATTGGTGGTAAGTGGAAGGAACAACTCACATCTCATGTATCCATGGCCTTCCTAGAAAAATATTGTAAGGTAAGGGAATTTCGAGGACCTGACAAGTGACATCTCTTTCTATAGGACCAATGTGGAGAGGCAACACTATAAGGCCTAAATATTTTCACTCAAATTCATAATATGCTTTGATCATTATCTTGTGATGGGGATAAATGGACTCTTCAGAATAGTCCAATTGTCTAAGCAAAGTAGCAGAGACAATGTTCAAACTAGCTCCATTATCAATGAGCACATGATGAACACATTTCTGGTGTATCATGACCTCAATGTGTAGAGGTTGATTATGTGGATGACTTAGTGAATTTTCATCCTCCTTAGAGAAGGACATATAGTAAGGTGAGGTTAGATGACCTACCATAGATTGGAACCTCTCAAGATCAAGACCTTGAGGTGTATTTGCCTCAGTGAAGGCTTTGTCAAGAATCTCCCTATGAGCAGCCATGATTTTAAGAAGTTCAAATATCATGATTTGAGCATTAGTTGGTTGTAATTGATCAAGGATACTTTAGCTAGTAGCCATAGAAGTTATTGCAAGTTTTGTTCCTTTTCCAGGTAGACTAGCAAGAGGTTTATCTTTGTGTTTTTCTAGATCATGAGCAAAAGGTGTAGGACCTTTGAGTACCAACTTAGCACGGGAATGTGTAACATCATTGGAACAAGATTATGATGGTTCATTGTTAGATGTATTGGAAGTAGTACCCCTAAAGACAAATGGTGTCTTAGGTTTAGTTTTGTCTTTTTTTCCCTTGATAGTGATAACATCATAATACTCTGCATCCATTGGTTCAACCCTGTGGACTATCTCATCATCATCATTAGAGTACATATAGTTGATCTTCTTATGAGATTTATGTTTTGAGTTTTATTCTTTTTCACAAGATGGGAATGGCTCCTTAAAAGCCTTGTGATTTGTGTTCTTGTTATGTCCATTCTCAATAATGTTGCCATCATCAATTAGGTCTTGGACTTTGTGACACAAGTTGATGCAACTATTAGTTTTGTGACCTTTGTTTTGGTGATATTTGAAAAATGTGGTTTTATTCCACCATGGTGGTCATGGTTGTGGATCATAAGCATGAGAGTTGTCTAATGGAGAAATGAACTTGTTTTGTAGCTAGGTCTTGTAGAGCACATCCAAAGGTTCACCAAGAGGTGTATATTATCATTTTGGGCATGAAATCCAAGATGTGTTCTTCGGTTTGTTTCCAAAAGTCTTATTTTTAGAAAGAGATTTCTCAAAATTCTTGGATTCTTTGAGATTATCTATAAGATTGAAGGTTGCCTTAGCAGGTTTAGGAGTAATCTTGTCAATAACTCCTTCATGCACAACCTCTCAGTTTTTGTTCACAAACTTGGATTTGTCCTTGTTAGAGGTAGATCCTTGTTTGGTGTCATTTTGAAGGGTTAGTTCACCCTTTTTGACCATGAACTCCTCTATCTGAATAGCTTGTGTGACTATGTCTTCGAAGGTGTGTGAACCTTGAAGTTGAACTCTATACCCAAAGTTAGGTAGGAGATTATCAGTGGAGATGTCAAGCTTTTCAATTTCAAGAATCTTGCATGAATATTTGGTCTAAAGTTATCTCAATCTCTGAAAGAATGTGAGAAAAGGTTCCCCAACTTTCTGTTTAAGGTTACACAAGTTTCAAATGTTAACCAAGAATTTTATGTTGTGAGAGTATTGTTGGACAAACAAGTTAGCAATCTCATTGAATGTTTTGATACCAATAGGCAAGTGTGAAAACCACTCCATAGCCTGACTACCTAGACTTATTAGGAATAGATACATGAGGTATTTTTTATTATGATCTTGGGGATTGGTAGTTTCAAAGTATGTATCATACTTAGGTAACTCAACTCCTCTTGGAAAAGAAGGCATGTCTATACTCTTGTCAAAAGGAAAAAGACAAAGAGCATCCAAGGTGTATGTTTTCATAGGTTTTTCTTTATCACACATCATTTAAACCATCTATTCTTGCATGATCTTTAGTTGTTTTTTAGTTTAGATGTTTCAATTTTCTCTTTAGGTGTAATGATAGTTTCAACATTAAAGTGATGAGGTAGCTTGGCTCCCTCTTAAGAAAGTTTGAGAAAGTATTTCTCTTTCTCTTTGTTACAAAAGATTTCCATGACTTTTTGGAAGTTTTTGTCTTTACAACATTTTTCAATGTGTTCAAGAAGTATTTCTACCTCCTCATAAATCTTATCAGTAAATGGTTACTTATGTTTTTTATTCCTATTTTGATCTTGGTCTCTACTATGTTCTCCATGTTTGCTTTCTTGATCGGCCATTTTAGGAATGTGATAAGTTTTAGTGTATGTTGGTTGGAAAGGTCCCTTGAATAAGAATTTAGATGTGTTGTTGGGAGATATATGACCTTTGCTAGTTTTAGGATTCTCTTGATACAAGGGGTTCTTGGTTTGATGTAAGTTTATACAAAATGTTCTTTGAACATGAGGTGATCTGACAAGTGAAGGAGATCATGAAGACTCCTCACTAGATTAACTAGAGATAGACTATGTGTAAACTAGAAACTGACCTTTACCATTATTATGACCCCTAGCTCTACCTTTCTAAGTCTAAGGGGATAAAACATGTTTTCACTTCTTGTTGCCATAGTCATAGACAAGGACATAAAGCAAAAACCTAGACAAGGACCACACTAGAACATAGTCTCAAAAAGGAAAGATACGAGTGTTGTATACTTAGGTATGAGTCATCTAAGTAATGGCTAGAATAGCCAAAGATTATGACTTTTGTAAGACAAAGTATGACAAATACAAAAGGAAAAGGACACTTGATAGACAAGAGACGAGACTAGTTTGAGCGTAGGTCACAAGTTTTTAGCTAAGCAAGAAGCCACTATTTGACACTATTTGTAGACAGAAAAGAGGTAAAATATTATAGATAATAGATCAAACTTGGAGTGCAAATAGGTTTGGCATAGCAATCTGATAGTTTTAGGACAAGATCCCATGCAAAGATTCTTAGGAAACTATGCAAAGAAACTCAAATAAAGATGTGAAGATTCAAAACAACAATTTTGGAACAGTTTTCACACATGAGGACTTGCACAAAACTGTGTGAGGAGTTGAAAAATTTACAAAAGGATAAGATTCTGACATAAAAAGGTAGTATTTGCAAGATCTCATGTGGAGATTTTTAGAGGACCATGCAGGGACTTGGATAGAGTCATGCAAATAAGTGCCAACTAAAAAGCTTCTTGCACAAAATTTTGCAAAATTGGGCATGAGAAAGTAGACCAAACTAACAACTAAGAAAGAATTTTGAAGTGATTTTCCAAGTTTTAGATAGTTTTGGATAGATTTTTGATTGTTTTGACAGATTTGAGATAGGTAGCAAGATGGTTTTGTAGTTGTTGAACAACATTTTGGTTTTGAACAAAAAAACTTATTTTCAGATAGACATGGGAAGCAAGCAGTAGTCACAAACAATCTAATTGAGGACAAAGCAACTTAGAGAGATGGGGGAGTCTTGAACTTTAGTTTCTTTGATAGGTTTAAAAAAGTTTAAAGACTCAATAAAAAACATGATTTATCCCTATAACCAAAAATGGTAGAGGAATTAAAAACCTTTATCCCACAACTTATATGCATGTGTTCACCTCACACAGCCATGTCACCCCACTAGAGGGCACCCATGTTTTTGGTATATTCAAAGGGCTCAATAACATATACACTGAATGAACACCCTTTTAGCAAGGATCAAGTGCATATACCACCTTGTAATGCCTAGGTACATGCCTATGGTGAGTATCTATAGGAGAGATTCTTCCCCCTCCTTGCACAAAGATTATGCCCCCCTTTTGAGGTGAACTAGATAAAAAATAATTAAGAGGTTTTTACTTGAATTCCATTCATACTAACCCCTGGTGGCTTTGCAAGTGAAGTTGAGGCTAGTACCCCACACCAACATCTGAAAGTGCACACACTTGACTAGCAAGACTAGGGTTAGTGCTGGTTAGTGCAACAAACATAGCCTCTTCTTGATATGAAATATTGGAATGAAGAAGAGGAAATTAATATTTATTTGGAGTCTTTCACTCGACAAAGCTTCTTTATTATAGTGAGTTGGAATCTTTGGCAAAAGGAGTATGCTCACTCAGGTCATTCCCAGAGGTTGGATCACTCTGGCAGGCCCTCTAAGGGTTGACTTAGACAGGTCGTTCAGATCTAAGGGTTTGAGTTTTTGTTTTCCCTCAAGCAAAAAGAGCATACTCCTCTACCTCATCACCTTGACCAAATACATGAGACATGTTAATCACCGAGTTAGCTTAATCAATCAAAACTTTTCCTTTCTTAATATTTTGATTCCCTAAAAGGAAATCATCATCCCTTCATAGAAAAGACTCATAATAGAGAACCACTAACTTGCTTGCCTCCCTCAAGTGCCTTCTTTCAAAGGCTTCTAGGTTTTTAATTTACTCTTGGGCATCACTTCCACATAGTAAAGAGCATACTCCCCTATTCCCCTATCATGCACCCTAAAAAGTTCACAAACCCTAATTATACTATGTGTGAAAAGAAAAAAGAAGACATGACATTTTGAGTATGTTTGAAATAATTCTTTGACATGCACATGTTTGACAAGTGTCCTACAATCACATAGTTAGTACATGTTTGAAGTGTTTAAATAAGGGTTTCTTCATCAAATGTCCTACAAATGACTATTAAGCTATAGAAAAAATAGAAATATGAATGAAAAATGATCCAAAGAAAATTGTTGGTCAAACATAATGATAAACTAAATTCTGGAAAACTATTTTTTGCATGTGCTTTTGCAAAATTTTGTGCAAAATAATGCATAAGCCTACATGAGAAAATGATGTGTATCATGTGAGAAACAACGCATTTATGCACTTTTTTGCATAAGGAAATGTGATGAAAGGGGAAAAATCCTTATTTCTTCACATGAAAATGAGATTTCTCATGTGAAAATATAGAAAATTATATGGATAAATGCAACAAGATCATTAAAAATGTAGAAAATAGAGTAAATGAGGCCAGAAATTTTGATTTCTCGGCCCCATGGTGGGAATTAGAAATGTATATGTGAAATGTGGACCTAAGATCCTCACATACACTTCAACATAGTCATTACCCAAGAGATCATCTGAGAATAAACACTAAATTATTCATCCGAGTAATGAAATAGTGCAACTTGTTGACTTCTAACAAGAAGGATTTTTTCTTTGCTCTCAGTCTAAGAAGTAGGCAACCATACCTATAGTACAAAGGATTTATGTAGCTATATGATAGTGTAATTAATCTATATGAGGTTTAGTTTAATCTAATAAAGAAGAAAAGAAAATTATGTTATATGAGTGCATTTTAATCTAATATGATATTAATACTAGACAATTATAAAAGATATGAAAGTATTAAGAAAGTGAGTAATTATACCAACATTAATTCAATGCAATTCAATTCCCCTCCTTTAATGAGGAATTGGAGGCCTCTTAAATAGCATTCCTAAAATCAACCAACGATCGAGATCAATTAGAATGAATGGTCAAGATTGAAGATGAGATTCAGTCAGGATGGAAGATTCCCTATGTAGATGAGGTAAATAACTCAGATCCTGAGTGTGATGAAGAGTTAACTGAATTTCACCTAAGTGTGAGAACAAGTTGATTAGGTCAATTCCAATTTGAGAGATAGATCACTCAGAATTCTCTTTCCTAAACTAAAGAGAAGATTTGAAGAGATTATTTAATTTAATAAAACAAGATATGACCTCATAAATGTGTAATTTTATTTAATTGAGTAATTAAATCCAATAATTAAAATGAGTACATTATTAAATTAAATATATCTAATTCTTTATACATTAGCTAAAGAAGTAATTTAATTAAATTAAAGTATGAAGACTTATAATTAAATTAAACTTAATCAAAAGGTTTAATGTAGCTAATTTGAGTTGACTCTTAGAAATTAAATAAATAGTGTGATTAATGCAGATTAGGTTTTTCTACATGTGACACTCAGGTCAAGTAGCAAGTATCAAAATCAAAATTTTCAAGTAAAATAGGACTAGGGTTGATCAAATAGACTAGAATTGGTTAACATGGAAATGTACCTATTTTGGGGTATTACAATATCATCAACAAATATTTTAGCTAGTAAAACCCCTTTACCTCCTTCTATCTTCATGTACATATTATTGTTGTCATCAATTTTCTCAAAACCAATCTTCACAAGATAGTTGTGAAGCCTTACATACCATGCTCTTGGAGCTTACTTTAAACCATATAAAGATTTGTGCAATCTACATACCATATTCTTATTTCTTGGATCAAAAAATCCCTTAGATTGTTCAATGTAAACATCCTCTTCAAGTATACCATTTAGAAATGCTAATCTCACATCCATTTGAAAAACTTTGAAACCTTTGTATGTAGAGTAAGCAAATATAGTTCTTACTCCTTCCAATCTTGCAATTGGGTAAAACGTCTCTCCATAGTCAATTCCCTCTTCTTGTGCATATCCCTTGTAAATTAATATTTCCTTATTCCTTTTGACTTCACCATTCTCATCTAGTTTGTTTCTGTACACCCACTTGGTTCCAATCACATTCTTGTTTTTTGGTTTGGGTATTAGAGTCCATGTTTTTTTCTTCTCAATCTCTTCTTTCATGGATTTACTCGTGTCTTCATTCTCTAATGCATCCTTTATTAACTTAGGCTTATGCATTCTTAAAAAACATGTATCACTTCTGAACTTATTCCTTGTCATTGGTCTGGCTTCTTTATCTCCAATAATTTATGCAGTAGGGTGATGTCTTCTGACACACTTTGAAAATCTTGGTCTTATTCTTCTTTCTACAATGGGTCTATCAACTTCATAGTCATTATGCACTTCTCTATCTGGTAACTTGACATTCCTTTCATGTACATTGATCTTAGTATCAAAATGTACCTTAGCTTCAATTTGTAACTTGGCTCCTGAAGGCAACTTGGTTCCTAAATACAACTCGGTTCTTGAATGCAACTCAATTTTTTGAATGCAAATCAATTCCTAAATACAACTTAACATCCATTGTATGTGACTCAGTAGTCATTGATACATTTTTTTTTTTTTTACAACTTTTTCTCAGCTTCATCAACATTCATGTCTTCATAGTAGTACATGAAGGTTTTTTAGTTTTTAGGTTCCTTCTTTGGTTCATGTTCATGCACTTCTATATATTCATTAAATTTCACATTTGAACTTTCCAAAACTTTGTTAGTGTTAGTATTTAAGCACTTATTAGCTTTACTTCTTGTGGAATAGCCTAGGAATATACCTTCTTCACTTTTAGCATCAAATTTACCATTTCTATTGTCCTTAGGAATGTAACACTTACTTCCAAATACCTTAAAATATTTTAATTTGGGTGAGGATCTCTACCATAGTTCAAAAGGTGTACAATTTTTACCTTTCTTAACTTGTACTTGGATCAAGGTATAGATACAGTTATGCTTACAAATTCTCCCTAGTAATTCAAAGCAACATTCTTCTCAATCATCAGTGTTCTAACACAATCCATTATAGATATGTTCCTCCTTTCAACAACCCCATTTTGTGGAGGGGTCCTAGGTGCAAAATTTTTTCTTTTAGTTCCTCGATCATTATAGAATATCTCAAAATCATTTGATGTAAATTCTCTACCTCTGTCAAATCTTAGACATTTCAAGCTTTTACCAGTCTCCTTTTCAACTCTTTCCAAGTACCACTTAAACATTTAAAAAAAATTATATTTTTATTTCAAAAACATAACTATCATTATCCTAGAATAATCAACAACAAATAGGATAATGTATCTTTGTCACCTTTGTTTCTTTTCACATCAATAGGTCCACATAAATTAATATGAAGTAATTCTTGGATTTCTTTTGAAGAGTGTGTCTTACTTTTAAAACTAGATTTTGTCATCTTGCCTAACTGACATTATTTTCAAATCACATTATCAAGTTTCTTTAGTTTTGGAAAAACCTCTCACTCTTTTCATGTTACTGATACTGACTAAGTTATCAAAGTTAACATGACATAATCTCATGTGCCTTAACCATACTTCATCAAATTCTACAACAAGATAAGTAGCATCATTCATTTCAAGATAAAACATATTACCTCTACTCTGATATCCATTTCCAATTAGTTTTCCATCAATTTCATAGATCTTAGCCTTCTTGTTATCAAATTTAACTTTACAACCTAAACTATTCAATTGTGACACACTCAAAAAGCTATAGTCAATTCCTTCTACATAGTAATCATTGTTCCACATGATCATTTTTGTCATTTTTATTGATCCTTTACCTTTTGTCAAATAGGATGCATCATTGCCAAATATAACACTATTTCCATTATAATACTCAAAAAAAATGAACTTACTTTTATCTCCAGTCATGTGATGTGAACATCCACTATCAATCATCCCTCTATCACTTTTGTTTACATAAGATATTAATGTAGTTGCCTAATCTTCATCAAAATCACCTTTCATAGAAACAAACACAACTTCATCATCATGGTCATCATATCCATCTTTTGATTCCTCTTCAACAATGTAGCAAGCCTTCTTTCCTTTATCTTAATAGTCTTTTCTATTCTCATCTCTGTTACCTCTATATTTATTTCCATTTTTATTGTTCTTCTTCTCTAGACACCTTGCAACATATGACCAACCTCATGACAATTGAAAAACATGATAGGTAACTTACCTTTGTATTTCCCTTTGCCTCTATGAAATCTCCTATCCAACAATACTTCAAGCTATTCTACATCATCTTCATCGATATTCTTGTCACTAGAAACATGTTTGACCTTTTTCTTCTTCTTATCTTTAGGTTTTGTCAGTGTCAATTTAGCTTTGAAAGTAGATTCAACATTTTTAGTTTTGAAATTATCAAAATTAAGAATTTCAAAAGTAGTGAGTCTACCCATCAATCCTTCAAGGGTTAGATTACTACTAGGAACACTCCTTAGTTCTTGTATGGAAGAGACTCTAATAGCATAGATAGACAATAGGGTTCTCAATACTTTGTTGCTCATAGTCTCATCTTCAACAATACCATTTTCTCCCCTTATAGCATTCACAAAATCTTTGATTCTTGTACAATACTGGACTATAGTCTCACCTTCTTTCATTCTCATGTCATCAAAATTTCCTCTTAGACTTTCAACTTTGGTTCTTAGAACATTCTTCTCTCCTCCATAGATCATCTCTATAGTATCCCATATCTTCTTAGTAGAATTTCATACTTTGATTTCATCAAATTTTGAATAGCTTAGAGAGGATGCAAGCTATAACATTGCATGATTGTGTTCTTTCTTCTTTTTCAGATCATCAACAATAGGGGCTCCAATGGGATCAATATGCTTAGTTTTAATGGTAGATTGTACATAATCTCAAAAACCTCCTAGATGTAGCTTCACCAAAATTTGTCATATATGAAAGTTTTCCTTGTTTAGTTTGGGCACCTCCTTTCTATACATCTTGGTCTTTATCTTTTAGTAACTTCAAACTATTTCCTTACAAGCACAAATGCTTTCATACAAATTGTTGGAATACTTTAGATTAACTAGAGGAGGGGGCTGAATTAGTTATCCAAGGTCTAAATGTACAAATAAAAAATTTTAGTACTTAAAAAATTTATATCCATAAACCATATCATGCAAGCATCCATTAGAACATCTAACACCTTAAAGTAATAGGTCAATATCCTAGGTCAAAATAACTTTGTAGAAATGTAAGCATGAAATACTGTAAACTCATTCACACAATTTGATGTAAGGATTTTACATGGAAACCCAATTTTAGAAAAATCACTAGTAACATGCTACCAATTTTCACTCTTCTAAAGTGATGCCTTATTAAAGGCCAACCCTATTAAAGGTTACAATACACACTATTAAATGTGACCTAGTTAAAGGATTTCAATCACCCTATTAAGAGTGAGCCTTGTTATAAGACTTTAGAACATTCCATTAGAGTTTCACCTAGTTAAACGATTTAAGAATGACTATTAGGTCAACCTTAATCCAAAGGATTTATCTAGACTGATACATTTGTTAGAAAGTAGCAATAGAACTTGATTTGATAATAAAGCACAAGTCACTTGTAGATTACAAATCTTTGGTTTAGTCCTCCATTATACTTAGCATTCATACTCTTCATCATTGATTTCTTGTTCACCCTTCAAGCCTTTAACATCTTAAGCCTTCTTTCTTTGCATGTCAATTGTAGACTCTTCTATTTGGCCACCATATGAAGCAACACCCTAGACTTCTTGTCTCCTTTGTTTCTCACACATGACAACTATTAATTTTGGCCTACTATCTCTATAAATAGAGAATTTAGGTATTTTTCCATTTAATCACAATCATTCTTTCTAGCATTAGGTAAAATTCAATGAATCTACCCGATATTCATTTTAGTCCCTTTTAGAAACTTCTTCTACAATCCTCTTTGAGTTTTCCTCAAAATGGTTTATCTTGAATTCTATGCCACCAGCTCATCATAGAAATCTTCCACATAATTCACACAATTTAAGAAATCAACTTTGTTAGCTTATATTCATCAAATCTTCAATTAAAATCTTTTTACAATCACTTGACATCCATAATATTCACTCGACAATAACAATCTTTTATTGCTCGGTTCACACTGGGTTGCTTGACATCAACTAAGTCTTGCTTGCTTGGTCACCACTATTATTTACTTGATGCTTGACACATACTATATTTTTTTGACACTTAGCACATACTAAATTTTACTCAGCCTGAACTAAGTTTGCTTGGCTTATAATATTTTCTCGGCTAGGCTTGACAGACACTTTTTATGAAAATTCTTCTTCTAGGATTAGCTTAAGTAACTATTTACTTTATCTTTAAGTAGATTGATAATATATAATATCATCAATGTCTTACTTGGTCTTAGTGCTCCTTTTATACACCAAATAACTCAACCTTTCTCTAGGTACTCTTGTTATCTTATCATTTCAAATCCTCTTCATCAATCAAGCAAATGATAGCATTAGACCAAAAAGAAGTTTTCTTACCAGCAAGTAGTAGGTTTGACATCATTGAAAAAATAATTATTGTTCCATGATAGGTTTCACACTTCCAACAATCTCTTTTTAACACCTTTTATGTATTGTGGACCCAAATAGCTTCAATGTCATTTCAAAAAGAGTCTCATTAAAAACATCATGGGATTATCAGTCCAAAATGAGTTATGTATAAGTAAACTATATCTACATTGTAAATAATAACAATTTTAAAGAACTTGGAAGCTTAGGTAATTTTAATGAAATTATATTTTTCTTGTTCAACAACAATGACCCCCAATGAACTAGTACTAGTAGTATGGGCTAATGCAGGAAATAGTGGTATGTTATCAATAGTATTCTTGTATTAGTTGTAGGTGCATCTATTAGTGCACAAAATAGTTCCATGAGTATGAAATGCACCTAATAAAAAAATTAAATGTATGATTAACACATAAAAATATAGAAAAACAAGGTCTTACCAACTATACTTGGTATAGACAAAAATTTTGCAAGCTCCTTATTGCCAATAATGTAGTTGGTAATATCAGAGTGGTGATTAAAGGAGGAGTCTACACTTCATCTTGAGATGAAGAATACATTGTTAGAAAAGACATTTGAAATGGATATATTTCAAATTGGGTACTAGAAGCATCCCAAACATAAGTTGAGTCAATAATGCATGCAAAGGTTAAATGAATGGTTAAAGGTTTAAGGATTATTTACATGAAGGTTGTGTGCTATAACCCTCACCATGTTGGCTAGGTTTCATAGGTGTCAAAAAAATCCTATAAGAAGAACACATACATATTGTAGATCATGATCCATAAGATAATATAAAATATAAACATTTATTAAACTTTTGCTATTGCTTAAGATTAATTATTGCTTACCTTTATACAATTGACTCTATGTATCAATTCATCTTTGAGTGCCTCTATCTCCTCAATTTTTTTTTGTTCCAGGAAAAGGGTAAGAATTTATTTACTATATTTATTTATCATCTAACTAGCCATGAAGATGGGGTCAGTGCTACATTCAATGTCATGTAAAAATGCCACCTATATTTTAAAATTGCATTTGATATGCTACCAATTTTGCTTTTCCCTATCAATAAGTATCAAGATGTGACATCAATATTAGTAAAATTTTATCAAAATAACTCCAAAGCCATAAAGAAAAGAACACAAAAATATAACATTTTGTTTCTATATAATTTGTACAATTACACTAATTAAGGTTTACCTTTTCTAAAGAAGGGAGGAACATCCCTGCCTCTACCTTATGGTGGATCCATGTTGCCCTATGACAAAGATTAGTAATTCTTAGAAATCAATAGTTAAATGAAAGTGATAGACTTAGCAAAAAAACTTATTAATAAAATAGTAGATTGTATATTGGATTCATTAATTGGAGGTAATTGTTTTAAATGTTATACTTACCAGTCCCATTATAGTGATTTTTTTTTTCTATCTACATGACTCAAATTTTAATATATTAGAAGCTCTTCCCCTACACTTATTTATTTTATTGCACAAAAAAGAACATGATTTTCCTCATGTGCCTCAAATATACAATTGTGTCACTTATTAGTTGATATAGGTCAAGAACTAATTATAGAACCTGCAATATTCTTTGTTACTTTTGGCCTTCCATCAATGTAAATAGTGAGCCTTTTACTTTGATCATTTTATTTGCATTGTATATAATTTTTTGACAATGTATACCTATGCATACTATTTTAGTATTACACAAACTGCATCTAATTATTATAATTGTAACAATGACCTACATACTCCATCAATTCAATAACTTTATTATAACTGAACTTTATGCCAATCATGGAAAATATGCCCAAATGCCATATTGAAGATGGAGCTATACAATATATCCTTTTGTTAATGGAAAAATTAGTGTTAATCAGAGGCAGATCCTTGGGTACCCATTCTTTCTAAAGATGTGTATACCTAAAGGGAACCGTCCTGTCACCTTCAGTCTCATTATCATAAGAACATGACCTGCCCCCCCCTGCCCCCCCACCCCAAAAAAAGTAAAGATTGCATTTTTTTATTGAATTTTCCTCTAATCCTTTGACCTTTAGTTGATCTCCCTATTTTATACCTACTAAATGTCTCACTTTTTTCTTCTATTCCCACATTTTTCTCAACCGAGGAAGATAGATCATACAAATACCTATTTGGCAGTACCTATAATCCATCAAATGAGAGATGTAGTAAGATCTCTATATTTTTCCAGATGAGGGTAATGTTGACAAAGATGGAAAAGAGAAGGAAACCAAATAATAAATTTGATGTTTGATTAAAGTCGAGATTGATAGTAAAGAGAAGACACACAAAGTATAAAGGGTATCTATAGGGTCTATTGACTTATACCTATTGATTCATGTCACTGTGCATGATCCTAGTCAAACACATTAAATTTCTTACATATGTAAATTATTTATCTTAAGTACAAGATGTGTATGCTCCAAATTACATAGAAGATAAAAATTACATGATGCATTCATCACAATCATTGTATATTTCTTAATTCTTTACCTCTACTTTATGTGTGGTAGTTATGCAAAATAATTGTATAAATTCCATGACATTAGAGTTAAACACATAATAAATTAGTTATAAAAACATACAATTCAATAAAATTTATTTGAATAAATCAATATCTCATATGTGACATTGATCATACCTCGACATAAATTTCATTGATCATATCATTGATCATCATCTTCATCCATGTCATCATGATGACTATCATCATCATCACCATCATTGTATTTGTCACCTTGATCATCTTCATCATTTTCATTATCATCACAACAAACACTACCACCATATTCATTTCCATCATCATCATCATCTTTGTCACCATTATCATGATCATGATCATCATAAACATCATCACCTTTATCATCACCATCTTTATTTCCATGATCATAATCATCATCACCGTCACCATCATTGTTAGCATCACCATAATCTTCTTGTTTTTGTTCTTGTTCTTGTTCTTGTTCTTCTTCATCATTGTGTAACAGTCATTTATGATCATCATTTACCTCATCTTCTAATTCTTTAGTATCTTCTTCTTCCATCACATTATAATTTATCGGCCTTCCTCTTGAATCATGTCTAACATCAAAGGACCAATCTAGTTTATGTGGAACGCCAAAGTAAAACAGTTTCTCACATTGGTTTGGAAGAACATAGGGATCATCTCCAACTAGCTCAAATGACCTTGTATTGATCATTGTAAATCCACTATAATGTTCAATAAAAGTCCTATTAGGATCATTTTGATTCAGCTATTACCTATACCATTTGACAACAAATAGAACTAATTTGAATGAATTAAAGTTACACTCAAGTATATCATCCAAAATTTCATAGTATTTATTTCAAAATTGTTGAGGATGTATTCCATTTATAGATGAAATATTAGCAACCTCAAAGACTGCGCTCAATCCAGAATCACAATTTTTCTTCATGTTGTCTAACTTTTAATGCAAAATTTATGGCCATGGTAGTACATAGCTTTGTGGTGTTTGATATAGAATTATTCAAACATGTCAAAATTATTTACATCGATCTATGAATTGATATTAAACATATGGGTCATGATTAGTAAACTTATAGGTACCTTTCTACCTCTTAAACCACATGCTAGATCAAGTAACATTGGTGTAACTTTGGGATCTCCATTATGATGAGATTCTTTAACAAATGATACAATAGGATCCCATGTTAATGAGAGACTATTTTCTTGAGATTGTTGAATCCATACTGTAATCCAATCAAGATTTTTTTCAATATACAAATCTAGTGCATCCCATTCATGACCGACTATAAAGAAAAAAAAATACCACTTAGAAACAACTTATATTAAATATTTATAAGAATTAATAAATTATAATAACACCTTATAATTACCTCTCACTTTTCTCAATATACCTTTCCCAATCAAGAACTCCACTTTTAATTTGTTAATAAAGTTGAGATCCCAAATGTGATCTACATGAATATTTGTTGCAAACTTGGGAAGATATTCACTAATGTACACCATGATTTGATATACCATATATCCCTCCACCATAAAACCCTTAGGATGTGCTCTTTGTCAAACCAAGCCCTTCATAAACTTCAAGTGCCTCAACCATCCACATTGACCTAGTTTGTATAGCTCCACACAATTCAATCTCCTCAACTTGATGACGTATGAGGTAGTGTTCTTATGCATTGAAAAAAGATGAAGGTAGAAACTAGAGTGTCATCACTGCCTCTCATGTTTACAATTTGTACCTTGTCTATTTTGATTCAAGAGATACTTGATACTCTTATTATATTTACTTTGAGATAACCCAAGGGTAAGATGTTATACTTTGATTCAGTACCATAGATGCTTTACTACTATGTTTTTTAGTTTATCATATTTGCATGTTGATGCTATTTTGAGATGACATCAGATCTATGATGATATCTTGTTTTATGGTAATTAGACATTTTTTTGATTATGTTATGGGATGGATTTTATGCTATGATGATTTACTTCAATCATGTATCTATATGCTTTTTGTAAATGTGAGTGGTGTAAATGGATTAATAAGTTATTTAATGCATTAATTTCTTTGGCTATTATATTATATGCAATTGCACTTGATCATGTGTTTTAATATATAGGATTTATATCCCTGGCAGTGGCATGTGAAGTTAGTGATTCAGCTATTGATATTTTACCAATGTCATCATTGTATGGTTGATGTATCCTTATTTAATTTTTTAAAATTAAAACCTTTCAGTGATTAGTAAATCCGAACTCATCTGCATTATGTGATTAAACTAGTGAGTGTGTCTGTGCATTTAGAGTTTCACTCTGTCGTGAAAGTGTTAAGTGATTTTCTATGATTTTGGGTTTACAGGTTTTAAATCTTTTATTATTTAATTTTTAGCAGATTTTCCTTAAGTGAATTCTTATTATCGAGAATAACCTATTTCCATTTGGGTCAATTTAGAGTCTAGCTTTTATAGTTGGCTATTTTCCCTAATCAACTATTCACTCAAAAAGTGAATAATTATTAAAAAGGTGATTTTATTATTCACTTCTCACTTTTTGAAATAGAAAATTTGAGAGCTTTTTGAGATTCCTCTTTTGAAGGATTTGAATTTTGTTCATTCTGGGAGCTAGGAGCATGGGTTTTTTACAAGGTTAGTCTCATTGGATCTGGCTCGTGGATTTTATGCTTTGTTATCACTTTCAGTAGATTTGGTAGGTTATTTATTTTATTGCATGGGTTTCAGTTTCTGCCCCTTTGTTCTCAGATAGGGCCTTCCTGTTTTATTGTTTTTACTCTGTTTCAGCTTCTATTTCTCGTAGCAGTATGTTAGGAGGCTAAGAACTAGTGTTCCCCTTTGTTTCTATTTGTTGGTTCTGCTTAGTTGGTTGGGTATGAATGTTTTCCTTGTTTTCAGGATGGAGGTTTGGGATTTTGAGCCATTATGCTAACCATTTTTCCATACAGTGTTTGAATTCATTTTTTTTTGGATTTTTGAGGTTTTTGCACCCAAGGGCCAAATGGGTTTTAATTCTAGAATTTTTCCAAGGTTTGGGATTTTTACCACATTTTGCATGCTACCCTATTTTCTTGGGTTTTCTTGGCATGATGTGGTTCATTGACCTGGATGATCCGTTTGGATATCGGTCAGACTACTATTGAATTTTTATGTTGTATTGGGATGTGTGTTGCATTTGTCCTCCCAAGTCTATTTTTAGTTGAGTGACTTTCTACTTGTGTTCTCATCCAATCTTTGTGTTTGATCTTCATGGTGGTGGTGTGCCACACATGAGTACATGCACATACATTTTTTGGGTGACCTACGGGACCTGATCTTCCATAGTACTTCTAAAAGTTATGATCATTGGGGCTGGGTTGAGAATTTACATGCCTATGGGCACTCATTGTTGGATGAGCATGGGTAGGGTAGGGTAGCATATAGAGGGGGCTTCTATCTCTGTAACCCAGTGCCTATTTCTCGAGGTTTGGTATGCGGAAGCTTTGTAAAGAAGTGATAACTAAATTTAAACATTGGGTGGTAATAAAACTTAAAGATAATAAAATGATTCAAGATGTGTTCCTTCCTTTGGGAAGTGGAGAGCTACCAGTACTAGCTTGGGCTTGTCAATTCCAAGAGACTTTCCATGATGTTAGACCCTACTTAATAGCCCATTGAGATGTCTAACCAAGACCTATATTTTATGCATTATTTTTATCTTGGATTTAATCATCATACTAATCGGAATGTGTGTTGGACATGGATGGTTTCTTTGCATTTGTTTTTAGTTGGATCATTATCTCCATCAGTATAGTGGGTGTGGACCTATGGGTGCCACATAGTTGGTAGGTGTAGCTACCTATACCACTGCTAGGGACCAATGTACAGAGACAGTCTTTCATCCTAGTGTGACCGTTGTTGGATATGTTCACTTGGTACTTTAGGTTCTAGAATATGCTTTCTTATAATTTATGCTTTCGTTGGGATGCTTGTATATCATGTTTAGATGATGTTAGATTTGAGGCATTTCTTTATTATGATGAATAGCATGTGATAGGTGATGTTATCTTCTTGTAGGATTATCTTATGCTTTATTCTATTATGTTATATTTCCTTATGCTTATGTTGTAGCATGTTTAGTAGTGATGTCCCTATTATGATGGTATTGATGATCTGATCAGTGACTTGGGATGTTACGCACGAGGGATGGCTAGAGCCCATGATGGTCTTATGATGCCATTGACAGTTGGGAGGAATCGCATACTTAGCTTGTTTTTACGTCTCATTGCGATGTTATTTCCATATACTGCAATGTTTCCTTTCTATTCCTTAACTTCAATGTATGATTAGAAGGTTAGATATTATTTCTATCTTTTTGTCTTTTAGTTATGATTTGAGTGTTCTTCCCTTGAAATGTGGATCTGGTATTCCCTAGTGTGGAGGAACTTTATTTTTAGATTTCTTAGCTTTTTCCTACTTTTTGTTCTTGCGTGTTGATTTGGGATCTCACATGAGGATGCATGTCTTCGCATGTCATGCCACTTACTCAAATACTTGTCCTACTTTCTAGGATAATTGGCTCAGGGTTATGAGTTGGACTCAAGAACTATCTCCCCTCTTTACCATTGAGATACTGTGATAGGGCATGTTGATCCTGCCAATTTAGGGAAGTCGATGCTTGGTACCTAGAATCTACATAAAATTTGAGCATATACATATACATTAAAAAATCTAAACTAAAAAAACAATGGTGGAGAGTGGTGCATCGTGTAGATCCTGACTATCAAGTGACTATGACTTGTAGGGTCTCTTCGTGTGGCTTGACATTTTCTCGCACAAAACCCTACACCAATCTTGGGGTGTCTTGGTAGTATAGCCAGGAAATTCTTCATGTGAAAGTGCACTTCTTCATGCGGCTTGATGCACTTCTTTCTATGGAATTCTGGCAGAGAATGTTCTCACGTGGAAAATAGGGGCTATTTAGGCTTGTTAGAGAAAAGTTTGAAAGTTGGTTTTGGATACCCTTTTGGTTTTTCACCTTCCTAGTTGAAAACATATTTCCTAAGGGCTTTAAAAAATATTGTTTAAGTATAAGTTGACATATATTTAATTCCTTATACTTAATATATATTTTAATATATGCGAAGAATCTTTTGAGATAGGTTCTAGACCTCTATGAGCTAAGATAAAAATTCTAGGAAATTTTAGGGCTTCAGAAATTCAAACTTATCCAAATTTTAGGGCTTTTGGATTTTAGACTTAGCGAATTTTTTAGGAGTCAACTTTTATCTTTTAGCTTGGTGGATCTCTTATGTTTTCTTGTTATGTTTTTGGTCAGTGGTGACATTTGGAGATCCGTTGGTGATGGATATTGTTAGTCTTCTATTGTGATCTTTGTGATCTGTGTATGTTGTTTTCATGTGCACTTATACTTTTTTAAATTTTTTTTTATCTTGCTTATATTTCATCCTTGTTTCCAAGGATCTCCGGGTAGGGCATTACAAACACTTTTGCATTTCATACATAAGATAGGGAGTTTTTCTCTTCCAATATTTTAGATCTATTTTATAAATTTATTTAGGTGATAGCCACCTAAAAGAGATTCAACATGATAGAACATATAAACATGATTTTAGAAAAAAATAAAATTATAAATTACATAAAAATTAAAGCAAGTCATAAATATAATATTTGTACAACAAATATAAGAAATAACTCTTCTAATCTAATTTATTTTCTAAGATCATATATTAATTGTTTAACAATGTTGTCAAACTAGTGTGGGAGGGATAGAGGTAGGATGTTCTATAATAATTAAAAATTATATTTTTAATATATTATAAAATAATACAATAAAAAATACATGTAATTTTATAAATATATTGTACATAGAGAACATGACTTACTTTGACAAAGTTATGTCAATCATGTGTTTTCAACTCTGGCCCAAAATCACCTTTCTTTGATACAAGACTACTAATATTTGCAGCAACTCCTGTGGCATATATATATGACTTCTTTTAATGCATCACTTTGCTACTCTATTAAAAATCAAGGGAGGGTACTTTTATTTATGTAGTCTCCATTTCTATTTGATTAAATGTCCAAAATAACCTTTCTTTGATATGAGACTATTGATATTTGGAGCAAATCCTATGGCATACTTTTATGTGTGTGTGTGTGTGTGTGTGTGTGTGTGTGTGTGTGTGACTTATTTTAATGCATCACTTTGTTGCTGTATTAAAAACCAAGGGAGGGCACTCGTATTTATGCAATCTCCATTTCTATTTGATTAAATGCCCAAAATCACCTTTCTTTGATACAAGACTACTGATATTTGTAGAAAATCCTATGGCATATATATATATATATATATATATATATATATATATATATATATATATATATATATATATATATATATATATATATATATATATATATATATATATATATATATATATATATATATATATATATATGACTTCTTTTAATGCATCACTTTGCTGCTCTATTAAAAAACCAAGGGAGGGCACTCATATTTATGTGATCTCCATCTCTATTTGTTTAAATGCAATTTTTTAGTGCATGATTGGATTCGTGAAATTCATTACAAATTTTGAAAAAAAATTCTTTGTCACACTTTCCATCCAATATTTTCCATAGTGTCTTTGTTACATTCTTTCCAATATGCATAGCATCAAACAAACACACAATTAGGTGATCCTTGTAGTACAAAAACCTACTAAATTGACTAGGATAACTTTTTATTCCTTTAGGAAGTTGGTCATTGATGCCTTAACGACCTTCACAAGCATCAATTACATCATTACTAAATTAAAGACAATATCAAAATATAAATTTTAAACAAATATCATCAGATGGAATGACATTACCTCGATTAGGGTAAACTTTAAGAAAGCCACCTCCAAAAAAAGATATAAAATATTGGCGTATCTTTCATTATTTTGAAAAACCAAAATTATTTATATTGGTGAAACTCTCAATTTTTTATTCTAAATATGATTAATTTTGGCGATTATTTTTGAATCATAATTTTTTTTGTATAAAATATTGACAAATCTCAATAATAATAGGAAGTTCATTAATCACCATGGAATATTAAAAATCAAAATTGAACTTTTTTTTACCTTGCAGAATGTTATGAGAATCATTACATATACTTTAAATCAATAGTGAATAATAAATATTGGTGATATATCCCTAAATTAACTAATAATTATGATAATTATTGGTCAGTTCAATTTAATTTCTCCAATAGTATATTATAAATAGGTAACTCAAATCTATTCATGTAACAAATATTGCGGCGAATATTTGAGTTTAAATTTTTCAATAAAATAAATTATCGAGCGATTTTAAATATTCTAGAACTAAATTTTATAAAACTATGGCAATTTAGGTTGTATCAAATCTTAAATTATTAGCCAAATTACTAGCCAAAATTCTAAAATCAACCAATTTACGAATATTAGCCACTAAATTATTTCCTAACCTCGATGATTTACTCTATTGTATTTGAACTTTCATAGGCAAGATGTCATTCTTTGTGGCCTTGATGTTATCTCTTCTTTCCTGTTGAAAAGATGTTTTTTAGTAATTCAATGCTTATGACTATTGTGGATAAATTTCTTAAACTCATTGAATACCTTCTTTCCTAAACTTCTCGAAGATGAGATTTCATATTTAGACCAAAAATTGGACATACAAATTTTCCCTTTGTCTAAAGACCTAAAAGATCATGTACAATTGGATTAAATGTGTTAATTTTCATATTTACAATTATCATGTACAACTTAATCATGCAAAAATAATAATCTCAACAACATTATGAATGCTATCTTTTTAAGACAAGAGGAAGATGCTTTGATATGGAAATATAATTCTAATGGGTTATTTTCTGTGTCTTCAATGTATGTTAATTCTTTTGAAGATCATCAAGAGCCTTGTTGGGACAAATCTTGGTTTAAAGGTATGACTCCCAAAGCTAACATATTTTTTTGGATTCATTTGTAGGATAAAATTCTGACTATAGATAATTTGTTGAAGAGAGGGTTTAACATTGTCAATAGATATTATCCTTGTAAGGAAATAGATGAATCGGTTAACCATATGACTATTCATTGATCTTATACTAGAATATTATGGAAAAAGGTTTGTGGCTTGTTGAATATCACTTGGGTTTTTCCCCCTTACTATTCAATATTTTTTCAATAGTTGGAAGTCTCCCTCTACTAATACTTTGGTTATGAGGTTGTGAGATTTTATTATCCTGTTTCTTTGTTGGGGAGTTTGGAAGGAACAAAACGATAGGGTGTTTAGGGGTAAGGAAACTAATCTAGGACAACTGTTCTGCAAGATTAATAATATGGCGTCTAAGAATATTAGATCTTGCAGAAAAGGGAACCAACCTCAGGATGCTTGGGAGGAATTAGTGTTTTAGAATTGGAATTTGGATTGTCTTAGTTTGGTGCAAAATAGTCTTAACCTCAAAGATTTGGCAAGATGGGATTGTCCTCCAAAGGATTGGTATAAGATTAACTTTTATGAGGCTCTAAAGGGAAACCCAAGAATATTAATGGGGATAGAGTGGGTGGAATAGTCATTCCTATTAGGGTTCAAACTAACCATGTGGTGGAAGTAAGTGTGGCCCTCTATGGTCTTAGCCATGTTGAAAGTTTGAATTTGAGTAAGATATGGCTTGAGGGGGATTCCCTTAATATAATTAATTTCTTAATAAAGTTACTTAGCCTTCTTAGACTATTAATAATATTATAGGTAAGGCCATTGAACTTATAAATTCCTTTGAAAATTGTGTTGTCACTCACAACTATAGAGAAACTAATCAAGTTGTTGACTAAGTGGCTAATGTGGCATGCAAGAGTGATGAAAAGATAATTTGGAATCAAAGTGATATTATTCCTATCAAGGGGATTTTATTGATGAGCATGACAAAGCTAGAAGTAAACAAAAATGTTTCATTAATGATGAATATGCCATCAAGGACTAATAATGATATGGAAAGGATTGAGAAGCAATGGGTTATTATGAGAAAGATAGTGTATTTTTATTCAATACCACACAGATTTTGGGTCTTTTTTCCCACTAAAATCCTTGGCTATAATGTCAACTCTCGTATTTTTGTGTAGTGGGTTTGTTTGAGAAATGAGAGACATTATTTTAGTGTGAAGAAGATGGGAGGAAGGATAAAGAGAATTGAATTGGTAAGCTACAAAGAGTGAGATTTGGGACATTCTAGAGAAAGGGAATTTTGCAGGATATATGGAAAAATTGAAAGGCAATAACCATACCATTACCTAGCAATTTTTCAAAACATGGAAAGATGGGAGTATACTGGCAGGTAATCAAAAGATGGATATTTTTGAAGATATTATTACTGAAGCAACAAGACTAGATATGAAGGGTATTAACATCTAATGGGACAAAAAGCTTTTAGATTGAGTAGTTGAAGAGTTTGTGGAATCGAGTAAGGAATGCAATAGGCTGGTAAAAATTAGTAACTCTTACTTTAGCCTTGGCTCCATTTCTCACCCTTGGAGATTTGTTATATTTTTGGTGATAGAGTATATTAATTTAGATTGCCACTTCACTAAGATTTATGGTCACCATTTTATGTTGGTTAACAATTTTAGGCATAGGGTTGGAATACATTTACCCTTTTACCTTAGGCAGTCTTTGGGTAATACTATTTTAGCCATCCAAAATGATCTTGAGGTGATCATGCCTATCATGGGGGCTTAATGGTTTTAGTAATGAACCTTTTGAAATCCAAAAAAGTGGATAGGTCCTAGCAGAGCAAGAAATCTTTAGATTATGAGATGAAGGGAAGTGAACTAGAGGAAGAATTTGATGAGGATATAGATGAAATTTATGAGGTTGAAACAAAGAAGAGGAAGAGAGATGATCTTGGGAGCTCATCTAGGAAGAAAAGGAAGGAGAAGGAGATTGATTTAGGACAAGATAGTGATTATGAAGAGTAAAAAGAAAAGGGTATTGAAAAGAGAAGAACATTGGTTTCGAAAAATAAGGGGAAGAATTTTGAAAGAGATTTTGTCCCTTTTGATGATGAATTCTTAATTAAAAGGGTGGAAAGAAAAAAGAAAGAATTTTGTGCTCAAGATGTGGATGTTGAGAAATATCTTAAGGAGATAGAGCTAGATAGGAACAAGTAAGGGGAGCATGAGGACTTCTTTGAGAATAACAGGAATGAGAATGTCCAAGGCTTTCTAAAGGGAACCTTTGGTAACCTAGGGATAATGATGAAGGATGTTGGAAACCTAAAGCAAAAAATGCAAGATATCTCAAGGGATTTTGATCAGCTCAGCAACATGACAAGGGGGAAAGAACATTGGGTCAACACATTGACAAACTATCTAAGGTGATAGGCAACATAGAGGAGGTAAAGAATTTGATAAAATGTGTGCCACCACTTGAAGCCAAGAATAGGAATATAGACCAACTTGGAAAAGATCTTCAAAAAAGGATGGATGGGATAGATACTAGAGTGGGTAACTTGGAGAAAATAGTGAAAAAATTGGCAAATTAGAACTGCACTATTTTGAAGACCGTGGCTAAAAACTTTAACACCCTGCTGAATAAGCTTGAATAGGGTAAAGAACAAGACTCTAATGCTATGAAAGAGGACTAGGGCTTGAGCAAGAGCATAAGGGATAATTCAAAGAAGAATGAGGGTGTGGAAGAAAAAAAGTTGGATGACATAAAATCATCTGTAGAAAATATGAATCCTAGAAAACCAAGTAGTAGACCTTTTGAAGACTCTATAGCTATCCTAGCACTATCTTTTTTCTTTCCTTTTTCTATCTTCTCATGCATAGTTGTATTCTAGCCTCTTATTTTTTCTTTGTTTTGTTTGTTCCTTTTTGGCTATGTGGCCGTCTATTAGCTGAGCTTCTTTGTTCTTGTTTCTTTGATACTTTGTTCAAGGTTTTGGGGTCCTTTAAAACTTATTTTTAAATAATCAAAACTATAACATACCAAAAATATGTGACCTTAACAATATACCATATCACAAAAATGAGTTAGCCCTAGGGCATCATGTATTGTCCATATAATAATTACATGGAATTGAAGTTATCTTTATCCTATTAGAGATTTCATACATAGTGACTCCATTCCATAACTTCAACAACTCATCAATAAGGAGATCAATATATATGTTCATATATTTAACTTGGTACTTACCTAGTTGAATGAACATAAAAATTACATATAATTATAATGACCATTTTGATTTGGTGTTTATAAATTAATTTAGATAACTATTAAATGAAAAAATAACTAGTACAATTAGTGCCAACATTATGTTCTCCCTCTTTATGGAAATCCAAGGAGGAATGATATTGAAACAAAAATAGGCCACACTAAGTAAATAGATCACATATCTCCAAATGGATTGACACTATCTATTGCCAATGAAAGCTTGAGATTATGAGGTTCTTCTTTAAAGTGTGGCCAAGTTTTTTCTATGGCCTTAAATTGTAGATCCATCTATAGGCATTTGCATAATGTCATCTTGACTTCTATTGCATGCATGGTAATCCATAAATTGTGCAAAGCTAATACACCTAAATAATCCTTCAAGACATAGAATAATGGAAATGTACAGAAGAACCTTGTTAGGTACCTTTTTTTATTTGATTTGATTGATATCTACTAATATGAAAAGTATGGAATTATAATACAAATTTATGTTGTTTATGATAGAAAATGTAATCATTGGGACATGCATGTATTCTCTAATACTTCATTCAAATTTGATTCATAATATTGGATAATTCTTGGTATGAACAAGGTAGAATGTTTGATGGTGGCAACATAAACCCACATATTAACCTATAATAATAAATATGATTTGTTAATATAATGAATAGTAATGGTATGTTAATATTGAAGATGACAAAAATGGCATACCTTAGCATACGTGATATTGTTATATTGGACAAACCATTCATAACCTTCAAGTTCACCAACAACATTGTAGTGGAGAAAATATTTGGTTGGGAGCCTTGGTATAGGGGCTTGTATACCTTCTCAAGTATAGGTATATCAAGACCATCTTCATCATTATTATCAGATGCACTAGTACTATCATCATGATCATCTTGATCAATTGTGTCGATACCAAGTTACCAAATTCTTAAATCATGTCCTCTAACACATTATTAGCTATGCCAATACCATTGTCCTTAATTGTGTTCTCTTCTATAGGATCATCTTCATCCATGGGAGCATTATCTTTATCTTTGATATTCACACCTCTATGTTCCTCTAGTTGGAAATCCCATTCACCAATTGACAAAAATTGTGCCCCCTTTCAATGTGACCATGTTGCCTACAATGACTTCGGTTTGTTGTGATTAAATTTTTTTGATTCTTTAAGCCCTTACACTTTTTTCAAGGACAATTAAATTTATCATATTTTTTTTGAAACTCAAACCATAATCTAGCAATTGTCTCATTATTCTATTTTGGGTTCATATTGCCAATCGTGATCTTTCTTCATAGGAAAATATTTGGGCTATAAATAAAAAATATGTAAACATGCAAGACTTACTATTATCTTGTATATAATAAAAAACAATAAAATATTACAAGATTTACAAATACACACACAAATCATGCTCACAAGATTAGGCCGACCAATTTGCACATTCCTTCCCAAATCATCTTTCCTAATATCTTTCCTCCACCATAATTTGCACTTAGTATTTTCATGTGATTAAGGAATTATTCATTCTATAATACCACACACACACACACACACACACACACAAACACACATATAAAGTACAATCATGTGAAAATTTATGGAGCCAAATGTAATGGAACTTAGATTAAATGGTATATGAATGGTTGTTTCCTTCCTAATCTAGTTTTGAAATATATGATGAGGTCGAATACGACACTTTTTGTGGCCATGATTATAAAACTTCTTATAGTTAACAACTTGTTGAGCATTAAAATAGCCTTCAAAATTTGAAGGATTATTATCAACTTTTTCAATCTTGAAGACTTATTCGAATTAAGTTTAAATGAAGATAATAATTTTCTACTTCTAAATCACATGTGTAAAGTTAGTTAAATTATTCTTGATCTAAGATTTGCAGTGATGATATGATTCTCTATCTTTCTTGAGTGCATGTTGTCTTTATTAGTAGTAATATTTTTCCTAGATCTAGGGACTTTGTATGCATAGATGGTTGAAGCTAATAGATTTTAATCTTCGTATGGATGTAAAAAAGTTGATTTTCTCTATTGGATAATCTAAAGTTATTATAGTTGTCTCAACATATTTGTACTTTGTCAATACAGATTAATGGATGATGGAAAGAGTATCTATTAACTAGTTTATTTCCTTCTATTAAATACAACTAGGACTATCTTAAGGGATCTCACTTGAGATATATCTCCATCTTATTTCCTTTTATGCATTATAGTTTAGCGATTGATATTGTAAGTTTTTTTTATTCCTTTTATAGAATATGTTGAAGATTGTTGTATAAGTTATAAGACTCTATGTTGTGACTTCAAATGGTATCAGTGGACTAGCTACTATAGATATTTATTTATTTTTTCTAGTGTTAAATTTTTTTTACAATAACATAGTGAAAGTGTTATTTTAGAATCATGTTTTGTTTAAGTAGATTAGTTATAGCTTTAGAAAATTAACAAATAGTTTCTTGTTGTGTTGCTTTAAATAGTTGGATTGAATTTTAAATATGATGGTGGTGCATAGACTCTACCAACCCATTGCAAGTATATGAATCCAATATAGTGTTTACTTGGATAATTTAAACTTATAGTCAATTTGATCACAAATAGTTATTGTAACTCTACATTTTTTGTTTCATTGCCAAGGATGGTGCTGAATCATCACTAATTTTCATTGATTTTTCTTCTTTTAATTGTAGTTGTATTTCTTATTATAATAGATTTAGGAGTAATATTAGAACATATTCTTGTGAAACTCCAATTGGAGTTAGATCTTTAGGAGAAAACATATATAATTGTAAAAATAATTCCACTATTCAAAAAAACAAGAGGTTAACTAGAATTATGTCATATGTGATACTAAATTCATTGAAGAGGAAACAATAAGGAACTCAATAAATTCTTTAAGTTCAAAAAATAATGTGCAGTACAAATTGATGGTGTGCAACTAGAGCAAGAGAAAGAAAAGGAATATGTAGAAGAGAAAAAACTCACTAAAGTTACTCATCTTGATTTTCATTGGGACGTTCAAGGTATACACATTATTGTTGATGAGAAGGACACCCAACATTTGTTTTCTTCATCTTTTTTCTCCTCCAATAATTTTGATTTCTTCTCTTTTTCCCATGCAAGTGGAATTTTACTTTTGCATCTTTTTCCTCCTATCCTATTTATCTCCTATGTGGCTCTTCTGTGGATGCCACACCATTCCTTCTTGAAGCTTGCCAAGCTCTACCTAACCTATTCTTTTTGCCTCTTTAAATTTCTATGAAAGCGAGGCTTCACTCCTCATTTGGGCACTTAGCGTTCATATTGTTGGAGAAATATTAACACTATGAGCTCTTTAGCATCCTTAGAATTTTCATTCATAACTTAGATTTCATTTCTTACATGGTAGCTTAGATTTGATTTTAGATCTTAGTTTGAATCTTGCATTTCCATTCTTAATTTAACTTTTATTTGAATCTAGTTTGGTAATCTCTTGCATTTGCATTCTTTAGAATAGATCTTGCACTATCATTATGTGAAGATTTAGGGCAAGTTATGCATACTTATTTCTTAAATACATTCACTCATCCATCTTAGCCTGAATTTTATATTTTATTTTTGTCAGCATTTACAAGCAATCATAGTGGGATTATTGTATTGTGTTCGGAGGACACACCCAAAAAAGTTTCCAAGATAAGATAAAAAAAGGATTGATTGGGTGCCCTTGTTTTAGCTCAACATAGGTTGTGATGAATAATTTCTTGTGTGTTTCATGTTTCTTTTATGAAAATGTCTACTTTAAGTTGAATCTTGGTTTTGCCTAATCTTGCATATTTTTGGCTTGTAGTACATATATGTCATATTTTTAGCATATAGAATTGTCTAGAGTATGGATAATAAATTAAGAGAGAGATAAGAGTATTCTCTATGGGGTTATTTTGAAATATACATACAAGGAAAGGGTTATTACACCTACATGTTAACTAATTCACAAAATTCCTACATAAAAAATTATTGCCAAAATCCCTATTAAGATTTGGATGGGAAAACATATCTTACATTGGTATCTTCAAGATTTTGGTTTTAAGGTACATGCTCATCTACCAAAAGATAACTCAAAGTATAATATAGTTAATTGTATCTTGAATTATTGGGGAAATGGATATCAATATTACATTATCTTGGTTCTAGTGATCTGAAAGAAATTGTATAATGATAATGTAATTTTTATAGAGATCACACATTCTTCTCTAGTTGAGAAAAATAAATGAATGTATGAATTCTATAATGTAGAAATAACCATTTAGATTAAAAAAATTTCAATTGAATTTGAATAACCATCTAGTATTATAAGATCAATGGAAACATTGGAGGCTTTTGGTATTCCATTCACATAGACTAAAGAATTGAGGCACAACTTGTCTTCTAATAAAGTTCGGATTGTCTCCTAGCATGTATTGAAAGCCGAGCCCCATGAATGGACAAGAATAATGAAGAAATATGGAAACATTTAAACAAGAATGTTTCCAAAAAACAAGCTATCAAATGCCAAATTGAGTTATGAAAGAAAAAAAACATAGAGGTGATATATGGAGAACATGCCTATTTAGGGGGAAAATGCAAAGGAAGAATGTGTAAAAATGTCAATAGAAGAACTTGTAGGAAAATGAATAAAGGAAAACATAAAGGTAAAAGGTAAATGTGAAAAAAATGTGGCATTCAAATCTTTAAAAATGCACTCACCTCAACTAGCTCCTAGGTGCGTAGACCTCCAAACTTCCTGCCCACAATAACCCAATAGTGAATTGATCTTGCACCTTTTTTTATGAACATGATTTAGTCAACATTTCTACCAAATTGGGCTCATAAACATAAAAACCTTGATTTGGTCAAAATTTACCAAATCAGTCTCATAAAGATTTTTTTTTGAATTTAACAAGCTAAAAATGGCCTTGGTCAAAATTAAAGGTCAAAATTTGACCTGAAATGTATTAGTACAAGAATGCAGATCCAAGGAAAAATCCAACTAGACATCTAAGGCAAGCAAATGAACCTAAGAAAGGTAACTCTTAAAATTGGGATTACAATGCATGAAATAATTGTCATTATTGTGGAAAGTATGGTCACATTCTAGAAAATTGCATTAGGACACATGTTAGAGGCAATTACAAGAAATAGTTTAATGGATGCCTAGTTTATTTTAGTTGTCTTAAGGTTGGACATGTTAGTAAGAACTATAGGACCTGATCACCAACACCAAAAAATGAATACAACAAAGGAAAAGGCAAGGTTGAGATAAGTCAAACTTGGAAAAAGAGAGCAGAAGGAAAAAGTAGTAGATCTGATGAAGTGGTGATCACCCAATCCAATGGATCAGGTGATCACACAACATCCATCTAAGCAAAAGGATATGTAAGGAACTATATACTTGAATAATATATTACAGACCAGTTCCTGACAAAAGATGTGATTAAAAGTCCATATTAGCTTGACTCAAGATGCACTTGGAAAGATCTAAGTGAAGAATTGGGTAATGGAATCAATTCCATTGTCAAGTGCTAAGCATTAGTAATACTGTCTATATTGACCAAGCATTGCAATATGGACTGAAAATTTGCAACAACTAAGTTGATATGTTGGCTAAATTAAATGTAATTGACTGAGACCAAGTATTAAAAGGAAAGGAATGCAAACACAATATGTGAAGACTAAGATAGATGTAATGCACCTACTTTAGTACACCACATTTATTACAAGCCTAAATTGATAGATTAAATGTATATATTAAATTTTGAAATTAATTTTCATTTACCAAGAAATTATAGTGCACACAAGAAATTCAAAAGGTGATCAAGGCAATATCAACAAAATAACAAAAAAATCACAGCATGCCATCAACAAGATTTGAGGAATTAAGCAGGCAAGATGTATACTGTTGAGTTAAGTTGATTTCAAATTTGTTTAAGTAAAGTCGATTAAACCCTAGTTTCAAAAATGGCATCCACCACATCTATATCTCGAAAGGAAATGTGAAAGAAAGCAACATATAGATTGTGAGGAATGATCAATGTTTTCCACCAAAATTCATGGCATACCCTAGCATTTAAATGATTGAAGATGTATCTAGTGCCATATCATTGATTCCATTGAAATTATTGATACTTCACAATGTTTGATCATACTATATGTGCAAGATTGTAGAAATAGGAGATTATGAATTGCAAGTAGCTTACGACAAGTTGTGTGATAATGGAGTTTTGAAAGAGGAGAATAAGGTTGTTGTCAAGAAAGGGCTTACTTGTTCCCTAGAATTTCCAAAGGTATTCAAAGTTGAATGGATAAAAATTGTACTAAGATGAGTACATCACATGAAACTATGATTGGAAGGTTTCCACAAGTAAAGATAAATAAATCAATCATTCACTGAGTTACTCGTTATCCCACCCTTGATAGAGAAAAGATGATGAGATGTGTTGTAAAGAATGTTGTTGAAGAATAGACAAAGGCCAAGTGGAACATCTAAGGAGTGTCAATTGATGGGATTGAAGATCTAGTTATTGAGTTTGTAGTGTGTGTAATTGCACACAAACTATATAATTCAAGTTAACTGAACAATGTTTTGTGTATTGCAGTCAACCTAGGTTATAAAATTATAAAGAAACATCACAATTATCATCTTTCCAAGTTTTAAGTATAAAAATAAAATAAAAAATCTTGGAACAATTTGAAAGGCAAAGGATACTTCATGTAATTTATGATCATTGTTAATTTGTATATTTTTCTATTTACAAAATACATTTCCAACTGTTGACATAGTCTTATGGAATAGGACAAGACTAGTCACTAAAAAAATCAATGTTCTCATTAAACAATTGGGAGAAAAGTTTGAGGCTATTATGAAAAACTATTTTGATGAGTTTAAGAACAAGATGAAGAGTAGGATGATGATTCCAAAAGTAGTGCAAGATCACTATTTTGATGATATATGTTTCATGGTAGACACAAATTTTACCTATGTCCAACTAGTGTTACCAAGGGTTGCATGGCTAATACTGATGCAATATAAAGTCAATGAAGATGAGATATCTATGGTGGTTACTAATTTATTATCAAAGGAAATAGACAGGCATACGGTACCCTTCAAAAACTATGAGTTAGCCAAGATTAAAATGATAATGCAAACCAATTAAGTGCCCAAAATCAATAGGAAATGGAAGAAGATGATATAATGTCTTGAGGGTAAGATTGGTATAGAAAAACTCTTAAAAATATAGGGGAAAGGGGAGGATGAAGAAAATGATGAAGAAGAAGAAGATAAAGAAGTTAAAGAACCAAAAGGTAAAGAGTTAGTCATTGTCAAGCCCAAGGAAACCAAGCAAAAGAAAATTGTGATTGTTCATCCTAGGGTGAAGGATGATCTAAAGAGAAATGTGAAGAAGGAAACTCCTAAACCTGAGCCAAAGAGGAGGACAATAATGAGATCCAAGGAAACTTAGTCCCCAACTTCAAAGACAAAAAGAAGCCCAACAAAGAGGAAACAAAATAAAGGAACCAATTAGAGCCTTTCAAAAAGGCCAAGAAGAAAATCAGTTGTTACACCTAATGAGGAGGACAATGAAGAGGAAATTGAGTTTGATGATTTGAGAAAGTTTCAAATTGTTTCTAGAGTACCTTCCATGACAATTGATTTGGTATGCAATAATATTAGGAATTCGTTTGGCTTAGCAAGCTTTAAGTAGATTGCATATGATTCTTTAAATAAAGATGATCAAGAAAAGATTGAAAAAGTAATAATGGATATGATGAAAACAATTATATATACACCTATAGAATTAGGTGAAGTTATTCCTGAGGATTTATATAAAAAATTAGATTCAAAATAGAATTGGACATTATCTACTAAGAGGAAAATAAGGGTGAAAACACTAGCCCAAACAATGCCTGATTTAGGGAAGACACACATGTCTATTGCACTAAAAGATTTTGCAAAGAAATTTGTACCCAAAGAGAGGGCATACACAATTTTGAAAAAATAAAGTTCATGAAATTGAGAAGGAGAGAATTGTGATATGGAAGAAATTATTTGGATTTCTTATTCCATTAATAGAAGAAGAAAAAGTGGAAGAGTGAAGAGATGTTGTAGAATTGAAAAGTCAAGATGATGATGAACTTGAGAGATTTGAAGAAGTGAGGAAGTTAGAAGAGAAGAGTGAACAACAAGATGTTTTCACTATAGAGGATATTCCTAATTCATCACCATAGAATCAAAATATATTAATTGAGGAAGACTTGAAAATGTTAATCTCAGATTGGTTTTGACATATGAGTGACAATACACTTAAGTCATTTACTTAGTTCATGCCGAACAAGTAATGTATGCTGAGCATAAGTTATCAAATAGAGTATGCCAAGAAAAGATATATAAAGTATATGCCGAGTATTAAGTAAGTGTTTAGTCACTCAAGTGTCGAGCAGATAGTAAGTGAGAAGTCATTTAGAGGTCGAGTTACAACATTGAAGAGATAGTGGATGTTCAGCATTAGACACTTCAAGTGTCAAATAAATAGTTATGGACATAGTTTTTCGTAATGACACAAACTTCTAAACCATTTTTGAGCTAACATAAGGATTGTTTTGAAATTCTAGATGATAAGGATGGATCTGTATTGAGGATCTCTATGTAGTACATATAGCCAATTAGTTGAAGAGATGTTTTCACAAGAAAGATGGGTGAATCAAAATCATTGATTCATACCTAACCCTAAGTCACCTAAGTCTTCTTAAGAAGGACAAACCCAAAACATTGTATGTACAAAAAAGTGTGGAAGGAGCAAAGAGAGAGAAGTTTGCATGCACAAACAAAGCATTCATGGTGACTAAGGAGTTGTGAATTGAGATACATTGCATAATCAGTTAGAGAAGAACAAAGGAAAGGGATTAGAGGAAATATTTGATATATCCAATCAAAGATGACCAACTACACATCAAGAAAGAGGTGATTTGTTATGTATCAATAGAGTGCTAACTAAAAGATCATTGCTGAGACATTCTAATAGGTGAATTAGTTAAATCTCTTAGTAGAGTAATCCTAATAGGCTATTGTAAATCCTTTAAAAGGGTGCTTACTTCATTGTAAGTTAAAGTCCTTTAATTAGGCACACTTCTAATGGGATGTTGAAATCCTTTAATAGGGTAAGATTTAACTATCTTGTAAGCCTTTAATAGGGAAAACTTTTCACAAGGTAGATCATAGTTTATGATTAAACATTGTAGCCTTCATTGGATACACTTTATTACAATAGTAGTGGAGATTCAAGGGTGCCATCCCCACCCCAGTTTTACCTTCTCATTAAAGGGTTTCTAGGTAACCAAATATCTTGTGTCATACATGTATTGAATGTTATTTTCTTTCATGCTATGGAAGAATATGTTTAGCTAGCTATTACAATTTACATGCAAATTGTGAGATGGATGTGTGGTGAATTATTTTAAGGGTTGAAATTATTGAAGGAATGATTCAAACCCCCTCCCCCCTCCCTCTTAAAGTTTACTTTCCCTATTGTATTTCCAACAATTTTTATTAGAGCATTGGTTCTCTGGAAAGAAAAGCTTTGTAGCTTTGAGGAAAGATCTTAAAGATGGAAGTCTACAAGTTGGGAAAGACTATTGAAAATTAGAAGATTGAAATCTAGCTTGCCCTAAATTAGTTGAATGAAGCAAGAGATGAGTTGAATCACTCATTAAAGAGAAGGCAATAGATAACAATTGAACATAATGATACACAATACCAAGATATTGACACTACAAAAGTATTTGCAGATGAAAACACAAGTGAATTTGATGTAGTAGTTGCAGATCTGATGGAAAAGAATGGTGCCCTAACTAAAGAGATCAAAAATATTAATATAGAACAAGAAGTAAAATTAGTATTGCTCAATGAGGTGACCAAGTAGAAAAGGAAATATGAAGAAGAAAAAGTCATGATAGAAGATGAAAAAAGGATACTAACCAATAGACTAGAAGAGAAGACATTAGAGGTGAATAGGATTGCTCACATGTAACTAGAAACATTGAATCAAATGATGATTGCCAATCATGAATTGAATGGAAAGGATATTAAGATCAAAAAACTAAAGTTTCAAAATGAACAACTGAGAAACCATCTAAAAAGAGAAAAAGAGTTTGTTGAAAGTTTCAAAAAACCTAGTGAAGCCATCAAATATTTTGAGCAATTGATGAGATCTTTTAGATCTAACACTGATACTACTGGACTAGGTTACATTAGTATTGAAGAAGGAGAATCATCCAAAAGTGGTGAATAAAGGAACAAAAAAAGTAAGAACTAAAAACCTACTTGTCGTAATTGTGGAAAGATATGTCATACAACAAATGTTTATAGGAGCAACAATGCAAATTAGAACCTTAAGAAGAAATTCATGGGTAACTACCACAAGTGCAACTAACAAGGACATCAAGAATATGAATGCAAGATCAATAAATCAAGCACATAAATATTTTAAGGTTACTACTAAAACTATAAGAAGTATGGACATAGAGTATATGAGTGCAGATCAAAGCCTAATTGGTCATCAAACAAGCAAGCCAAGGTAAACCATACTAGACAATCCTACAATTAGGATTAACATACAAGGTATATTTTTCATTATTGTCAAGAGTATGGAAAAATTTCTAAAAATTGCATTAGAACACATTTCAAAAGTGACTACAAAAGATGGTTGAGTCAAACTACATGTTTTAGTTATTTGAAGACTAGTCACATAAGCAAGAATTTTCCAACAAGATCAAAAGCACCTAGCAGTGAATTCACCAAAGCCAAAGGAAAGGTTGATGTTAAAGAATTCAAAGTGCAGATGAATATGACATGGAAGAAAAAGGAAGATTGCAACACATCAAGTTCAGATGGGGTCACCTCATCCAATGGATCAAGTGATCACGCCACCCTCAACTAGGCAATTATGAGATATGCGTATGACTAATATTTCAAAGTTTAATTCTACATCAGTTCCAAGGATTTAGTTCTAAAAAGATCATATATGCATTAAGTACGATGCAAAGTGTTGGTTAGAACTTAGAAGAAATCTATAATTTTTCATGTTATTGTCAAGCACTGTCATTGTTGACTGAAAAGTTATTTGTTGTCGAGCTATTGAAGGTGTTAGTCTTGGATGAGATCACTATGGTTGCCAAGCATATAAGGAATTACATGGAAGCTAAGTGAGTCAAAATTGTTATTGGAGTCAAGCTTATAGTTGTGTAAGCACTAAGCATTAATTGCAAAATTTTAAGGGCTATATGGTCAAATTTTGACTCATTTGCAATTATTCAATATTGAAAAGAGCATGAAGAGCTTAAGGAAAATTGGAGAAATTGATTCAAGTGTTTGCCACTAAATTCAATAGCTACTCGACACCCAACATTAGATTATTTAAGGTATTTATTATGTGCCAAGCTATGTTGTTTGAATTTATGCAAAATCTAGTTAGTTGTTATGGCATCTAGGTCTTCTACTATTGTGGTTAAGGAAGGAAAGGAAGTTTTGAATGTTCAATTGATAAGAAATGAGATCAAAAAACCAATTTTTATAGCTATTCTTCATATTTCTTATAAAGGAGACCCATCTGGTGTGTTACCTACAATACCACCACAAGTTTTAATGATACAAGATGTAAGGTGTTGCTACACTTGTAAGATAGGAAGAATTGGAAACATGGAAATAAGAGACTTATATGTAAACATGTGTGAGAATAAAGTATTGAAAGAGGAATACAAGGTTGTAGAGAGATCAGAAGGATTAAACTAGGCCTTATTCTAAACATGTTTAAGACATAATGGATTAAGATTGTACTTAGTAGAATTCATGAAAATTTTGTATGGTTGGAGGATGGCCCTATCAAAAGAAAAAAGAGGATTATTCATAGAGTGATAGGGTATCCAACCCTAGAAAAACCTAAGACTATGAGGAGTGATGCAAAAGAGGTAATTGAGAAGAATATAGGGGCACTATGGAACAAGAGAGGGATGACCATAAACACAATTATTAATCCCCTAATTGCATTTTTAGTGAGAGATATTGCACATAAGTTCTTTCAATCTAGTAGGTTAAACAATGTAACTTCTATGGCTATGGATTTGCGTTACAAGATAGTGAAGAAAGACCATTCTTATGACCTTGTTGAGTTACAACTCTAGGAGTTATCTAAAAACTTGGGAGCCTTAAGGAAAACAAAAAGTGCACAATGCAAATTTGGTTCAATTCTTATTTGCATGTTTGTCTATGTATAGAAAAATTTTCCAACATTTGGGAAAGTATCTTGGAAGACTAACAAATTAGTTGTAGTATGGATTGGTGAATTTATAGAGCAACTTGGAGATAATTTTGAGTCTATGATGACTAGCTATTTTCAAGACTTTAAGAAGTCAATGAGATAAAGACATAGGATTCTAGTATCACTAGTAGAGAAGAATTTCAATGATGTTTGTTTTCTAGTTGATATTAATTTCACTTGTGTACAAGTTGTTGTTCCCAGGTTGAGATGGCTTAGGTCATTTCCTTATGAGATTAATGTGGATGAGACATCTACAAAAATCATTGCTTTACTAGCATAAGAAGTAGATAAGAATGCTACTACTTTTGGAAATTATGATGTAGCAAAGTAAAAGATCATAATGGACTTAAAGACAACTTCTATGATGAGGAAGAAGTATAAGCTTGTGACGAAACTCAAGGAACAATTTGGCGAAGGGGCAGAAGGAGATGAAGAGGAAGAAGATAATGAATATGGTAAAGATGCACCTGCCCAAGCACTACTTGCTCTGAACAGAGTCAAGGTGAGGACCAAGGAGAAGAAGAAGTAGAAATTGATGAAGGTATCAAGGGAGAAGAAGCTAATGAAGCACCTATTGCCACATAAGAAAAGAAGAGAAAAGAAAAGAAGCCAACAACAAGAAAACCTAAAAGGATTGTGAAACCTACACAACAAAAGCCTACAATTTCTATTACTAGGGCTAGCACAAGAGCTACTACCCAAAAGACTCAAGAAGTTCAAAAGCCTATAGGCAAGAGAGCTAGCACAACTACAAAGAAAGATGAACTTGAGCATAAGAAAAGAAGGAAATATATTGTTCAATATAAATTAGATGAGGAGAGGACCATGTCAGATGACAAGAAACAATTCAAAGTGTTAAGTCACACTCCCTCTTCTAATTTGGACAACTTGTGTGAAAATATCAAGAAAAATGTTGATTTAAGTGGATTTTCATATGTTGAGATTGATAAAATTGGAAAGTTAGAAATGGATAAAGTAGAAGAGTCTACATATGCCCTGATGGCAATATTCAAGAAGATTCCAATTGAGATTGCCAATTCTTTACCAAAAATCTGATATGATAGAGTTGAGAAAAGGTGGAAATATAGTCTCACAACAGAGAGAAATATTAGAGAGACTACACTATCAAGATTGATTCCAGACTTGGAAAAATATAAGATGGCAAAGGCTATTAACAAATACAAGGGAAGATTTTCTCTAAAGTACCAAGCTTTTAATATTTTATAGAACAAAATTGAAGTTGTTGTTTAGCATAGCACACAAATATGGAAGGTAATCTATGGGATGATAACACAAAAGGCTATTGAGCAAGCACCTATCGAAGTAGGTGAAGACAAGGAAGAACAAGAGAAAGTTGAAGTGACAAATGAAGAATCTTTAGGAAAAGTACATGGGGAAGGCACTATAGAGGCAACAACTGAGAAAGAGTACCAACCAGACCAGAGTGTACCAGAAGGACACATGTCTAGTGCTAGTCCACAAGAAGATATAGTAAAGGTTAAGGATGTCTCTGACATGACCATTCAAAACATCAATTCCTAAACAAAGGAGGATATGCAAAAGATACTGATTGATTCCATCACCAAGGCACAATTATGCAGTCATCCTATGTTGGTGAGTGTGGATGAGATTGAGAAGGTAGAATTGGCATTTGTAGGGGAGAAAACACAAGAATTATCCATTGCCCACTCTCATTCTACATTAGTGCAACCTAAAATGTCTATTGTGTTATACCAAAGGAAAGACATAATGTCCTCACATATCAGCACCAAGGTACAAAATGTTTTAGTACCAACAATTATAATAATTGAGAAAGAAGGGACACCAGTCCAAATTGGTCAGGAAGCCAATCCTGCACCTGCACCAAAAACATAAGGTGATGAAGAAATTAAAGAAAAGGAGAAGGATAAGACTAAATATTTAGTCTTGACTATGAAACTAGAGGAAGTGATAGCAATGTAGACACTGGTTACCTTACCATATATTGCCACTCCTAATCCTAGTCAAGCACTTCATAGGTCGAGTACTAAAGCCACACCATTGCAAGCATGAAGGCTAGGTCCTAGCACATTTAAGGTTGATGAGGTGACATCCTATGGTGACATCAACTTAGATGAGGTCAATGAGTTTCCAAAGCATGATCTTACAAAAAACACAATAGAGAAAATAAGTATATTATAGGATACTCTAGCAAGGAATATGTTAGAAATAGATAATACTAAGAGGGGCAGTGGGGGTGGTGAATTAACGTTTACCCAAAATTGAATATTGTTAATTACTTTATATCTTGCATATGAAATTAAACCAACAATTTTGAATAGTAAAAATAACCATGCACAAAGAGAACTCATAACACCATTATTTGTTAACTAGGGAAACCCTAGCTAAGGGAAAACCATGGTGGGGATGATACCCACTAGATGATTCACTAAAAAATAGGATTCTCTTAAGGGTATTGACCCTATTAGGAGTCTATGAAGTACATGTAGTGTCTTGAGTCCTTGTTAGAGGACTAGGCTTTTTCAGAATCCTCAAACCTATTCAGAGTTTCTACAACATTGTTAAGAGTCAGTAGATCAATTACAATGTATGCAAGAAGAGCCCACTACCTTAACATGCAATTATATAATTCAGTTCCTTCACAAAATAGATATACATACAATAATTGCTTGTTGTTGTAACTTACACTTTCCCTGATCTAACATTAAATTTTGCATCACAAAAGGCTCACAGATGGTTCTCAAAATAGTTCACATGTCACATCTAATCATGCAACTTCCACATTATTTGCACATCACACACATTCACTCTGCAACACTTACCATGCTCTATCTATGCAACACAAGATCTTTACTTATATCTTGTGCATTCATAAATTGCTTCTCAGTTATCTTCCATGTCTTCATACACTTGACATAATATAAAATAATATCCACACAACCATCTTAACATGACTTAGTAATTAATTTGAAACCAAAATCATTCTTAAAGCTGTACAACTCTATTTTTTGCTATGTTATATTATACACTATTAAATACTAACATAGTTAAACTTATTGTAACTTGCATCATACTGACCATACAAACATGCACACTAGTACATTTCATCATGAAAATTTCACAAACCTTTCTTCAACTGTGCATAAGATAAACCTTTGCACAACATTTGTGCTGATAAGATTTTCTCACTATACTACTACAAACTATCTAATAGTTAGACAATTTTATGTCTTTGAGTGCATAAATGAAATGTTGAGTATATTTTTCCATAAATGACAACTGTCAAGACATCTACTTGAGCGTATTTCCAACAATCTCCCCCTTTGACATTTATGGCAATATTTGGGAAAATTGGCTAAGTCACAAAATGATTTCAACATAACGAAAACAAATAAAATAACTACACCAAAATTTCCTTCAAAATATAACAACTTTATTCATGTTTTGATGGATCATTACATTACTTATCAGTCCTTTACATTGATACATACATAAACTCCCCATTAAATAGAAATTTATATCTATATAGTTTTCCTCTACATAATAACATGATACCCCCCCTTTGACATGAATGGCAAAGGTGTCAATAACTATATCACAAAAATTTGCTGCTTGTTGTTAATCAACTCATCATTCTAGATATGCAATTTGGAAAATCAATCTTCAGTCTATCAAAGTCCTTCTTCCAGTTGACTTTGACTATATCTAATATACTAATGAGTGCAAAGAGTGTGTATGATGTCACTTCAACTATGCTCAGGTTAGTATAGGTGAATTTTTCATAGGAATTCTTTGTTGAAAGACATTCCTCTAATTGCCTCTGCAAAATTACAATCTTGGGTACCAAATATTCTCTAAGAATAGAGAATCTTCTTATTACCTTCTCCTTCTCAAACTCAATGCTTCTAAAAACATTATGGATCTTCTAAATCTCATTCGCACAAACTCTAATTCTGATCTCTGGTTGTTGCAATCTTATACTGAGTGATTGAAGCTCACTCATATGGCCTTTGATCTTAGCATCAAAATCAGATAAGTGTAAGACATTTTACATTGTCCATACAACTTCTTACCTTCAACAATACACTTTCTAAGTTCCTTGATGTTTCCATCAAGTGCCTTCAAATAATTGTGCACATTAGTGCACACTATGTTGAATAGGTCTACATCATGATTATTCTATACTTGCATTGTTGCTACTTCAGCTAAGGTTGTGAATTCCCCATCAAAGGTCTTCACTAGCTCTTTTTACTTTGCTTGTGAGTCTAGATTTCCTACACTTGTAGAAATTATCTTCTACATGCACTCTAAGACTTCAGCAAGAGTCTTCTCCAAAGACTTAACAAATTTGTTTTTCTCAAATAATTTTCTCAAAGTGCCCATTAGTTCTTTCTAATCTTTATCATCAGATGAAATAGGTATTGTTGTTGATGTTCTAGTTGCTAACACTACTGAAGGTATAATATCCTTTACCTTCTATTCCTCTGATCTCTTCTTTTCCTCATTCTCCTTCTTCTTTTGTTCCTTTTCTTCTATCTTTTTGTTTTCCTCTTCTTCTTTGTTTTTCATTTCTTCTTCTTCCTTTTTCTTCTTCTCTTATTCTTCTTTCTTTCTTTTCTCCTCTTCTTCTTCTCTTGTTCTCCTTTCTTCTTCTCTTCTTCTTCCTTCTTCTTTTCCTCTTCTTCTTCATTATTAGAACTAGTATAGGTAGTGATATTGCCAACAATATTTGCCCCATATGTTGCAAATGGATTCTCCTTTGTATCCACAGTTTTGTGTTTACTATCCACTTGCATGGATTTAGTACCAATAACAATGTGAGGTGGAGATAGTGTGATGTAGTCCAAGGTAGGAGACTCACCAAAAGAGATGTCCTAGCCCCCAACAAATAATCACAAAATGGAAGATAAATAACAATGCAATATTTGAAAACAAGTCATAAAAATTTATTCATAGGTATAATTGATTACATGCAATATGTCAAGGTGTAAGGCCTTCCCAATTATAGTCAAATATAAAGCAAGTAATAGTTCTAAAAGATCCCTCGAGATGCAATCCAAACCCTAGCTAGTCTAGATCCACACTCTAGTAAAAACCTCCAAGTAAGATCCAATGGGTACTTGCAAACCTACCAAGTAATCTCCTTGTTTTCCAAGCCTCAACTACTAGCCTTCTCAAAATTTTGCTCCTCTACCAACTCTTCTTCTCCAATATGGATAAATAATGATTAAATAATTCACCACAACCCCTACTTATACCAATATAACCCACAAGTTGGTGCAGTATGCTACAAATTAAATATCCATTACATTAACTACTTGAAGAGCCACAAGTCAGCCTCCAACATGAATTAAATACCAAGTGCCATTAAAGGCTCATAATAATTATTAAATACATCAAAATTAACTACCCAAGACAAAAATAGGTCCACTCAACCCCACCAAAATCCCTTAATCATGTAGGATAGCCAACAACCCTAGGATGCTCCTATAGAACAAGATTTAGTATGCAAAGAACATTAACAATAAGAGAAATATTCACAAACTAAAACTAAATTCACATATATGTTTAGACAAAGAAAATAAAATAAAAAGTGCAAACCTCACAAGAGAAAACACTCCATGCTTTCTTGATTCTATAGATGTGTCCTTTTGATGTGGATGTATGCTCAAGATGCTCAAAGCTGCTTCAATGGAGGTGGGTAATGGAAAATTGGTAGCTTTGTGAGCTCTCAATTTGGCATTATAAGGGTAAGATTGATGGCTTTGGTTCTCAAAATAGCATGGTAACTTTAGCTCAAAGATTGTTGATGAAATGGCTTGGGAGGGGATTCAATTTATAGGCCAAGGGGTAGAGGGATTGAGGGCTTAGATGCAAGGATGGGGAGATGGTTAAGGAGGGCTAAGATGCACTCAAAGGGGAGCACATGGATTGTGCTTATTTAGCACCAATGGGAAGGTGACACTTGTCACAAGGAGGATGAGTGTGAGAGGGTAGGGTAAAGGGTTGGTTAAAGGCATGATGAGTGGGGTTGAGTATGTAAGAGAGATGTAAGAGGAATGAGTGTGGAAGAGGGAAGAGTGTGGACGATGGATGTAAGAGTCATGAGTGGGCTTGTAAGAGTCTTTTATGGTTTGTAAGAGCACTCACGACTTGGTGGTTGGGATTTTTGAGGGGAGACTTTGGTTTGGGTTTAGGAAAGTCTTAAACTTGTTTAGGGAATGTGACAACATTAGGGGGTGGATTAGGCTTGGTTTTAGGATTAGATTAGGGATGTTAGAGATGTGCAAGTGGATGGTAGTAATGAGAGTGGGTGAGTTAGTGGCTAAGCTTGGTTAGTATGGGTGGATGGGGTGAATTAGGCTAAATGGAGGATTAGGGATAGGTTAGGGGTTTTTGGATTTGAGGATTTTATTTATCAAATAGATTTATTTAATAAATGGGGATTTTTGGAATTAGATAGAAGAATAGGATTTAATTGATAAATAATAGGTTTATTTGATTTATCAATTAGGACTATAGATGATTAATTAAATTAATCAGCTAGGGATGGCAAAGGATTAATTAAATAAGAATTTAATTAATGATGCCTTTAGAGATGGCTAAATTAGATTACCAAAGCGGTGTAATCAAATTTAGGTGTCTACATTTTGCCCCTCTTTGATATAGTGTTGAGACAACACTATTTCAAAGAAGTTTGAATGAAGACGACATGAAGAAAATGTTTTAGCAACAAGGTTGCCCCAGTCTCGAATAAGAAGAGGAGAGACTAGACTTAGATGATGCCCCCTCAAGAAGGCGGTGAAGAGATAAAAGAGGCTCGACAGCTTCTTGAAAAGTACAAGAATCTGAGATGAGCAAGGAGACTCAGATTGGCTTAAGAGAAGAGGTTTAGTTAGCTCAAACTCTCACTATGGGAGAATGATAAAGGGAAAATTAGAGGCACAAGAGTAAAGCAAGCTTAAGACTTTCTAGGATTGGGGGGGGATGGAGAAGAGGAGCACTATAAAAGGAATCCATGGATAGGGGGATGAATGATGGAATGATAAAGCTGATGCAATAGGATTTCAAAGAGTCAGATTGGTGGAAGATGGGTTTTCGGAGATCCCTAGGACTAGGATTGTGGATCTCGAAAGATGAGGCTTGGTGGATTGATTTAATTGGTGGATCCCTAAAGCTAAGCGTGAGGAGTGATCCAAAGACATACTGATGCATAAGATGGGATAGGTGTTGGATATGGATGGGGGATAATGGAGATGAAGGGAATCCATTGAAGCTTTTTGAGCAGGGGGATACTTCAAAGAGAAGTACCACCATGTAGTTGAGCACTAGATTTTCTATAGGACTGTTGGTTAATTGCCAAGGTTACCAAGAACATCAAGGCTTTTTCACCAACCATCCAAAGGACTGACGAACTAACTCGAAACAAACATGCAAGGATTGCCCCAGTATCACACATGAATCCCAGAGGAAGTAGCATGGAAATGACACTAGGTAGCCCACAAGCAAAAAAAGAAAACAAGCAAAAGACTTGATCAATACCTTACGCTCTAATTGCCCCATTCGCAGCATACCATGATATGGAAGATCGTGGAAACCTCGAGGAGGGAACAAGGAGATTGATTGGAAAAGATATTTCAAGACCCAAAACAAAAGATTCCAAATCAAAAGAAAGTGAAAATCCAAAAGAGAACCGTTTGCCAACAAGATGGTAAGGATGAAGTACTAACGGACCAAGATCAGACATGAGGAAAGCTATATCCTACAAGGACTTATCGGAGAGCACCTAAGCTGGTGGATTTGGATGAGTGATGCATCTAGCAAGCTGAACTAAGAAGGATAACACTTTGGTGATAGAAAATCTAGCTAAAGGATGCATTGGAATAGCTAACCAAGGGTTGTACGATGTGTGCAAGATGCTGATCAAGGAGGAACTGACACGAAAGCTGGATAGATACAATGGTACTAAGCTAAAAAGGATGTACAAGCTGATGGACCAAGATATGTTACAAATGTACAATTTTGTTCATGTTTGGGGTTTGTGAGATGGAAATGTTTGTGAAGGGTGGGATATATGTAATAGTTGATAGGTGGATAGTTAGATGGTTTGCGAAAAGCTTAAGTGAAAATGGGGTTTTTTGTGTGCATGTGATAGGATACAAGATTATTTACAAGCTGGAATATGGTACAAGCTTTGGACAAGATTCGGATATACAAGCTATGATACAAGGGATTTACAAGGTATAATACAAGCTTTGGTACAAGATTTTACAAACTAAGGTATAGGATTTACAAGCTGAGGTACAAGATTTACAAGCTGAGGTACAAGATTTACAAGCTGTATAGGGGGTATTTACAAGCTCCATCAAATTTTGGATATTTGGTTGGAACACCAAGGGAAAAAGTAGGTGTGTTTATGGGATGGTGGGTGGATGGATGAGGGCTAGGATAGTGATAGATAATGGATTAGTCTTTAGTACACAAGGTGCCTGAATTACCAGGTTTTCACCAAGGTACCTATCCAAGGCGCTTGAATTGCCAAGTTTTCACCATTGGACGCTTATTTCTCTTTACTATTTTTTTGTATTTTTAAAAAGCTGGGTATACCAAGGATCTTCAAGCATAGAACTTCTTGAGATGAATGATGTTAGTAGGATCATTCAAGAGTTCCCCTTTTGGTGTAGATAATTGATAGGCTCTAGAGCCAAAGGATGCAGTGACAACATAAGGACCGAGCCATGTGGATTCAAACTTGCTTTTCTTTTCTCAATCTTCTTGGACTTTCATGTTTTCTTTGAGGACCATGTCACCTGGCTGAAAGTGTCATGGGAGCACCTTTTTGTTGAAATTTCTTTTGAGATGAGTTTGGTAGACTGTGAGATGGTCATAGGCTTGTTGTCTCTTCTCGTCTAAGAGATCTAGCTGGGTGAGCCGAGCTACTCTGTATTCTTCATCTAATATTTTCCCTTGCAAAGATATTCGTAGTGAGGGAAGTTCAACTTCTATAGGTAATACCACTTCGGCACCATAGACTAGGGAGTATGGAGTTGTTCCTGTGGATGTATGGAAGGAAGTTCGATAGGCCCATAGGGCTGGATTTATTTGTAGGTGCCAATCACAACCGGAATCATTGACAACTTTCTTTAGGATTTTGAGGAGGGTTTTGTTAGTTGCCTCTGCCTAGCCATTACCTTGTGGGAAATATGGGCTAGAAAAGCGGTGATGGATGCGGAGGGAAGTGCATAATTCTTCCATGTTGAGATTTTTAAAGTTACCTCCATGGTCAGTGAAGATGGTGGATGGGATGCCGAAGTGGCAAACAATGTGGTATAAGATGAACTTGGAGACCTGAACTCCTGTAGCTGAGACTAGGGAGACTGCTTCCACCCATTTAGTGAAATAGTCTGTAGCTATTATTATCCATTTATGTCCATCAGATGAGAGAGCTGTGATAGTTCCAACTAGATCAAGGCCCCAACAAGAAAAAGGCCAAGGTGGTGCAATAGGCTGTAGATCATGTGCTGGAGCGTGCACAAGATTTGCATGCTGCTGACATGGGAGACACTTTCTAACAAAGTCACAGGAGTCTTCTTCAATGGTAGGCCAATAGTAGCCTGCTCTAAGGATTTATCATGCTAGGACAATACCACTCATGTGGGCACCACAAAGTTTAGAGTGTACTTCTTTTAACGCCATTGCGGCCTCATTTTCATCTAAACATCGAGAGAGAGTATCATGATAACCCTGACAATATAGGGTATTGGCTATGATAACATAGTGAGATGATTTTTGAATGAAGTTCTGGCGTTGGGTACGTGTGAGGTGAGGGGATATGATACCATCATTAAGGTAAGCATGAATTTCATGGTACCAAGGGGATTGGGGACCAACCAAAATACAAACATGGTTTGAATCCTTATTCGCATAGGCAAGTGTGAGGAGCTGCTCAACTAAAAACTCATACTGCGTAGCTTCTTGGGGAATTTCCAAGAGTGAGCCGATAGTGGCCATGGCATCTGCTGCCTTATTCTGCATTCATGGCACTTGTGTAAATTGAAGCTTTGTAAAATGTTGGGTCAGCTGATCAACTAGCTCTTTGTAGGGTAATAGCTTTTCATCTTTGGTTTGATATTCATTTAGGACTTGCTTGATGATGAGTTGAGAATCGCCAAAGACTTGTAACTCAATGATATTCCATTCTGCAACTATCTTTAATCTTGCTACAAGAGCTTCATATTCTGCTAAATTTTTGGTGCTAGGGAATTGTAGCTTGAAGGCTTTTGGAATATAATCTCCCTAAGGTGTAACTAATAATATTCCTACCCCTGATCTATGAGATGTGTATGAGCCATCAAAATAAAGCTTCCATGGGGGCTATTCTTCAATTAGGTAGATATGCTCATCTAGGAATTCTGTGAGCAAAGGATATGCATCTACTAGAGGTGCATCAGTTAGGTGATCTGCTATAGCTTGCCCTTTGATTGCCTTTCTATCCACATATTGGATGTCAAACTCACTTAGTAGCATAACCCACTTTGCTAGCCGACCTGTGAGTGCTGTTCTAGAGAGCATATACTTGAGAGGATCAATCTTGGAGACTAGTTGGATGGTATGACTTAGCATGTAGTGGCGAAGCTTTTGAGTTGAGAAAACAACTGCCAAACAAGCTTTTTCCATACGAGTATAATTGAGTTCATAACCAACTAGGGTTCTACTGATATAGTAGATGGCTCTTTCTCTTCTATAATCATCATGTTGTGCTAGAAGCGCCCCTAGAGTAGTAGGTGTTTCTGATATGTACAAGATCAAGGGATGACCAGGAACTAGTGGGACCAACATAGGGGGATTGGCTAGATACTGCTTGAGCTAATCGAAGCTGTGCTAACATAAAGGATCCCACTTGAAGTTCTCATCCTTATTTAGTAAATGTGAAAATGGTGTACACTTATCTGCAAGCTGGGAGATGAAGCGTCGGACAAATTGAAGCTTTCCTTGAAGAGAGTGAAGTTGTTGCAATGTCTGGGGAGGAGGCATGTCTAAGATAGCCTTGACCTTTTTGGGGTTGATCTATATACCTCGTTTAGAAACTATGAAGCCCAGAAGCTTGCTAGATGTGACCCCAAAGACACACTTCTTGGGATTTAGCATGAGATGATATTGGGCTAATCTATCAAAGACTTTCTCCAGGTCAGTGAGATGATCCATGAAGCTATGAGATTTGACCAAGATATCATCCACATAATCCTCCAAAATGCTATGGATAAGATCATGAAAAATGGATGTCATAGCTCTTTGATAGGTAGCCCCAACATTCTTTAGGCCAAAAGGAATCATAGTGTAGCAAAAGGTTCCCCAAGGGGTAGTGAATGCTATCTTATGTTGATCCTCTTCTGCAATCTTGATCTAATTATACCCATAAAATCCATCCATAAAGGACAGAATTTCATGTCCAGCTATAAGATCTACAATCATATCTATGTTGGGTAAGGGAAAATCATCTTTTGGGCAAGCTTTGTTTAGATCTCTAAAATCAGTGTAGATTCTGATGTCACCAGAAGGCTTAGTGATAGGGACCATGTTGGAGATCCACTCTGAGTAGTCGATAGGTCAGATAACCTTAGTAGCTAACATTCTTTCTAATTTAGCTTTGACCAATAATGCCACCTTGGGGTGCATTTTTCTAAGCTTTTGTCTAACGGGCTTGATCTTTGGATCGACTGCAAGATGATGAACTACAAGCTTTAGATCCAACCCTGGAATGTCCTGATATGACCATGCAAATTGGCCAATGTTCTTTCTTAAGACCTTAAAGAGGAGATTAGCTTGGTCTTGTGATAGGGATGCAGCAACATGAACATGTCTGGGGATCTCTGAAGAACCGATGTTGACTTCTCTAGTATCCTCTATTAGAATAGATGACACCTTTGGTCGATTATCTTGAGGAGGTAATACTAAATCCTCATGTTCTACTTGTGGTTCTCGATGTTCTAGTTGAGGGGTTCTCTTTGCTGCCTTAGCTAGTCCTAGATTCACCTTAGTTCCAATTTTGGGTGTATCGGAACTAGGTTGGGGATTTTCTCCAAAATACCCCTTGGGATCTAGCTTATAGATATAGGTAGAATCTGGCTTTGTCTACTTGTGAGGTGTTTCAGCTCCCATGAATCTTAGAAGTGCTTCCTCTGATGTGAACTCATCAATGTGTATGATGCTTGGTTGGTCCCAATCTATGAGTTGTGGATGGGCGAGTGGTAGGTCAATGAGATGGATGGATAGTTCTCAGAGAACAGAGTCTCCTAGGAAGATTTGGTCTGGGATATCATCGTAGGCTCTTTTTTCAACTTCCTCAAGAATGTCTTCAATTTTGACAAGGTTGTGGTGGATGTTCAAAAAAGCATGACCGTTCTCGTTGGTGCCCCCAGTTGTGGGTATGCCAAAGCCAAGACCTGACTTCGTTTCCCACTTATGTGCTTCGATGGGACATTGCATGCCCCTTTCTTTTGGTCCTAGTCCACCACCTTGATAGTTCCATTTTTCAGTAATGAGCTTATGCTCTTGGGGATACTTCTGGCTGAAGTGATCAAGGCATGCTTTATTTCTTGGAGGTACATCCTTATGTAACCAATTGTTGATATCTAGAGTGAGCTCCTCATGAAGAGGGGTTTTTGAGGATACAAAGGTTATTGGGCCAAACTGTTTGTATCGAGGAGGTGGAATCTCCTTAGCTTTGTGATATGTCGGCCATCCATGGGTATGTGGATCAAGTGGGATTGCTCTGACAACAAATGCATCTGACAGCCTATATTCTCCATAGCCTTTGTTGTTGATCTTCACAGTAGATAGGGTGGAGGTGAGGATGGTTTCTGTGTCATTACAAGTGTGGGATGAGCTGGCGATGGCTATGTCGATGTCTATTCCAAGACAATGATTTGTATAGGAGGCTTCAACCACATTGCAGTAAGCAAAGGGTTCTGGATCGGCATGGATGGTCACCTTAGTGCCCTGATGTGGAAATTTTATGTACTGATGGTAGGTGGATGGAATGGCCTTAATAGCATGAATCCATGAGCGACCGAGGAGGATGTTAAATGGTAGGTTTAGATCAACAACATGGAAAATTGTCTCTTGGATGACCGTCCCAACCTTGATTGGTAGCAAAATAGTCCCTTCTATAGTTCTTTCCAAGTTGTCATAAGATTTGATGGTGATAACCTCATTGATCATATCTACCTCAGTATACCCAGCTTGTTTTATGAATTTTAGGGTGCAAATATTCAAGGCTGATCCATTATCTTTCATTACTCTTTTCACAGCAAAATTGGATACCATGATGGCTATGCGAAGCAAAAAGGTGTGATCTGGCTCGACTGCGGGTATGTCGATGGGTTTGAATGATAGGGCATATGAGGAGGATAGGTGTCCAACAAGATTATGAAAATCAGTAGCATTGATATCAGAAGGGACACAGGATTCTACAAGAGCACTATCAAGGATGTCTTTTTACACAAGACTAGTGCAGAGAAGGTATAAAATGGAGATTTGGGCTGGCATGTTCCCAAGGTGTTCCAACATATTGTACCAGCTTTTTGATGGAGCTGATGGTGCTGATGAAACTGGTGGGCCTACGATGTTAAATCACACTCTTCAAGTGGTAACTGCACACTCATTGTCTGGTCCTCGGATATTGATAACATTGACAGAAGGATCTTTCTTAGATATACAACCTATAAGGCTACCATAGTCTATATAGGATAATGTGGTTATTGTTCTTCCCATGCTATTGGTTTGGCTGGCGGTTGTTGGTGTTTTTTTGGATAGATGCTTTTCCAGGATTTTGGTAGTTGTGTGGAGGAAAAGCATTTTGATAAATCTGTAAGCCTGCATTGGAAGAGGTTTGGGCACCAATGGTGATTTCTTTTCAATCAATGAGGTCCTGCACATAATCTTTCAGTTTCATGCATCTGAGGGTGGTGTGACCATTTACCCTATGGAACTTGCAATACTCATTGTCCTTGTACCATGCAGCTTTGGATTGGCTTGGATCAATTTGCTGGGTAGGAGGAAATTTGATGAGGTTTTCCTTAGCGAATTTCTCAAAAATGACATCCAATAGCTCACCAAGGGGTTTGATCAATTTCTAGGTGCAGGTTAGAATCTGGGCTTTTGCCCTGTAGCTACATTGATGGCATTAGCTTGATTGTTAGACCCTTGAAAATTGGGTCTTGTGTTGTGGTTTTGATAGATTTGGTTATTCCGTTGTTGGTAGTTGATAGCTTGTTGATTGTTTGTTTGGTATGGTGGGTTAGACTGGTTTTGAGAAGGACCAACAATATTCACATGTTTGGTGTTAGTAACCCCATCTATTGCAACATGCTTGTTTTTGTTCCAATACCTAGACTTGTCATTGGAATGTGATTGATTTTGGTTGGCCTCTTTGTAAATCTTGACCACACCATCTTTGATGAGTCCTTGCTTAAGGATCATTTCTTTCTCTTTGATATCCTTACAGGTCTGCAAATAGTTCATGGTTATGTGGTGAGCTAAACTGGGATGGGCATTATCAATAAACATTTTCACCACATGGCGCTCTGGTAAGGTGCAGGATATGCGGGTGGTAAGGGTTTTCCATCTTTGCAGGTATTCAACAAGGCTTTCTCCACCTTTTTGCTTAGTGTGGACAATGTCAACTATTGATAGCTCCATTTCAAATAGATGGGCATATTGGGCTACAAATGCCTTAGATAATTCAGCAAAGTTTTTAATTGTGCCAAAGGAGATTCTGTAAAACCATTCAACAGCTGGTCCAGCCAAGCTTTTGGGAAAAAGGCGCAAGAGGAAGACATAATTGTATGCCACATCCTGGCAGTGCATGTAAAATTCTTTGATGTGTGTGACAGGGTCTCATTTTCCGCTGAATTTGTTAAATTTGGGTACATCAAAGTGTTTGGGAAATGGTGTCATGGTAATGGTTCTATCAAATGGGTAAGGACACACATTCTCAAACTTGAATGTCTTTGGATCATTCCCTTCTTGGATGGCTTTCAGAGCTATCTTCATTTGCTCCCATTCTGAATTGATAGGTGATGGCTGGGGTGCCCCCAATGTAGGAGTGCCTTGAGGTAGGTATGCACTAGATGGGGCCACTGAATATGGATGGCTGTGAGGGATTTGCTGATAGAGACTGTACATTGTTTGGGCAGCTGTTGTTAGGATAAACCATGGATAGAAATAAAAAACTACATGCAAATATAACCAATAACAGAAAAATAGTAGAACACACAAAAAAAATGAACACAAGGCACCAAGATTTAACGTGGTTTACCCAATCCCTCGGCTACGTCCACCAAATAGCAAGTCCGATCTTATTACAATCTAGTGATTACAACCTGATTACAATCCGTAATCCCTTACAGCTCAATACCGCCGCAAGAACCAATTTCGTATCACAACATTATAAAAATACCCAACCCTAAGCCCTTTTATACAAGTATTAAACCGCTTTAGGGTTATAACATGTCGGCCATATGTTGGCTACTGCCCAAAAAAAAGTTTTCAGGGTGATGCCCCGAACCCCACTATTTATGAAGTATGTACAGTACTTTCCTTATCAGTCACCACAATCTAACAATCTCCCACTTGGGGACTGATCAGGCTCCATACTAAACAACAATCTCCCACTTGGAGACTGATCCTATAGCAATACCACTACCACATGGGGCTTCCACTGGATCAAACCATCCTGGACTCTACTATTTTTTTATTCATGTTCAGTCTAAAAGACCAACCGAAGCTGAAGAGGAGTTCAGCTTCTCCCTTGTTACAACCTTTGTCAACATATCTGCTGGATTGTCATTGGTATGGATCTTCTCCAAATTTAATTGTCCATCCTCCAAAATTGACCGAATGAAATGCTACCACAACTGTATGTGTTTGGTCTTAGAATGCAGAGCTGAATGGCACTCTGACTATTTGTGAACAAATAATTATCCTTCTGAGGATGTTCCAATTCTTCCAAGAAGAACTGAAGCCATATCATCTCTTTGGTTGCCTCTGTAGCAGCAACATATTCTGCCTCTGTAGTGGAGAGAGCATTAATCTTCTGTAACCTAGAAACCCAGCTCACGGCTGCCCCACCAATAGTAAAGACATAACCTGTAGTACTCCACCTGGTATCAATATCCTCAGCCAAATCTGAGTCAACATAGCCCTGTAAATCAGTAGTAGAGCCCCCAAAGTGTAAACACTTATTGGATGTTCCTCTCAAATATCTGAGAATCCACTTGACAGCATTCCAATGCTCAAATCCTGGATGACTCATATACCTGCTAATGACTCCCACTGCATGTGCAATATCTAGCCTAGTGCATACCATAGCATACATCAAACTTCCTACAACTGAAGCATAGGGTACCTTGGACATCTTATCCTCCTCTTCCTGTGTCTTGGGACACATCTCCTTAGTCAATTTCAAATGACCAGGTAAAGGTGTGCTGACAGCTTTAGCATTCTCCATAGAGAAACGTTGCAACACCTTCTCAACATAATCAGCTTGAGATAGCGTCAATGTTCTATTCTTCCTATCTCTACAAATATTCATACCAAGGATTTGTTTTTCTGCCCCCAAATCGTTCGTAGAAAATGCATGTGATAATAGGCATTTTAGCCCCTTAATATGATGCATGTTAGACCCAGCTATAAGCATATCATCAACATATAGACATAAAATAATGTAGCTATCATCATCCAACCTCTTAAAATAAACACAATAATCTGAATGACAGCTGCTATATCCATGCTCATGCATAAAACTGTCAAATTTCAGATACCATTGCCGAGGTGCTTGCTTCAAGCCATATAAACTTTTCTTCAATTTGCACACTAAGTTCTCCTTACCTTTGACCTCAAAACCCTGTGGCTGAGCCATATATATTTCTTCATCCAAATCACCATGAAGAAAGGTTGTTTTAACATCCATCTGCTCTAAATGCAAATCTTCAGTAGCAACAAGACTTAAAACAATATGAATAGAAGTCATTTTAACAACAGGAGAAAATATCTCATCAAAATCAATGCCTTTTTTCTGTGCAAATCCTTTTACAACTAACCTGGCCTTAAATATTTTCTTACCTCCTTCCTCTTCTTTCAACCTATAAACCCATTTATTCTGTAAAGCCTTTTTACCTACAGGCAACTTGCACAAATCCCATGTCTTATTTTTCAGCAAAGAGTCCATTTCATCTTTCATTGCAGACTCCCACTGAATCTTAGTATCCACCTGCACAGCTTTATCATAACTTTCAGGTTCACCAGCATCAGTAAGTAAAATAGAATACAAAGAGGGAGAAAACCTTTGTGGAGGTCTAATTTGCCTTGTTGACCGTCTAACATTTACTGGTGTGTGTGGTATTTGTTGTTGCAGTTGTTGCACATCATGAGGAATGGCTGGAACATCAGCTTTTGGAGTATCATCCAGCACTACATAATCATCTTCTTTCTTCTCGTGTTGCTGCAATAGATCTTTGTACAACACTTTCTCATTGAATATGACATCCCAACTTCTAATAATTTTAAGATTTTCAAAATCCCAAAGCCTATAACCAAATTCATTAATGCCATATCCAACAAAGACACATTTCTTTGATTTAGCCTCTAGCTTGGTTCTATTTTCAGAGTCTATATGAGCAAAAGCTTCACAACCGAAGGTCTTGAGAAAAGAATAACTCACCTTCTTACCAATCCATGCTTCCTCTGGAATACCACAGCCCAAAGGAGTAGAGGGACCTCTATTAATCAAATATACTACAGCATTGACAGCCTTTGCACACATGTGTAAGGGAAACCCAGCATGCAACCTCATGCTCCTTGCACGCTCCATTATAGTCCTGTTCATGTGTTCAGCCACTCCATTTTCCTGTGGAGTCCTTGGAATAGTTTTTTGTCTACGAATACCATTAGTGGAGCAATACTCACCACCATTATCAGATCTGAGACATTTTAATTTCTTACCAGTCTCATTTTCAACCAAGCATTTCCATTTCTTAAAAGTTTGAAATACATCAGATTTCTGTGTAAGGAAATAAACCCATACTTTTCTAGTTGCATCATCAATAAATGTAACATAATAATGAGAGCCACCAAGGGAAGATACCTGAGCCGGTCCCCATACATCTGTATGCACAAGCTCTAATTTCTCCTTTTTGTTTTCCTTCCTTGTCTTTACGAAACTCACTCTCTTTTGTTTTCCATACACACAACTTTCATAGAAATCCATATTCACACATTTTAGACTTGGTAAAACTTTCCTTGAATGAATTACTTTCATACCTTTCTCACTCATGTGCCCAAGTCTATTGTGCTACAGCGCTATATCAGAATCTACAACAGCTATTTGTTCTCCCTGCTCAACTGCAGTAATTGTTCCTGAATATTCATTTTTCGTTGAAACAATCAAAGTAGAAGGAACAATATGACCTGTACAAAGATATAAGGTGCCTACTTTCACACCTTTTGCTACTACAAGGGAACCTTTTGAAACCTTCCAATTTTTATCATTAAAAGTAACTACACAACCCTCATCACCAAGTTGCCTTGCTGAAATTAAATTTCTACTTAGTTTTGGAACATGTCTTACCTCATGTAGTAGCCAATGATTCCCATTCTGCAACTTAATCTTTATTTTTCCCTTTCCAACAATTTGACAGGGTTCATTATCCCCAAATAAACAAGCCCAAAATCCCCTTGGACATAATCAATGAAATAACCTCTATGAGGTGTAGCATGAAATGAAGCACCAGAATCTAAAACCCATGAATCATCAACACTCTCTAAAGACAGAAGAAAAGCATCCTCTTCGAATTTGTTACTTACCACATTTGCCTCCTTGTCTCCATTTGATTTATCTCCTTCATTTTTCTTTCGATTCCAGCAATCTTTCTTTTTGTGCCCTGGTTTCCCACAGTACCAGCAATCATTTGGTCCTCTCGATTGAGACCTCCTCCCCTTTGACTTTCCTCTTGATTTCCCATGATTTCCAGAGTTACTTCCTCTTTCAGTCGTTCTGCCCCTGCTTTGTGCATTTAAAGCACTTCCTAATGTAGATCCACCTGAGGATTTTCTACGAGTTTCCTCACTTAAAATAACACCGATCACATCATCATATTTTAGGGTACTAGATCCAGGAATAGAATTACTCACCGCCATTACCAAGCCATTCCAGCTTTCAGGAAAAGAACACAAAATCAAGAGAGCCCTAATTTATTCATCAAAATTGATACCCATAGAAGATAATTGACTAGTAATAGTATTAAACTCATTTAAATGATCTGCAATAGATCCACCTTCTTCCATTTTCATATTAAATAAATGCTTCATGAGAAATACCTTATTTGAAGCAGAGGGATTTTCATACAGTGTCGCTAGGGTTTTCATCAAATCTTCTATCATCTTTGCTTTTGTAATATTAAATGCCATCGATGGTTCCAAGCATAACCGAATGCTTTTGAGTGCCTTTCTGTCCAAAAGATCCCATTCAGCCTCTAACATAGTTCCCTGATTCTTGGCTTTTCCTTCCAATGGCTTCCATAAATCCTTCTGATATAAATAGTCTTCCATTTGCATCTTCCATAACTGGAAGTTCTGCCCATTAAACCTATCAACCCTCAACTTACCCTCATCTATCATTGCTCCCACTCAACTGTGAGACTCCCACTTAACTGTGAGACTTTCCTGCAGAGGATAACTGAAAGACAACCTTGCTCTGATACCACTTGTTAGGATAAACCATGGACAGAAATAAAAAACTACATGCAAATATAACCAATAACAGAAAAATAGTAGAACACACAAAAAAATGAACACAAGGCACCAAGATTTAACGTGGTTCACCCAATCCCTGGGCTACGTCCACCAAACAGCAAGTCCGATCTTATTACAATCCAGTGATTACAACCTGATTACAATCCGTAATCCACTATTTATGAAATATGTACAGTACTTTCCTGATCAGTCACCACAATCTAACAGCTGCATGGTGGATGACAGGTTGCTGAGGGGGAGGTGGCACATATTGCTGCATGTGTTGCGAGGCTTGCTGTTGATATGGGATTTGAGGTTGGGATTGAGGAACTGGCTGTGGGATAAATGGATTGCTTTGTGGGGGTAAGGTATAATATGGTTGTGAGGCTTGGGGAAAGGATCAGGGGGCTTGTGGGGTTTGACCAATATATGTGGGTTGCGCCCCCATTTGGGATGGTATCTGCAAATAATTGGTGGTTGGCTGGGGTGGTGGATTACCTCCCAGGAGTGGCATTGAAAAGTAGTTGGTAATAGGAGGTAATGGATTAGTTGGTGGTGGAGGTGGTGAGAATTGAAAGCTTGGGAATGGAACTAATGGGGTTTGATAGCTTGGTGGCTGGATTTGGAAGCTTGGTAGAGTGGTGGCAAGAGCTAGGGTCACTTGGGAGCTTGGTAGAAAATTGGCAGTAGCTTGTGGGATTTGATAGCTTTGTGGAGTGAAGGTAGTAGCTTATGGATTTGTGGCTGATGGTATTGAGCTCCCAAGACCTAATGGAAATGATGGGATTGTGCTTTGGGTTGTGGTGAACAAGCTGGGGGTAATGAAAGGTTGATTACTTGGCCCCATGGGTGGCATCCCTATTGTATATTGCTGAGGTTGGCCAAAGATGCTAGCACTAATTTGGGAGATGGGTGGATTTGGAAGGCTGGGTTGGGGAGCAGTAGCAACAATAGTGAAGGGGGTGAATGGTGAGGTGTTTTGGGTAAAGGGGGTTTGGAGTGGAGAGGTATGAACCAAGGATGGAGTGGTGGTGGCTGGGTTGGCTTGTGGCATGGAGATTTCAACTTGGGTGGATGATGGTATGTTTGGGTCTGTTGGATCATATGGATTGGCTGGAGGCTCTTCTTTTGGCATATATTGAGGATAATTTGGATCATAAGAGCCTATGGGTGGCAGAAGCTACACAAACAATGGGTGAGATGGATTTGATAATGGAGGGGGTCTTCCAAAGTCAAAGGTTCCTATATCGTCCCTTTGAAAATTAGCCATGATTATCTCTTTGTTCTTGTCTTTAATGGCGTTTACCAATACTGCATTTCTTGGTTGGTTCATGAAAGCTTCAATGTCAGTAGGTGATGCCATAGCTTTTTCTGGGCTGAAGGATGGCTGAGTGCTCAAGGGGGTTGATGTTGTTTGGTCCAAATGATAGGCCTCCATTGTTTCTTTCTTCTTGGCTAAGCGAGTGATGGGTGGCATGAAGATGCAGAATGTTCCTAGGGATGAGATGCAATAAATGCTGGTGGATGCAAAAGGGGGGAAGGCTTTTCTATGAAAATGATTTCCTAGGTTGAGGCAAAGCTATATGAAAAAACCTAAGGAGGATTGGGTTGGGGAATCTAACTTCAAAGATATGTTGCCAAAGCAAAAAAATCTGCTTTCCTATGTGCAAGCTTGGTGGTGATTGTGTCAACTTAAGGATAGACTGATGATTCTTTAGGAAGAACACAGGATTGACCACTTGTGGATCCCAACCTTTAGCTCAAGGTGATGAGGGATAACAAGTGACAAAGCTAGATTACCCTAGACAAAGCTCTGTCAAAGGGATAACTTTGGTGAGATTGGTGGATTTGGAAGATTTTAGGAATGGCAAACTTTTTGCAAGGTGACAACAAATTTGAAGGCTTAGATGTGCAGTTTTTTGGATTTCTGGCTAGATGGTTTGATTCTAAATGAGATGGATGAGCTAATAATCCTTACAGGGATAACCTAAGATGGCTAGCTTTTCTAAAAAGATGACTCTAAAGTGAAGCTTATCCAAGAAGATGGGGAGAAACAAGGGTGTTTAATCATAGAAATCATGCCTAGTTGGTAAGGCATAAGAAGGATTAACTCCTGGACGTTGGCTAAATTTGATGGTGCGCTCTAACCAGGCCTCTTGAAGTGCTTCGTCGGTAGCTTTGTCCTCTGCTTTGTGGAATTTGGCAATTTGTGGGCTTGGTGTTATTTCTTTTCTCTTGGTTGAAAGTTCTTGGTATGCTAGAGATGGCTTGAGTTTGACCTTGTGAAACTTCTGTTTGGGTTTGGGTTGTTCCGACATAAATTCCTAAATTTTCTTAGCTTTGAGAGATCTCAGTTGTTTTTCTTCAACTTGTTCAACTTCTAAAATAGGCAGTGAGTACGCTAAGTGTGCCCTAAGCTAGGATTAACCAAGTTTGGCAAACATTCATTCAATAAGTAAAATAAAAACAAGCAATATATAGGAACACCCAAATAGAAGTTTGTGGTTCTCGTATTGTGATACTCGCGCTGAGGAGTGTGTATGTTCTACAAATGTTTCAATCAGTCACTCCAAACACATTAACACCCTAAATGGTTTTCTGCAAGGCTAACAGTTGGTTTAGCTAGGGAGTCCTCGATATACGCAAGGTACCTGAGGCCCAAATCCGTAGATGAGACCAAAAAGATGTCACACAGTCGAGAGGAGCGATAACCCACTTCTCCTCTTTCACTTCTCAAGGGTATAAAGTTCCTTGAGGCTTAGCCTGAATGAAAAAATCTTGATCCTAAGAGAGGTGTCTTTCGATTCACCTCTTGATTCTTATACTCCATCGAAATGCTAGAGTTGAGGTCGTCCAAGGGGTGATGAAATCCCCAAGCAAGCCTCCTAAAAAGAAACAAGGTTTTGGATCCTAATCTTATGCACCCAAGATGGTCTCGAAAGACGATAAGGGGAGAGAAGACTTGGATGACCTTGGGCTAAAAAACACGCTTGTTCTTTTACCAACTGACTCTTATGTGTGCTAATCTAGACTTTGCAAGCACTCATGTTTAAGAGACAATGTTCAATTCCAACTTGAAGTGCCAAAAAAAGTAAATCGATCAAAGAATGCAAACAATAAGAAGATTTAGGGTCAAAAAAAGCAAACTCGCGTGCCTGGAGGCCCTCCACATCAAGTATCGATTAATTTTCTTTAAGGCATTCAAGATTGAGTGTGAGTTTGTTTTAAGCCCAAAACAAAAGTGTGTGAGATTTGATTTCAAGCACACGCCCAGAGGCTCTCCAGATCAGTTGTTGTTCAATTTTAGTGTCCAAACTTGAAGTGTGATCGATTTAATCTAGAGTTTTGGTCATTTAAGAATTTTGATAAAGTTAAAGCAAATGTTCAAAGACCAAGTGAGTTAGTTAGATTGTGGAACATTTAACACCTTTTTCAAGTAGACCCATCCCCATAAATGGCACTGAGATTGTAACCAATAGTTGAATTGATGGGTGATTAGAAAAGAGGTGAGTCCAAGGAACTACTCAAATTAATTTTTGCAAATTTGCATTTAACTTAACAAAGTTTCTTAATTGTCCAAAAATCAAACTTTGCCCAAATTGCATGCAAAAGAGAAATTTGTTTGTTCTTTTTAGTGCACCAAATGAAGTGTTTGATATTGCAATGGCTAATTGATCCTTGCCATTCAAGATTGGATTTGTTGTTTTAAGCATGCGTTCCAAAGAAAATTGATTTTAATCCATGGCATTCAAAAGTGTGTTTTGAGCAACATTCATTCAATGGAAAATGTGTTTAACCATTCAAGTTCATTTTAGCAACATGCATTCAAAGACAAATGGTTAAACATTCAAATTCATTTTTTAGCAACATGAGAACCTGCAAGAAACATGGTTAGTGGTTCCATATGTGCTCCAACCTGCAATGAGACAAAAAAAAGCAATTTAGTTAGTTACCCAAAATCTTCAAAAATGAGAGCTTAACTATGAGAAAAAAATTTTTAACTTTTTTTACTGTTTTTCCTATGCGTAAAAATGCTTAAAACGGTCTAAATCCTACGAAAATACTAAAAGTCAAATTTTGATTTATACTCTTTTTTTTTTTTTAAACAACAAAGTGCAGAAATAAAGATTTTAAAAGAGAAGTGCAACAGAGATAGGCGAAGATGATAGTTCATCAGGCACAGACACCAAACTGCAGAGATGCTGATCTGTGGAGACGCTAATCTGTCGAGACGATGGCGGCAGCGGAGACGACAGTTCAGGTTGTAGAGACGACAGAGTAGCCGATGGAGGCGCTGATTTGCAGAGACGATAGTCCAGGATGCGTAGACGACAGTCGGAGACACCAAACTACGCAAATGACAATTTGGTTGTGGAGACAACAGAGTAGCTGGCGGAGACAACAGTTTGCAAGTGCAGATGCCAAACTGTGGAGATGACAATGTGCAAAAAAAAAGCTGAAAAATGCTGATTTTTTCCAATTTTTTTTTTTTTTTTTTGTTAACTTTGGATTTTTTTGAGGGTATGTCTTCTTCCTAAGTGCGTTCTTTAACCTGCAAAAATAAGAAAAACACCCTACAACTCACTCAAACAACAAGAAACATTAGATTATTAGAAAAACAACATATAGATAGAAATTGATGATTAAATGACCCATAGTGGGGTTCCATCGGGCGTGCCAAAATGTAGAATAAGATTTAGTATGTGAAGAACATTAATAATAAGAGAAACATTCACAAACTAAAACTAAAATCACATATATGTTTAGATAAAGAAAAGCGAACAAAAAGTGCAAACCTCAAAAGAGAAAACATTCCATGCTTTCTTGATTCTGTAGATGTGTCCTTTTGATGTGGATGTATGCTCAAGATGCTCAAAGCTGCTTCAATGGAGGTGGGTAATGGCAAATTGGTAGCTTTGTGAGCTCTCAATTTGGCATTATAAGAGTAAGATTGATGGCTTTGGTTCTCAAAATAGCATGGTAACTTTAGCTCAAAGATTGTTGATGAAATAGATTGGGAGGGGATTCAATTTATAGGCTAAGGGGTAGAGGGATGGAGGGCTTAGATGCAAGGATGGGGAGATGGTTAAGGAGGGCTAAGATGCACTCAAAGGGGAGCACATGGATTATGTTTTTTTAGCACCAATGGGAAGGTGACACTTGTCACAAGGAGGATGAGTGTGAGAGGGTAGGGTAAAGGGTTGGTTAAAGGCATGATGAGTGGGGTTGAGTATGTAAGAGAGATGTAAGAGGAATGAGTGTGGAAGAGGGAAGAGTGTGAAAGATGGATGTAAGAGTCATGAGTGGGCTTGGAAGAGTTTTTTATGGTTTGTAAGAGCACTCATGACTTGGTGGTTGGGATTTTTGAGGGGAGACTTTGGTTTAGTTTAGGAAAGTCTTAAACTTGTTTAGGGAATGTGAAAACATTAGGGGTTGGATTAGCTTGGGTTTAGGATTAGATTAGGGATGTTAGAGATATGCAAGTGGATGGCATTAATGAGAGTTGGTGAGTTAGTGGCTAAGCTTGGTTAGTATGGGTGGATGGGGTGGATTAGGCTAAATGGAGGATTAGGGATAGGTTAGGGGTTTTTGGATTTGAGGATTTTATTTATCAAATAGATTTATTTAATAAATGGGGGTTTTTGGAATTAGATAGAAGAATAGGATTTAATTGATAAATAATAAGTTTATTTGATTTATCAATTAGGACTATAGATGATTAATTAAATTAATCAGCTAGGGATGTCAAAGGATTAATTAAATAAGAATTTAATTAATGATGTCTTTAGAGATGGCTAAATTAGATTACCAAAGCGGTGTAATCAAATTTAGGTGTCTACAGCTCCTGCATCATAGTGCTTGTTGTGTCCCTTATGCCTCTTCCTCTTTACTAGATGGTGTATCTTCCTATCGATATACTAGACTATCAACCTTTTCTTGTGCACTCTCCTTAGGTACTGAGGACATATACTTCACTATATCCTCAATTTCTTTCCTTACTTCCTCATAATTTTCCTACCATCAAAAGAATTTATCTTCTTTTTTTTGTCAACAAGGACTCAATACCCTTCAAAATTTTGTTGGATTCCTCTTTTGATCCAACATCACATAATTTATTTATGGATGTAATCCTCATATTCAATTCTTTTTCTACTACTCTTCTCTTCCTATTGATCAACCTATTATATAGGCTTTTAGGAATTTTATTCTGAATGCTATCAAATCTCTTATTTCTCAAAATCATGTTTCTTATTATAGCATTCTCTAATTGCCTCCTATCCATACTACTATACATGCTATAAAATTTATTCAACTAAACAAAATTGTCATCATTTATAATCTGCATGTTTAGATTCTCTACCTTCTTTCCTATGGCTATCTTGGCTTCTTGCACATCTTTGTAAATAGGTTTATCTTCTTCATCATCATTTGAGCCATCAGAACTGCTCACTTGAATGGTTTTACTTCTTTTGCCCACCCCACTCCTAGTTTTCTTTACTCTTTTCTTCTCTTGAGGTGTAGCTTCTTGCTTAACCTTCACTAGTATCCTTGACTTCCTTTGTGTAGTAGGTACTTCCACCTCTGACTGCCTTCTTGCTTAATCCTAGCTTTCTTTTATAGGTTGCACTTGTACAACGACTGCATATGGTGCAATGGGAGCTTGCACACATGGATGTGCCACCATTACTTGTAAATATCCTACCATTGCAATAGGTGTTTCTACCAACACTTTTTTCTACTCACTAGCCTTCATCTTCATTGCAATTCCCTTCATCTCATTGAATTCATACCTAGTCATGCTAGATTCATTAAGGATGGAGTCTATCTCTTTCTCTACTTTCTTCTTGCTCTCCTTGCTTTGGAGCTTAGACTCTAAATCCTTAATCTTTCATCATATGTTCCCCATCTAGGACATTTTATGTCCTACTCAGACTCAAGTATGATTTGCGCATACCCTTCAATTAGTTATGTGCTCATCTCATAGCCCATAGGCTCAATGTGTTGAAATATCTTAATGGAAAGAATGCTTCTGAGAGGGGGGGGAGCGGGGGGGTGTGAATCAGAAGTACTAGCTTTTAACCTATTTTTCACAAATCCTTAATAAAATAATATTGAAATGTACATGCATGCATATCAACATTAAGCAATTATGAAAAACAAATGTGCATCACCACATAACACTTGAAATTTTGATAACCTAGAAACCCTCCAGGAATAAGAAGGTAAAAATGGGGTGGGGATGATACCCACAAAATCACTACAATAATAATGTTTGACCACTTCTGATGATCTGCCCTGTTAAAGGCCTACCCCATTAAAGGCTACAACACATTTTTAAATACGACCTTGTTAGAGGATTTACAAATACTTTACATGAAGTGTTACCCTGTTAAAGGATTTAATCACCTATTTAAAGGATCTACAAAATAGCTGTTAAGCTAACCTATCACCATGGGGTTTCCTTTCTAATACAATTGCTAGAGAGTATTAGGTGTAATAAACCTGATAGTTTACAATCCTTTGATTGCTGAATATAGGCACTTGATTTGCTTTCACTAATCTTGATCCTCTGAGATCTGATATTCTTCACTTTGAAAATAGTTTTCCTTGCACACCTTCATCCATTCACATATACAATGAGATTTAGTCTTCCTTATAAAGACATTCGAAGACTTAGGGTTAGATGTAGATCTATGATCTATATTGAATCTCTATTTCCAGCTCATTCCTTGCAATTTATTATTGGTTGCATGCCTTCTTCATTTTTCTTATTGGCTACATGTAGATTGCATAGGAAATACAAAAGATTAGATCTAATTATTTTAATCCTTCAAGATTTTTCATATGTCGGCCATGAAAATGGTTTACATCTAAATTAGTGAGGTTACAAACTCATATGTTTATTTTGTGTTACTCGGCACTTACTGATTCTAGATGCTCGACACTTATAACAAACTAGCTTACTCGGCTCCTGCTGCATTTCTATATTGCTCCATATTGTCTATGACTCGGCACTCAAACATCACTTAGCACCTATATCATGCTTGGTGCTTGAAGTCATTTGGCACTTGATTCTCACTCGACACCTTTTGGTTTTCCTGACTCGGCACATATTGTGGCTCGGCATACATAGTGTGCTTGGCTCCAATGTAGAAAATGGTTAAGTGTGATGGCACTCAAATGTCAAAACCATTCTAAGACTAACACAATGAACTTTACTCTACGTATCACTACTTCCATGCAAGTGTTATTAGTTTCCACCATGAAGCATAAATCATCCTTATATTTCTCTACCATAAAGGGAGGTATCCTATTCCTCAACTTCATCTTAGATTGAAAATTATTCATCATCTTGTCAATATTAATGTCTTTGATATTCTTAGGTTTGGATTTGTAGCTTTGAGTTATAATCTTCATTTCACACTTATTTCTATCCCAATTTATCACTCTGGAAAACTTCCTTGTAACATAGAAGAACAAATGAGTCAGTAGGGACAAAAATCTAAATACCGCGGTCTTTGTTTTCTTTATTTTTATAATATTATCCAATAGATGTACTTTGACAATGTCACACAAATTTACTTTTCTCCTTTCAATGGCCATCACATATGATGTATGAAGGAATCCAGATGGTATAGAGTTTACCCTTGATCCATGGTTAAACTTGTACCCTAAGATTTTGATCTACAATTTGACTCCTTTATTATAAATAGGATCAACCCTCATATTCCTTTCATCAAACTTCATTTTTAGGTTTGTCTCCACTAATTTCTTGATGCTTTTCTCATTAACAAGATTACAACTTTCATTGCTAAATCATGTGACCTTGTGGATTAGGTCATTATCAATGACAATCTGCACATCACTTAACTAGAATATATCATCATGTATTCTACTCAATAATTCAAGTCCACTCATGATTTTTGAATTCTATGTAGAAAATATACTTGACCAAATTCAAATATTCAAGGTGTACATACTTAGACTTCAGGGATAATTCAATATTACATGACTCCTAAGTCCTTGAGAATCTCTTCATCACCTATACTCTCAATTTTTCAATGTATATAATTACTTATACCTTCTACATGTAACACATTTTTTGAAACTTGAGAAAATGCACCTACAAGATCATATAGTAAATAAAAAAATGGATGTTTCTTGAACTCATATCTTGTTCTATCACTAACATCATACAATCTTTGATTGGCCATTCCTTTATAATTGTAAATGCTTCTAGAAATTGGATTCAATACTCTATAAGAAACCTCAAATTCATGATTTTAGGGCTTCTACAACTTTTGACTTCACAAACTTTCTTCTCACTTCAATTGTTATCAAATTGATCTTCAATTCACTCAAGACACTTTGCATGAAAAAATGGTACATCAAATCATGTTTGTGATCCTTAAATAATTTCAAATCACACTACATAATAAATGTGCATCTACCACAAACTCAAAATACTATCTCTATCTATCAGTGACCTTGTTCTTACAATTCCCACTTACTACAATTACATCAAGACTTGTGTATTGAAGCATAGCTTCCTTTCTATGTCATCTACCTCTTGTTAGTTGCACAATCACTAATTCACTCCTTAACATCAATTCTGACCACTAATGCTCTTCTACTTTTGTAATAGCTTAATTCAGACAAGTTGAGCCACAAAAAATCTGTGACTTCAACTTTGCATCATGTGCATCAAAGAATTGCACATCTAACACTGAATGTGAATTCTCTAGATTACAATCCTTCAATAAATGCTTCTTTGAATTCATCAACATGCTCTTTAGCTACCTCTTTTTGACTGTTATCACTTTCGTTCTCATTCCTTCTATTATCTCTGTTATTTTTCATTCTATGATTAGGGTTCCTGTTAATATTTATTTTGTCCATTCTACATAATTTTGTTGTGTGTCCAAAGTTATTGCATAACTAACATATAGGTGCATTTCTCCTCTGATTGTTTCCATTCTAACTTTAAGGTGCTCTACAATTTCTTGCAATATATCTAGGATTGTTACATTTGTAACAAACAAACTACTTTCTATCACCATCATGTTTCTCTCCATCATTAGATCTTCTCTGAGATCTACTTCTTCCATTACCTGTAGGGTTAGTATTCCTAAACATTTTACTATTCTTATTATCATCAAACTTAGGTTTCTTACATTCTACTACCTTATGTCCATAACCATGACAATTATAATAATAGAAATTCATAATAGGTTTAAAAGACTTACTTGTGTAATATCTCTTCATGTGTCTAGCTTCATTACATATGTAGCATCTTCATCTAAATTCATGTCTTACCTCTTTGCATGAATCATCTTGCTTAGGTTCTTCAACTTATTCTATTATTCTAGCTTCAACAAATTTCTTTGTTAATTCAATTCTCTCAACTTCATCAGACCATTTAAACTTTTCTTTAGTAATTTCTACTATAGAATCTAGTTCTATCCTAATCTCATCTTTCTTTTTTGACTTCTCTTCAAGAAGATATCCAAGGCCTATCTTGTCATAAGAAGGTCTTTGATGAAATTTTTGTTCATCAATTTTCTCCAAACTTGTGTAAAGTTTCTCTAACTGTTGTTTAGCTTGTGTCAACTCTTCTTTCACAATGATGTTGTATTTTTCCAACTTTGCATGATCTATCTTAATAGAATCTAACTTAGATGTCACTTGACTTACCTAGGATCTAAGGTGTGTATTTTTAGATTTTAAATTAGGTTCACTTTTATTGCCACTAGTCTTAAAACTCAATTTTAGTTCAATAATTTCAACTCATGTTTCAAGATCTCATTCTCTTTTTTGAGATTTTTTGTATCATCATTAGCACTAATATACACAAAAGGTCCCTTGCTAGATTTAAGAACATCAATTTCATCTTTTAGTTTTTCAATGTAAAATTTTGCATCTTTGTATCTATCTTTCAAGTTATCTATCTCTTCAATAAGAAGGTCAATCTATTCAAGGGCTTCTTCAAGATTCTTCTTCTAATGATCCATTTTCAATTGGGATCTTACTCAATCTATTAATCCTCTTCAAAGTAACTACACTCCGATACCAATTGTTAGAACTAAAAAATATTGAGAAGGGGTGGGGGGGTGGTGAATCAGTATATTACAAACTTTTACCCACAACTAAATAATGTTAATTAATTTATATCTTGCATATGAAAGTAAACCAACAATGTTGAACAATAAACATAACCATTTACGAAGGTAACTCATAACACCATCATTTGTTAACTAGGAAAACCCTAGTGGGGATGATACCCACTAGATGATTTACTAAACAATAGGATCCTCTTAAAGATATTGACCCTATTAGGAGTCTATGAAGTACATATAGTGTCTTGAGTCTTTATTAAAGGACTAGGCTTTATTAGAAGCCTCAATCCTATTAGGAGTTTCTACAACCTTGTTAGGAGTTGGTAGATCAATTACAATGTATGCAAGAAGATCCCACTACCCTAACATGCAATTATATAATTTAGTTCCTTCACAAAATAGATATACATACAATACTTGCTTGCTGTTGTAACTCACACTTTCTCTGATCTTGCATTGGATTTCACATCACAAAAGGATCACAAATGCTTCTCACAATAGTTCACATGTCACATCTAATCATGCAACTTTGATAGTATTTGCACATCACAAACAAGATGGTTACTTATATCTTGCACATTCATAAATTGTTGCTCAGTTGGCTTGCATATCTTCACACACTTGACATAATATAAAATAATATCCATATTGCTAGCTTAACATGACTTAGTAATTATTTTGAAACCAAAATAATTCCTCAAGCCATACAACTCTATTTTCTACTATGTTATGTTATGCAATGTTAAATATCAATACAATTAAACTTACTATAACTTGTTTCGTACTGACCATACAAACATGCACACTGGTACATGTCATCATGACAATGTCACAAACCTTTCATCAATTGTGCATAAGATAAACCTCTATGCAACATCTGTACTGATAAGATCTGTTCATTGTACTGCCATAAATTGTCTAATGCTTAGACAATTTTCTATCTCTGAATGCACGAATGAAATTCTGTGGATATGTTGCCATAAATGATAACCATCAAGACATCTATCTAACCATATTTCCAGTAGAATAAACACCAATAACTTCTTAGAAGGGAGAATAGGTAGAAAAAATCACTTCATGACATCAAGGACATATTTCTTGATGCATTCAACCTACTTGTGTTGATCTTAGATTGGTTTTGACAAGTAAGTGTCAACACACTTAAGCAATTTACTTAGTCAAACTTGTAATGCATGTCAAGTACAACATGTAAATATTAGACCATGCCAAGTTGTAATAAGTACTAAGTCACTCATGTAAGAAATCACTCAAGTGCTGAGTAGAAAGACCATGATGAGTAATTCAAGTGCCAAGTAAATAGTAGATGTCAAATAGTTCAATTGCCAAGTTAGAAGTAGAAATACAATGTATGTCGAGCATCAAAGACTTCATATGTTGAGTGACATAGATTGGACATTTTTTTTGTTATAGCACAAACAACTATGTAAACCATTTTCAAGCTGACCTAAAGATAGATTTCAATATTTTGGAGATAAGGACAAATTTACATGCGGATTCCCTATGCAATAACATGCAACCAATCATAAAATGGGAAGGTTTAAGTGGAAAAATGGATGAATTTTAGTTGTAGATTCATACCTAACCCTAAGCCACCTAAGTCTTCTTAAGAAGGATAAATCCCTAAATGTTATATGGATTAATAAGAGGTGAATGATCAAATTAGAAGAGTGAACAAGATAGTTTGCAGAGCATTCAAGGTGATTTAGTAGTAAGAGTCAATTGCAAAATTAGTTAAGTAAAGAATAGAGGATAGAGAATACAACATTGATACATAAAATTGTGAAGGATCAACCAGAGATTGGATAGAGGTGATCTATTATCAGGAAAGCAAGTGCCAACTATAGGATCTATGCTAAGACATTTTGACAGGTGATTTTAGTTAAATCTCTATATGAAATCCTTTAATAGGGTGATTACTTAATTTTAAGTTGAAGTCCTCTAACCAAGCACACTTCTAACAGGGTTTTTAAATCCTCTAAAAAGGTGGGACTTAATAGTCCTTGTAAGCCTTTAACAAGGCAGCCCTTTGATAGGGCAGATCATGATTGATGATCAAACCATTATAACCTTAATTAGATACACTTTATTGCTATAGTAATAAAGATTTTTAGTTGTCATCCCCACCCCAATTTTGCCTTCTCACTTGGACTATTTTTGGTTAATCATATTTGGTGTTAAGTGTGTGTTTGATTACATGTTTACATGATTGATGCATATTCTTTATATGTTATTTTAGTATAATAATGCATGTGATGTATGAATTGTGAAAGTTTTATGGGTTCAAGTTTAAACTCCTAATTCAACCTACCCCCCCTCTCAGAAGTTTACTCCTTTCTTACTTGTAATTCCAAAAATTGGTATCATAGCCTTGTTCTTTGATAGATAAGTAGAGGAAAGATCTTGAAATGGAAGTCTACAAATTGGGAAAGACTATTAAGAACCAGGAGATTGAAATACATCTTATACTACATCAACTGAATGAAGCTAGAGATGCTTTAAAGAGTTCCTTGAAGAGAAGGAAAGAAATTTCTATTGTGGAGAATGACATACTATACAAAGAGATAGACACACACAAGCTATTTTCATATGGTAACTCCAGTGAATTTGATGTAGTAGTTGTAGATCTAATGGAAAAGAACAAAATTCAAGTTGAAGAAATCAAAAATCTCAAGTTGGAGCAAGAATCACAAGCTATACTACTATGTGAGGTGACTGAACAAAAGAAGAAAGCCATGGAAGACAAATCCATGATTGAAGAAGACAAAAGAATTCTGGCTACTCTAAGTCAAATGATGAATGCCAACTATGAACTGAATGTCAAGGACATTAAGATAACTACATTGAAGTTATAGAATGAACAATTGCAAAGTGACCTAAAAAGAGAAAAGGAATTTTTTGAAAGTTTCAACAAGCCAAATGAAGCCATCAAATATTTTGAGCAATTAATGAAATCCCCTAGATCCAACAGAGGTACATCAAGATTGGGCTACATAAGCACTGAAGAAGGAGAATCATCCAAAGTTGCTCAAGAAAGGAACAACAAAGGTATGAACTCCAAACCTACTTGTCATAATTGTGGAAAGAAAGGACATACTACCAATATATGCAGGACCAACAATACAAATTAGAATGTCAAGCCTAAGAACATGGCTCATTGTCATAAGTGCAACAAACAAGGTCATCATGCATATGAATGTAGAACCAAGACCAAGCAAAAATAAAAATTTGAAGGATATTGCTACAATTGTTAGAAGTATGGACATAGAGCTTTTGATTTTGGATCAAAATCCATGTGGTCATCAAATAGGTAAGAAAAGGTAAGAAACAATGGCAAAAATTATAATTGGGATTACAAAACAAGACATAGCTATCATTATTGTCAAGAATATGGACATATTCCTAAGAATTGTATTAGAACACACTTTAGTGGTAATTACAAAAGGTCGTTGAGTCAAACCACATGCTTTAGCTATATGAAGATTGGTCACATTAGCAAGCATTGTCCAACTAGGTCAAATGCACCAAGTTGTGAATTTGATAAAGGCAAAGGCAAGGCAAATGTTGAATACATCAGAAATTAGATGACTAAGACATGGAAAAAGAAAGATACTTGTAGCACATAAAATGCAAAAGAGATCACTTCACCCAATGGGTCAGGTGATAACACCTCATCAAATTGAACAATCAAGAGGTATGTGGGACTGATATTTAAAGTGTTATATCATACATCAGTTCCAAAAGAAGTTAGTACTAAAAGGACTACATTAACATGAATCAAGATGCAAGATGTTGAAAATTCAAGATTAAATCTTTAAGTTTTCATGTTGTTACTGAGCATGGAAAGTTTTGAATGGATGTCGAGTGGAATGCTAGTTAATGTTGAGCTAGAAACTTGGTTAGTTGATGCCAAATTCATAGTAGTTATTGAGTGATGGTAATATTAATGGATGTTGAATGATTCTAAAATCAAGTTGATGCTGAGTTAATAGTTGTACAAGCACTAAGCATTAAAATGCAAAGGTTTTGAAGGGTATATGGTCATTTCTCACTCATTCTTCATCATTTCAAATTTGAGCAAGAGAAAACAGAGCAAAAGGTGACTTAGAAACTTGTTTGACATGTTTGCAAAGATTTTCGTGATGATCTCACACTAGCATACAAATTTTACAAGGTATTTATCACAAGTCAAGCTACATAGTTTTACTTTCACAAAACCCTAGTTTGACAAATGGCATATAGTTCAAGGAATGTAGAAGGAAAAGAGGTTTTAAATTCTTATCTTGTTAGTAACGAGGTTAAACAACCCATATTCAAGGTCATCCCTGGCATAGCGTATAAACAAGATCCCTCTGGTGCACTATCAATGATCTTGTTAAATGTTATTATGGTTCAAGATGTAAGGAAATGTTGCAATTGTAAAATTGGTAGCATTGGGGACTTAGAAATCAAAGAAGCTTATGATAGATTATATGATAATAGTATTCTAAAAGAAGAATATAAAATAGTTGAGAGAAAGGGTTTGAACCGTTCCCTAGATTTTCCTAGTGTTTTCAAGACTGAATGGATTAGAATTGTGTTAAACTGAATACATGATGGATCCTTATGGCTAGAAGGTTGAATGATTTAGATATTAAAAAGGATAATTCATAGGGTTACTAGCTACCCAACCCTAGATCAGCCCAAGACTTTGAGGAGTGACTCCAAGGAAGTGACAGAGAAAAACATAGGGACAAAATGGAACAAAAGAGGCATGACAATTGATATTATCACTGATCCTCTACTAGACTTTGCTATTAGGATAATCTCACACAAATTCTATCAATCTAGCAGATTGAATAGTGAACCCTGTATTGTAGTAGATTTCAGTTATAAAATTGTAAAGAAAGATCATACATATGATTTGGCACAACTTTAGCTACAACAACTGATGGAGAACCTTGGAGCTATAAGGAAAACCAAAAGTGCACAATGCAAGTTTGGTGCAATACTTGCTTGCATATTCTTCTATGTACATAATATTTGTTCCTCCTTTAGCATAGTAAGATGGAAAACAAATAGATCAATAGCAGTGTAGATCAATGAATTCATTGGTTAGATGGGTGAAAATTTTGAAACATTGATGACTAGCTATTTTGAAGATTTTAAGAAATCCATGAAAGAAAGAATGAGGATACTAGTTTCTTTGGTTGAGAAACATTACAATGATATATGTTTTCATGTTGATCTTGACTACATATATGTGCAAGCTGCCACACCAAGGGTCATATGGTTAAGGCCACTTGGATATGAGATTAATGTTGATAAAACATCAACAACAATCACTGCACTTCTAGTGGAGGGCATTGACAAAAGTACAAAGATATTTGGCAACTATGAAATGGTAAAATCAAAAATTAGGTCATGGAGTTGAACATTGCCTCCATACATGAAAAAATATAGGCTAGTTAAGAAGCTAAAGGCTAAATTTGGTGAAGGTGCAACTGAGGAAGAAGATGAAGAGGATGATGAAGAAGAGAAAGAAAAAACACAAGGACCTCTGGCATCAAGCCAAAGCATGGGAGAGGACAAGGAAGAAGAAGTAGAAGGTGCCAAGGAAGAAGAAGCCAAGGAAGCACCCTAACAAGTTGAGCCAAAGAAGAGAAAGACTAAGCCACAACCTATGGCTAAGGCATAGAAAATTGCAAAACCTAGCCTAGCCAAGCCAAGTGCAGCTACCACCAGAGTGAGAACACATGCCACAACACAAAATGCAAAGGAGAAATCCAAACAAATAGAGTAAGGAGGGCAAATGTAGAAGAAGCAAAGAAGAAAATATTTTGCATAGTTGGATTTAGATGAAGAAAGAATTGAATCATATGACATAAGCCAATTCAAAGTGGTAAGTCACAAACCACTTTTTGATATTGAAAACTTATGTGAAAATGTCAAGAATAATGCAGATTTGTCTAGTTTTAAGCATATTGATTTTGAGAAACTTGAGAAAGAAGAACATAAGTTAGTAGAAGAAGCCCTATATGCATCTAAATTTAAGACTACACCATTAGAATTTTCTAACTCAATACCCAAGAAATTATATAATTTAATTGAGCAAAAATGACACTATTGTTTAAATTTGGAAAAACAAATATTGACAAAAGGGAAGATTGCTAAGGTTGCTAAGAAATATGGAGTTAGGTTTACACCTAAGTATAGAGCCTTCAACATTCTACAAAACAATATTGAAGATGTGGTCAAGAGATCCACCTAAATATGGGAACTTATATATGGGTTGACCACTGTAAAGTAAGGAGAAGGTGACCCTTTTGAGGGAAAAGATGATGATAAAGATTAAGATGACAAAGAAGATGAAGACAAACAAGAAGATGATAAGAAAGATGATACAATGGGGGAGGAAACTAAAAAAAAAACTAATGACAAGGAAACAACTGAACAACAACAAGATGAATAGAGTGTGCAGGACACACAAGTGCCAAGTGTTAGTCCCCCACATGACAGAGTCAAGTCAACTGAGACTATTATTGTCAAGGATATTCTTGATGCTTTAGCTCAAAACATCAATCCACTAACTGCAGATGATGAAGAAAATATTGGACCAGCCTACACTACAAGCAATGTTAAGTGAAAAATCTAGTCTCAAGTGGTTAGTATAGATGAGCTCAAAAAGGTAGTAACTGATATCATAAGGGACAAGGTGAATCCAAAAGAACCACCTTTTTCCATCCTTTTAGTTACTCAAGTGCAACCTTTAATTCAAACTACATTAGATACATCTACTAAGGTTGATACACTTGTCACAACTGAGCAAATGAAAATTGTAGAAGAAGAAAAAGATACAAATGTATAGTAGGAAATAGGACAGATAGATTCTTCTATACCTAAAGCACAGGGACAAAGTGTTATTCAAGTCATTATGATAGATAAGAGAAAATCTAAAGAAGATGAGAAAACACCTAAGGTAAAGGAGCAAGAAGCCATCCAAGCACTAGTAACTCTACTAACATCTAGCACTTCTCCTTCAAAAGCTCTTTAGAAGTTGAGCACAAAAGCTATACCATTGCAAATCTTAGTGCTAGGCTCAAGCTCTTCAAAATTTGATAAAGTAACTCTCTATGGAGACATCACTCTTTATGAAGAGATAGTTATTCCTAAATTTGACTATGATACAATGACATTTGAGCAAATAAGCATTTTGCAACAAGATTTAGAGAAGAAAAAGCATTAAGAAATGCTTAGGAGAGAGCTAAGGTAGAAGCAAGCACTTCAAGACATTAAAGAAATCTTTTTAGATGCATCTAGCCTACCAACTCCTAAAGAAATAATGACACTACTAGAAGAATTGTTAGATATAGTGGAAAAGGTTAATAATGAAGACATTGACACTAATGCTTTACTTATAGAGTGGTTTGAAAAGAAATTTTGGAACAAGGTAAATGAGAAAATATTTGGTGATATAGCACTAACTCAAGTTGCATTAGAAACAAAGGTTGAGGAATTGAAGAAGATACTTGAGAATATATTCTCATTATATACCAAATTGTGTGACCCTACACTCTTCACCTAAGAAACTAAACATCACATTCTGAGCCTGGAGAGAAATCTCAACATATCAGGTACAAGGCTACCTCTAAAACTTGCTCAGAGTGAGAAGTATTTAAATACATTGCTTCAAACACAAAGTCAATTAGCTATGTTAATAGTAGAAGAGGCTAGCATAAGAGCCAAATTGACATGTATCCAAACATAGCTCACCCCTCACATGGAAATACTACAGAAGGAACTAGGTTATGCAAAAAATCTATTGAAGAAAGACCCCAATCTTTCTACTCTAGATGGCCTAGTACACCTTGATGTCGAGCTTGCTATCCAAATAAAGTTATTAGATGTTGTATGTGACAATTGGGATGCAGCTCTTAAAATCATAATGTAGGTCCATAAATCATTTTTGGACAAACACACTATCCATGTATAGACCATTTGACATAAGTGTTAAAAAGGGGGAGATAGGTAAAAAGGGGAAGAATATCCTATGGAGGAGAATAAAGAAACGGGGAGAAATACAATGCAGCAATAGAAATAGAGCAACATGAAAGAGTATAAGTGCATTGAAGTCAAAGAGTATCAACAAAGACAAATCTACTCAGAATGTAGAAATTTTTTTGGATACAGAACAAACATATTAACTCAAGGGGAGTTATAAATTTTGAGGTGTTACACAAGGAACTAGCCTATGTAAGGACATTTTTGAAGAAAGATCCCCATCTTTCTACACATGAAGGTTGTCACCCTTGTTGCTGAGTTAGACATATAGATAAAATCTTTGGAGGTAGCATGTTGCAATTGGGATGCATCACTAAAGATAATGATGGTCTATAAATCTTTCTTGGACAAACACACAATTTGTGTACAACCCATGAGATAAGCATCAAAAGGGGGAGAATGAATGAAGGGGGAGAAAATGAAAAAAGGGGGAGAATGCATGAACGGTGAGCATAAGTTTTGGGGGAGACCAAACAAAGAAATTAAGTCACCACAATAGATCTACTCAACAACAGTATTCAATTTCAATTCAGAATAGAACAATCAACTCAGGGGGAGTTATAGAATTTTGAGGTATGATTGATCAGTCACAAGTTTTTGCAAAATCTTGAGGTTTTGAAAATTTGTAGTTATGTTAGGTAAAGGATAAAGATTATCTAAGTTATGCTCAAGAGATAAGGATATTCATGCATGACCGAGTATTTTTTCCACTCATGGCAAAGAGGGAGATTGTTAATCTTAGATTGGTTTTTGACATATGAGTGACAATACACTTAAGTCATTTACTTAGTTCATGCCAAACAAGTAATGTATGTCGAGCATAATTTGTCAGATGGAGTATATCAAGGAAAGATATATATAGTATATGTCAAGCAGCTAGTAAGTGTTGAGTCACCCAAGTGCCAAGTAAATAGTATGTGCGGAGTCATTTAAATGCTAAGTGATCAATGGATGTTGAGTCATTCAGAGGCTGAGTTACAACATTGAAGAGATAGTGGATATTGAGAATCAAACACTTCAAGTGTCAAATAAATAGTTTTGGACATAGTTGTTTGTAATGGCACAAACTTCTATGTAAAGCATTTTTTAGCTAACTTAAGGATTGTTTTGCAATTCTAGATGATAAGGAAAAATCTATATTGAGGATCCCTATGTAGTACATGCAACCAATTAGTTGAAGGGATGTTTTGAGTAGCAAGATGGGTGAATCACAATCATTGATTCATACGTAACCCTAAGTCACCTAAGTCTTCTTAAGGAGGAAAAACCCAAAACATTGTATGTATGAAAAAGTGTGGAAGAAGTGAAGAGAGAAGTTTGCATGCACAAACAGAGCATTCATGGTGACTAAGGATTTTTGAATTGAGATATATTGTCGAATTAGTTAGAGAAGAATAGAGGAAAGGGATAGAGGAGATAATTGATATATATTAGATAAGATCAAGTACACATCAAGAAAGAGGTGATCTTTTATCTAGTAGTAGAGTGCTAACTAAAGGATCATTACTAAGACATTCTAACAAGTGAATTAGTTAAATCTCTTAATAGAGTAGTCCTAACATGCTATTGTAAATCCTTTAACAAGTTTCTTACTTCATTGTAAGGAAGTCCTTTAATCAGGCACACTTCTAGCAATGTGTTGGAATCCTTTAACAAGGTAAGATCTAACAATCTTGTAAGCCTTTAATAGGGCATATCTTTCATAGGGTAGATCATAGTTTATGATCAAACATTTTAGCCTTCATTGGATACACTTTATTATTGTAGTACTGGAGATTTGTGGGTGTCATCCTCACCCCAATTTTACTTTCTCATTGGAGCATTTCTAGGTAACCAAATATCTTGTGTCATACATTTGTTGAATGTTATTTTCTTTCATGTTATGGATGAATATGTTTAATAGCTATTTCAATTTACATGCAAATTGTGAGATGGATGTGTGGTAAATTATTTCAAGGGTTAAAGTACTAAAGGAATGATTCACCACCGCCCTCCCCCCCTCAAAGTTTAGTTTCCCTATTGTATTTCCAATAGAAAAATGTGGAATCAATTACATCAGACACTTGTCCCCTATGCACCAATCTAGCTTTGTTATAGATACAAGACTATCGCTAGATTGATAGTGCAAACTAATTGTTTTCAAGTTTTGTTAGTTACAATTATTTCGTAACATGAGTGTCAAGTAGCGGGGTAAGGCAGTCATTGTTCTACCATGGTTTACTCATGTGAATAATGAAAAAGAAAATGAGAAAGCTAAAGTAGATCAATCTGCACAAGATATCAAAGAGGAAGAAAAGATGATAGAATCAGGAGAGACTGAGAAGCCAAAAGAGAAAGATGATATTCAAGATCTTATTTAGTTGTTGAGTGTCATTTCTACTAATCCATTAACTATTACATCTATTCAACAGGAGAAATCAACTAAACCTAGACTAAGTACTAAGGGGAAACAATTATAGATATCACTACCTAGTGCCATTATCCCTTAGTCATAGTTAGTGCCACAAAATATTGATACACTAGAGGCAATAGTTAGTCTAGATGAGGTGATCACATTACCAAAATATGACCTTGACAACATGACCCTAGAGAAAATGAAAAATTTACAAGTTTCATTGAGTCACAAGATAAAGAAAGAGCTACTAAGGTGAGAGTTCAAACAAAAGTAGGTACTCCATGAAATTAAGGAGATTTTTATAAATTCTTTTGATATACATGATGTAAATAAGAAACATCCAATTTTGGATCAATTAGTGTATATAGTTGACAAAGTACATAATGAAGATATAGAGACCAATGGTAAGATGATGAGATGGTCCGAGAAAGGGTTTGAGCACAAAGTAATAGAGAAAGTCTCAATAGAACTTGCAATAAGGCAAGTTAAGATTTCTAATCTTACCACTAGTCTGGAAGGAAGTTTGACAACTATTCATTCTTTTTATATGAAAATTTATGATGTTGATTTCTTCACTATGGAGCATTAACACTCCATTGATCAAATACAAGTAGATTTAAAAGCTTGTACTATTTCATTGAGAAAGAATGCAAAATCAAGCTCACATTCATATAATAAATTAACATTTGATCAAGGAAGATTAGCCAAGATAATGGAAAAAGATGGCATGATTAGAAATGAATTGATTACAATTCAAATCATGTTGCTACCCTAGTTGGAAATAATTCAGAAAGAGCTATTAGTTGCATGAAATCTAGTTAAAAGAGATCTATATCTCTCAATTGTAGATAACTTAATTAATCTAGTTGCCTAGCTAGAAATCTAGATTTAGGTCCTAGAATCAGTAAGAGCTAGATCGAATCAAGGATTAGAGGTGATTTTATCAAATCACAAAATTTTTTTGGACATGTATAAGCTAACCCTTACAAACCCTAACCCATAAAGTGTCACAAAAAAGGGAGAAATCGTCATGACATCAATCATTCATAGGGAAAATTAGATCAAAATAATCAAAGGAAAATAAGACTGAGACGAGTTAGCATCATTGATCACACAAGTATGCAAAGACATGTATATATTTGTATAGAAGAGTCAATTTTTTGGAGAAATAATTACACTCTAGGGGGGAATGCAATTTTTTGTAATTTTGAACGGATTGCTAAGTCATGACAAAGTGTTTTTACCACTAATGTCAAAGGGGGAGATTTTGATATCAAAGCCTTTTTTCCTATTAGTATCCAAGACTTAGTCATTTCCTAGGCAATGTTGGTTGGTCATCACTATGACCGTGCCATCTAGAGAAGGGCGAGCTACATGACTTTTTTATATATATCACTACATGTCAAGCAAGTCAAAGGTTGTCAAGCACCCCAGTAGTGACCAAGCTACTATACATGCTAAGTGAAACATATGGAGGCTGAGTAATGTAAAGTTAACTTATGCCAAGTAATTTAGTATATGTCAAGCCTATAGAAGCAAAGAGACAACATGAATGTTAGTTATGACTGGGTGTCAAGATATTCAATTGCTGAGTAAACTAATTTTGGCATATGTGTTTGTAATGACACAAACACTTATGTAAATAATTTTAACCAACTTCTATGCAAAATTTATGGATTGTAGAGAGGCCCAAGGAGAAAATTACACATTTGGTTAGAAGGCATTAATCCCAAGAAAGAAAAATTAACCAATCAAATAATTAGAAGGGTTAAACGACAAAAGAATGTATTCTAGATCATTGTTCTTGATCTAGAACCTTCCATGATTGTCTATTTAAGAAGGTACCAAACTCTAAACAAGTATATGAGAGAAAGAGTGAGAAGGAATTCAAAGGATGTTTATGAATGTGCAAAATGGCTAAGCACAAAGTGAGGAATGATAATTTTTATAGAGAGATTAGATAGAGCAACCTAGTAGTAATGGGCAGAACATGATAAATAGATAAGAAGATCAAATTTAGACATTGAAGAAAGGAGATCTATAATAAGCTACATAGAGAAAAATGAAGGATTAGATATTGAGACATTCTAACCAGTGTATCAGTTCAAATCTCTTAAGAGAGTAATTTTAGCAGACCTTGTTAAATCTCCTAACAAAGTGCTTACTTCATTTTAAGTGTAAATCCTTTAATCAAGGTAGACTTAATAGTCTTGTATTAATTTTAATCGAGCATACCCCTCATAGGGTAGATCGTCAAAAGTGATCAAATTGTAGCCATAACAAGTGAATTTTTTTGTTGTAGCAGTAAATATTTGTGGGTGTCATCCCCACCCTAGTTTTACCTTCACCTTGGAGGGTTTTTGGGACACCAAAATCTTTGTGTTATGTGTTACTATTTTCATCGATGACATGCATAGTTAGATTCATTTTAGTTTTATAATTCATGATTATATGATATATGATCTAAGATATTAGATAGATTAGGAGTTAATTTAGTTAATCTATTATTTTGTTTAAGAAGCTAAAAGTCATATAGATCATAATTCACCCCCCTCCTCTTAGTATCTTGTTTCCCAATATGATTTCCAACAACATTGTGATAAAACAAGTATAATGTATGTCTAAGAATCCTATGTTACATTCTAAGACAAAAAATATATCTATTAAGTATCATGTTTTGAGAGAGAAAATTGAAGAAAAAGAGTCTAGACTACAATATATCAGCACAAAGGAGCAAATGGTAGACATATTTATAAAGCCTTTGCTAAAGGATAAAGTTGAGTATTTGAGAGGTATGTTTGGGGTTATGCCCTGACCTACTTTGGAGTATATGATGTAGAGATTGCATCAATTTAGTGGTATAGATCACCATTATTCATCTGGACTAGATGTTGGATTCTTCCTCTATGGGGGAGTATTTGTGTTTGAGGTGAGTTATGAAGGAATCTTGGTAGCTGGTATTTAATATTGTCTTTAAACATTTGAGCTTATTTTTGCAATAGAATTGACATAATAACACATTTTTCATTGATGTAAATGGGGGAGATTTGTACATGAAAAATATTCAATGGAGAGAATATTGATGACAATTGAGAAAGTATATCAACAAAGGAGAGTTCTTCCCAAGATTTAGATTCGATTGATGAAGAGGATTTGAAAAGAAAAGGTACAACACTAGAGTTACATGTTTGGTATTCTTGCTACTTAGATTTTTTCATCTATATTTCCATCAATGCCAAATGGGGAGGTTGCTAGCATGGATGCTAATAATATTCATATGGGAGAGTATCTTAACATTGCTAGAGCATTTGGGAGATTGTTGGTATGACTATATGTTGTGTTCATGGTAGTTTTTTTCATTGATGTCATCATACTAGTTATTCTATGAAGATTGATAGAGCATCAACCAAAGTTTGAGATCATGAGGTTTGAGGATTGAAGATGAGGTCAAGATTAGTTGAGGATATGTTCTATAGATTGTTTTGATGATGTGGCTATAAGTGCATGTAGAAAGTTGAAGAATGGTGATAGTTACTAAAGATTTATAAAAGATAGTATATAGATAGAGTTCTCAAGAAGCAATTTTTAGAAATTGGATTATATCTCCTAATAGAGATAGAATCTGGTAGAAGACATCACAATGATGATGTGACTAAGAATAGAAAGTCTAAGTTTGAATGTGTAAATATTTGTGAATACTTTGAGCTAATAGTGTTATGTAATCATAATGAAATGTGTATTTCTTTATCTTAATGAGGTCTTATTATAATTGTAATTGAGAAAGCCTCAAGGATGACTCAATAAATTGATTTGAAGACTTGGTATAAAGGAAAGTTATTTTTTCTTATGTTTAGGTGTGGTATTAAAGTAAGTATATCTAACTGAATTATAAGTGTGAATTACATGTGAGTAAGCGATCTAAGGGATTTGTGCGATGCAATTTTTTGAACTGGGTATTGAGATTTGAGAAGTGTTTGGTATAGAAGGGGCAAGGTGAATGAGAAAAGTGATTATATTTGGTAGAGAGTGCTAGAGGATAGTTTATCATTTGTATTGTTCTAAAAGGAATAAAACTAAGGATTGTTGGATAGTGAGTTCGGTGGTCTTTCCCCTGAAGCTGTTTGGATAGTAGGTGCTTCTACTTTTCACAACTCCTAATAGGGTTGGCACAACTCCTAACATGGATTCAAAGTCTCCTATTGTGGACTGATATATACTAAATGTATTTCATTGATGCCTAATGGGTTCCATCCTCTTGCAAGGAATTGATATATTAGTACATCATTTTGTGGGTACCATCCCTTCCAGGGCTTTCCCTCTGATCAAGGGTTTCTCTAGTCAACAAATCTAGTGTTATTGTGTATGGTTATCTTCTTATGGTTATTGCATTTGATGATTACATGTTTTAGAGTTAATAAGGTTGATAAAAGTTGTTTTGATTGGATAATGTATTCACCCCCCCACCCCCCAAGTTATCTTGGTGGACTTTACTTTCTAACAATAGATTACATCTTTATTTACAATCTTGTAAGCATCTTGAACAACACTGCTTGGGATGTTATTTGTTCTACTTGACTAGTAAACTCACCATCTTTTCACCACTAAAGAAAAAATAAAAATGTAGGAATAGTGTCTTATCATCGATTAACAAATATATACTCAAGTTAGTGTCTTTTTAATTGTTATGATCGATTACATTTTAAAGTATCTTATGAAATCTTTCAATAATTCAATAAATGAATAGCTAACTTTTCAAATTCTTTTCAAAAGCTAACCTAGCATACCATTGCACCATAACTTGCAACTCTATCATTCTATTCTTAAGTATGGGGATTAGTAGATAAGTTTTCTTTTTGTGTGTTCCCCTTAAGTAAGTGTTGTGCTTAGTTTGAAGATGAATATATTGTACCATAAGATGGTGATGTTTCTCTAGAGGAATATACCCATTCCAATTTCTCTTCCTTCTTTTTCCATGTCATCTTCATTTCATTTTTGACATCATCAAGACTCACAAGACTCTTCATTTTTCCTTTCTATAAATGGTTAGGTGACTAGTTCTTGAACTTGTGATATTTTTCTATATGTGGACAATCTTATTGCATTAAAAAATAGTACTAAAAAATAATTTCTAGGATTTTCTCCACCATCTATAAATATGCAATTCTCTATTAAATGTCTATATTTTCTACATTCCCTTCTATAGAAGTTAACAGATTTAACATGTGATGCTACTATCTTAGATCTGCATTCCCCATCTATATGTTCATACTTATTGCATGTGTAACACTAACCATTAAAAGTATTATTGTATATAGTTTTATAATTACACTCATATGTAGCATGTCCATACTTACAAAAATTATAGCAGCAATCTTCAAATGAATTGGATTTATCAACATGCTTTCTTCTATACATATTTATAGTATGGCCTATATTTCCATAGTTGAAACAAGTGATTATTTTAAACCACTTACCTAGATGTTTTTTGGTTTCCCTTAGGCTATGTTGTTTCTTCTTGGATTCATCTGTAGATGTTCTAACAATAATTTTTGCTTCTTGGTCTTTCTAAACAAGACCAATTCTACCATTAAGTCTTCTTTGGTTCTTTAGTTTCTCATCAAGATTTTGCAAGATTTTACTATATTTCTTTATCTTCCCATTTGTATCCTTCTCAATTCGTAGTTCTTTCCTTGAATCTCTCATTTTATTCTTTCATCATGTGATTCTTAGTTACAGTCTCCTTATTTTCCATTGTATTTGCATGAAGGTGTTCAGACATGATATATTTCTCCTAGAATATACTACAAAGTTATTCATCCTTTTCAAGTAATGTATTCTCAATTTTTTTTTTAACATCCTCTACAACTCTCCTAGCTTCTTCAACAACTCTTTTTCCTTCAAGGTCTTCACACATTCTGACTAATTGACTTTCCATTTCTCTTTTTAAGTTGGCCAATTTGTCTTTGAGATTTTGATTCTTTTCCATCAATTCTACAATTACATCTCTAGATTTTTCAAAAATAGAACCTTTAGACAATTGCCAATATAGTCCAAACTCTCATTTAGTCTGTGAATGAGTTCCCTTCTCACAACTATGATTTTTCTCAACTATTTCTATAGCTCTTGAATCATCTCATTAGATATTTCAAATTTCCTTTTATGCTTGTAGCTTTCCACGATTCATAGGTTAGTTCATAGTGTATATCTATCCATTATTGGGGCTATCATGAACTTGGACAGATAATTCTGAATTTGTTGGGTATTTTTATATAAATGGTGTTCCATACCAATTACTTTTACACTAGTGTATTTACCATTTTGTTATGTGCTAAGGCCATGCTATGTGTATTTTTAAAAACAAGTTGAAATCAACACAAATTGAAATGAAACTAAAATACACAATGCTAACAATCTTAAGAATATTAGAATAGCAAAATCTTTGTCAAAAGGAAGAATAAAAAATGCTAACAATGTACATTAATTCAATCCAAGACTTGGATTCTAAAATAAAGTAAAATAAAATATAACTTTAAAATTAAAAAGCCTAATTACAACAAACAAGACACATGAAATATATAAAATAGAATAATTCTAAAAGCAATAACATCATCTATTTTTATTGTATTGGTAATAAATTCAATCTATGATAGACTCATTAAAAAAAATCAACTTCACCAAAAAACTAAAAGTTCATTAACATACTTTTTTATTATAATTTTTAAAAAAATTTAAAAACCTTTATATTCATCTTTTATGTTTATAATTTTATTAATTTTCAAACTTTTATGTACACAAATTATCACAGATTCTTTAATTTTGTTTACATTTTCGCAATGTCAATCCATTTAGTCTAATTTTCTAGGTAATTTTTTATTCAAAAGAATATCTCTCATTTCTGTTGGATTTTTTTCAAAATACAATATATTAACAATAATAAATTTCGATTGGCTGTAATAAAAACAGAGCTGCTGTCATAATTCTCTGACAGGAACTAAAAATACAAATAAAAATTCAATCTCCAGCAACTATTTGAAGATCTTTAACTATTATATGACATATAAACCTAAGTCATAAAAGTTAGATCCACAAAGAACACGGCATAATTAAGATTAAAGAAGTGCCTGTAAAGGCCACTGCTGAAACGTATAGCATACTAGCACACATGTAGGCCAGATAGTGTTGGTGTATGCACTGGGACGTATTCATGGAGGAGAGACAAGGCTGTCAGAGAAAGGTGCACTTACAGACAGTGGGGCATCTAATGTAGGACATACCCCACAAAATATGAGTCCAACAAACTACTGAATTAAGCTGCCCAACTGCAAGTTCCTGAGCTGTAAACATGGATATGCTTGGAGTACCGGCAAGGTTGATACATAAGCCAATGGTCCTCTATCAAAGGACCACAAGCTTGTAAGAGATGCCCAATCTGCAATAAGGGGGATCCACCCCAGCACACAATGAAACATCTAACCAGAAATCCTATTATCTACATGATTTTAACTTTAGTATTTTTTCTTAAGAGATTGTTAGTTCTCTCAAACCATAACCTTTATAAAGAGAAGCTGATCAGGTAATAACGGTTCAAGAAACTAACAATCTAGAACATTACATTTTCAAAGTGGTGTTTGTGATAAGTTTATCTTTCTGCCTTGCAAAAGTATAATTTTTCAGAAATCGGGATTTGTCAGTAAGAACATTTTAGAACTCAATTGTGTGTATTTTGTATCAGATTGCAGTTACAGAAAATGAGAGTAAATACGAGACAATATGTTTAAAACAGAAGGAGGGGACAAGTCGATTAATCATGTTTGGTAATCCATCATAAAAAGGAGTAAAGATGTGGATTGGAGTTCTTATGGACCATTTTTTACATTCTCGATGTTGAGATTCTTCTAGATCTATTATATTCCATCTACATTTTTCTTCTATGCTTATTAGTGAATCATTGAATGTGTTATATTTGTCTTGACACCCTCTTTCTTTTATAAGTATTGTTTACAATCTATATCTTTATCACCTTCTTTTTGATGATGCATCACTATGCATATTTAAAAATTTATACAAAAATACATGTCATTGAATCTATAAGCACTCTTATTTATTATCAATTTAGTATATAGGAAACATGCATACACAACCATTTATTATTGCTGATTGAACTCTAAAAATATACTTTTTAATGTAATAATATGTTTGAATATTACTTATGAAATGTGGAACAATGAGATTGCATATAAAACTACATCATTGAATATTAATAAAATTAGACATTTTCACACACTATGTCATAATTGGCCTACTTTACAATACATATTTTGTAGAGTAAAAATCAAGATCACAAGATCACACTTAAAGCCACATATATAGATATAGATATTGATATAGATATGTACATAGATATAGATATAGATATAGATATAGGTATGCTACACAGACACAAACACACACACCTAATCCTAGGGAAATTAGTTTAGAGAATGTTCTAAGCAACTAAAAAAAATGTTCACTAAAAAACCTACATTTTAAAAATAATTAATGGTTCTTGAAAGATCAAAGTGAGTAAGTGATGGATCACAAGCATGTGACTTGAAATCCCAGATCTATTATTTGATAAATACTTACTTTCTTGAATTTGGTTCTATATTTGACATTTCAGATATAATTTTACTCCCTCTATGAGCTATAGGATATTGACCATCATGATACACTTGACAAGGCACACTAAAATATGAAAGGCCTGAAATCTTTTCCTTCCTAGCCAATAAAGTGTTTTCATATCGATATAGTACGGAAGAAAGATAATGATTTAAGAGAGGAAAATAATACCATCTTTCATGAATGCTGGAATTCTAACAAGAGTTGTTAATTTGGCCTTGGCTTTTTCCTTTAAATTTGGAATGGTCATCAGATTTATCTTAGGACATTGAAATATGTTGAATATGAAAAATTCTATAAGGAAAATCTTGAATTGGTCCATCTCTCAACTATTGTTGAATAGTAAGAAAAACCATAGTTCACATGACCATACAAAAACATCAAATCTAAATACCACATAAAATAGCCTTGAAGAAATAATAAATTCAAAGTTCAAGAGCTTATAAAATGTAAAGGGACACTCTTCCAAAGGAAATTTCCTACTCTAAATCAAATAGATCCATTACAATGATTCTAAATGCATGTATTTAGTAATACACAACATCCTATTTGTATAATTTATATCATTCCTAGGCTTTTTCACTAGGATTAAAAAATAGTACAAAAATCAAAAAGACCTTGTTGAAAAGGATTGTTCCTTGTTCCCACCCTCGATACCCAAATGTATCATAGAATTTTGTTTGATATAATTAATTATAAAGAATCCCATATGTAGATTGGCACAAATAAATTCATGTTACCTGAGTCATAGAGCATCTTGTATTTTACAATATTTTCATCAACCCATAGTTGGCCCCATAATGAATTTCTATAAAATAACATAGGTGTTACCAACAAGGCTTGGAAATGTATTCTCACCCAATAAAATCTAATGCATCTAATAAATTGACATGAAATTATCTAGAGAGGATCAACTTGAGAAATTTATATCCCAACCAATTGTGTCTACAGTTTTCAATTTTGATAAGAAATATTCCATATAGTCCTCCAATGATTCACCCTCTTTTCATTCTTTTTAATATATCAAGTCCACCCATATTCCCTTCCCTACAATTATCTTTATATTGTTAAAGTAATTTCTCCTTCATGGATGCCCACTTAACCATTTCAAAAAAATTCTTAAATCCAATAAAAACTTGTAAGGTCTAGAGTCCTTAAGGGTCATATGTAGTAGCTTCAATCTATGTGCATTTAAAGTATAATTATTTGTTCACTACAAGATATTAAACTCAAAGATAAAGGTGTTGGGTTCTTATATAATGATTACATGAAAATCTAGAAGAGTAGAGGGTGCTATATTAAAATATATATAATTTCATTGGTTAACTATGAGAAAGTGAAAATTAGTGATTACAAATTGTCCTCCGTATTCATTATTATTTGAATCTTTTATTGGCTTTAAGTGAGGAATGTCAAAATGAATGAGAACTAGCTTGTGAGAATGGAGAGGATGATGAAGAACAATTTTGATATTGTGTTTATTCTAGGGTTCTTATACCTATTGAAGGAAGGTACCTTCGAAGAGGGTCTTGTCTTTATATAAAAAAAAAAGTCTCTTCTTCTTCTAGTTGATTAACTCTTTGGAAATGAGGAGTTTGGATTTTTGTTCGATCGCTAATGATCCTAGAGATTGAAAATAGTGAACTACATTACAACAAAGCATGGAAAACTATTAATTAAATAACTCATTTCACATCTTGACACCGTTCCAATTATGACATTAAAAAGTAATTTTATCTATATTAAATTGTGATCTATCTATTTAAGTAACTCTGAATCTCAAAGAAGCGATATGTAACTAAGAAACCTTTATATCATATATGTTATGTATTTAACTATCAATCCAATAAGATGAGCTTGAATTGGGTCAAAATTATGTTTCCCATTACGTAAATTTATGTTTTTATCATTTTTTAATTTGAAGAGTAATTGTAATGAAACTAAAAATAGAATCCTTACCAAGATAATTTGGTAATATTCAATAGTGAACTAAAATAACAAGTTCAACTACTTTTTAAGTAACTCAAGAATATATAAGAACATTTTTTTATGTACAAACTTAATACAATAACTATATTAACACTCTACAATTACTAAATTACAATAATAAAACTAACACACACACACACACACACACATTTTATGGAGCTGAAGATGACTTAGCGAACCAACATGGAGGTGCTACAAGAAATGTTAGAATTCAAAGTGTCACATACAATGCATATTTATTTAATTTAATCACATCAACCATGTAATCTCAAGCATATAGATATATTATCATCAAAATAATCAATTATTCTAGATAAGCATAGAAAATTCTAACTAAAGTCAGTGAAACCTGTTTAAAAGAGACAATCCCTAGACTCGTCAAATGACAAGGCCATATCTCTGGTGAGGCTTTCAAATTGGGTAGCCAAGTACCCATACAAAAAAAGAAAATACCCATTCAAATTGAGTAGCCAAGTACCCATACAAACAAAGAATGACAACATTAGAAATTTGCCTCATGGGTAAAAGCACAAATGTATATCACCATTTTGTAAAGAAAAAGGCTAACAAAAGTATAACTGTTCACATTTAGTGACATAAAATTGGTATTATTATTTTGAATTTGAAAATGAAGTAAACTAATGAAATATGTAGAAATGGATGAAGTTTAAGATTATAATTTTTAATAATTATTTGGAATAAGAATTGATACATTTTCCTAATTTGTATACATGATTTTTTAGCTATTGAAAAATGCTAAAAGTTAGAGGTCTAGTTCCCACCACAAAATTATATGGAAATAAAATTATTTAACTTTGATCTTAGACTATGTTATAGATACCATACATAGCTAGAACTTTCAATAATAAAAATTGGCTTTAGACCTATATTTTCTCTTTTATAATGATTCAAATTTCAACTCACCTAAAATTGATAGTTTTCATCTTCCACCACATTTTTCAAAACAAATCTATTCTAAAAAGGACAAAAATTATTTATTCTAGAAGAGGACTCTCTCCTCTATAATGTCATATAATTTTTAAATTTTTTTGATATGATTTAATAATTTTTTCTTTGTTAAAATTAACATCTTTTTCAGTGTTAAAAGATGTGTTTCTAGAATTTTTTAAAATTACAATATACTATATCTAATTAAAACACTATAAAATCTATACGAGAATGTTCTTGACTCCGAGCTCTATAAAATGGTGTTTATATGTTACTAAAAAAATATAATAAAAAATAGTAAGAGTTATTGAAACACCACTTTTTTAAAATAATTTTTTTTAGTAATTGGATACAAACTACTATAAAACATGCATTTAATAGACATTTCCAATTGCAAAAGTGTGATACCATATATAACTTAGCTAGAATGAATTTATTCATATGTTTGAACAAAATTGAATTTTAGATATAAATACTCAAATTCCATCACTCTGATAAGTTAGCCTGAAAGGTGACACAACTTTGTACTTTTACCCTTTGAATATTTAAGACTATTGAATACATTCCCATAATAATGATGAAGTGGCACCTTATCATCAATTAATTGTAATACATATTTACCTTTATATCCTTCCATTGCATATGTAATCTTATAAAAAATAAGATTAGAGCAAGATCATGGCACCAATAGGGAAAATCCCATACGATTCTCTTCATCTTCAAACACATGATTCTACAATAACTGAATTATTTCTTAATTTTAAAGTGTTTCAATTCCACATTGAAACTAGTAGAATCAAGACTTAAGGCTAACTAGAGTAGAACTATAGGAGTTGTTGTGGAATTGGGTTTTCCACCAAATTTTCTTTTGGGCTATAAATTGCCCAACTTTTTCTTATTCCTAGCTATTAAAGAATGGTGTAATTTAGAGAAGTGAGGATTTCTATACAACAAGAAAAGGCTTTGCCAAAGGGAGTTCAGATCAAGTGAGATCTTAATTGTAACTCCTTCCCTATTAGTGTCAAGTGACCTAATTAAAAAGGTACGCAAAAAGAATTAAAAATAAAACTAGCTAACATAAAGTTTACAATAAATGAACTATGAAAAATTTCAATAAAATGTATCTAAAGGTCATTTAAGAAAATTCTGACATAAAAGATACCACATTAAGACATAATTAAGTATTAAATCATTGTTATGATCTAAAATCATTATAACCAATGCAAACCAAAAGCAAAATCGAATAAAGGTGCAAATATACCATGCCAATCTATTATCTATTTGGAAGGTTCATTTGGCAGTAGGAATAGAAATATGGGAATTGGAATAGTTATTCTGAAATAGCTATTCTAGAATAGAAAATGGGGATAAATAAAATTGGAATAGGAATACCTATTCCAATTCCACCTATTTAGGTGGAACTGCAAATGCTCATTTTTGGGCCAAAATTGAAATATGTATTAGTATTCACAATTCCTATTTGGTACACAAATTTTAAGAATTTACATAGACCTATAGACTCATATTCCTGCTGCTAAACGGCCCTTAAATAGAATTCCATAGATATAAAGAAATCTTAGCTCAAATCATTTAATCCGAAACAAGAAGGGAGAAAAAAACCAAAAACGTTAATTAAACTTCACCCACGAGATCTATCCTCCGGGACTTAAAATTTAATAGTTACTAAAACTCTCAAGATATTTAAAAATTTTTAATGACTAAATGAATGCATTAACTTTTATTGATTTATAATGATTAAGGGACACCTGGTTTGAAAGCTCATTTGTAACAGAGTTGCACGAATTTCAAAATGCTCACAAAATTAAATAGATGAGAAATAATTACTTTTACACATTTCTATAAATAATTTGTCCATTTAATACAATACAGTAATGGAGTTCATAATATAAGTTATATTCTCTCACAGAGGCTCGTCAGTTTCAAACTCTGCACGTCTCATTGCGAGGGAAGAGAGGCTTCCTGGTTTACTTGTTTATGAAATCCCGTGCTCATCTGGTCTTCGTGGAAGATTCGATATTATGTTATATTCTCAATCATATTTTGTAAACTGCACCAAACATTTAAAATTGTAGAGCATGAAAATGCACCCATCTAGTAAATTGCATTTTAATAGGCATGCACTTGTCATCATTTCAGGAAGGTTATCCTTTTTAGCCCATCTAGAAATCCAAAATAATTAGGTCACAACTGTAATCTACATCATTTACGTTGACAAAATGCCTCAGCCTTTTGCAAAAGCTCCAATTTAGTAGGTGAGACAATGTGCTTACACAGGCCTCAAAACGGAGACATGAACATGTGTGCCCACACGCATGTACACATGCACAAGGACACAAACAAACATGCTATGTAGACAAAAGATAACTTTGCTTTCAATATAGGATTATAATACCAGTGGCCAACTAAGCAAATAGTGGCAAAGAAGCCATTGAATTTTCATGGTGCCAGTTGCATCATGTGTCACCACTTTTCAAGACAACATTGAGGACAAAATGTCTCCTTTTAAGGAGCCTTGTATTTACATGGAAAACTGCAGCAGTCTTTATTTTCTATACATTGGATATGATAAGTTGGCATGGTGAAAACTCATGACTAGTTTAATGGGTGAAATATGACTTGGGCTCCATGTTGTGGGTGTAGCATCAAGAGCACTGTTGGTGCATGCACGTAGGATGGAGAAATCTCAAAGCTGAAATGTTGTAGGATCATTGCTATTACAACCTTGGCCTCCATTAGGGTGAAATTCTTGCCTATGCATGTTCTTGGCCCTAGCCCAAATGGAATGAATGCCATGGGATGCTTTGCAGCTTTTGAAACCCCATTGCTGAACCTTGTAGGGTTGAACTCATTGGCATCTTCTCCCCATAAAAGTGGGTCATGGTGGATGGCCAATATTGGTATCATTAGCTCTAGTCCTGGTGGAAGTCTTAGGCTTCCTAGCTTCACTTCCTTCTTTATTTTTCTCATCATCGCTACTACTGGTGGGTAGAGCCTCATGGATTCATTCACAATCATGTCCATCTGTAAAACGAAGAAACAAAAACATATGAACAAACATTTGACTATTTTAGAATTTAAATTAGACTACAATTCATTGTTGAAAATATATATATGTAATAGAATAATAGTTTCTAGTTCATATCATTTAGAAGTAATAATTTATAAATATATCATTTATTTTCATGAAAGATAAATACTTGTAAACAGCTATTCATGAAACATAGACAGAAAAAGCTCATACCATAAAAAGAATACCCCACTTATTATACAATCTCCTTTCAATATCTATAAAAATCAAATAGAGTGAAGAATTGATTGATGTGGCCTGTAAACTAATCTTATATCAATATTCTCTTTACGCTAGACCAGCTTCACGTGGATCAGGGTGGGCGAATTGCTCGTACAACTTTGGAAATATATGCTCTCCTCTGTACAAAACTTTTAGATAGATGCTCCACTTATATCTAGGTGTGACATTTAGAATTAGAATTTTGACCGGAATAAAGCTGGTTTTGATGAAAGTAAATCTGAGATAAAATTGTAGCAACTTTTTGAAAAAGTTGAGGAGAATAACATCTTTCACATCCAAAAACGAATACGTGAGTGCAAATCTGTTGTAACCTTAGTTGCCCGATAAGATATTGAACAAAGACTACATTGGCTGGATAGTTATTCCCTCCAAAAGGGCTTCAATTTGGCTTGTCTAAAAGTAAGAGAATAAGACACTTTCCTTTCAATTTTTAACTTTCAAACATTTGAAATGTTTTATAATTTTTTTCCAAAGATTGGTGTTTATCATGGACCGTATCGTTTATCAGAACATTTGTAAGGTAAACAATTGGGACAAGATGATTTTAAAGGAGCAAGAGACAATATTCTCAGTCAAAATTCATAAAATTCTGTTTGGTTGTTGGAATAGGAATAAGAAATTAGGAATACATTTTCTATTTTCTATTTGGTACCAAAATTGGAATAGAGAATAGGAATACTCATTCCCATTTTGTCCCTAAACTGAATTTAGACCCATTCTTAAAAATAACTGTTATTGGAATGACCATTCCTATTCTCAATTCCTATACCTGAAATCAAACCAACCCAATAGAAAATCTGAAACAATACTGTTTTCTTTTTGAAACTCTTAGTATTCAGATTACTTGACTACTTTGTCTTATAGATATTAGAAAAATCTCTTCATTCATTGATTCGATCTTTTTAATATACCTTACTTACATTTTCCATGTCCAACCATGGCATATAAAGTTTCTTATAACAATTATTAAACATTGAAGGGCTTGTGAATCACAAATACTTTTAAACTGATAAATAGCGAGTTGCCTGGTCAACTTAGTGCTGTCAAAACAAAGGGAAAATAGAAAAGGTTATGGATCTTACTATTCTCAGTTGGTTGACAGAATGTTTATCAGGTACATTTTCTCCACAAACCTCCAAGACTTGTTTTCTAGCCATTTGTTGCCATTCTTTATGGATAGCCAGAAGAACTATGGTCCAAGTGAGCATATTTGATGTGGTTTGTCTGCCAGCAAAGAAGAAGGTCTTGCATTCCTCCAATATGTCCTCTACTTTTACAGGAGAAGTTCTTTTCACCTTTCTTTCGCCCTTTTCTTCAAAACTTGTAGCTTTTGCATTGATCAGAAGTCCAAGAAGGTCAGAACCACAACCAAACTTTGAATCTTGCTCACGCCTTTGGATGAGCTGAGTCAAGGACATCTTGATTTCTTTGTCTAGCCTCCATTGATATAGATTCCTTTTAGTTGGCAAAAACCTAAAATAAATGCAAAAGTAAAATTTATTAAGATTCTCTGCTCCAAGCAAAAAGTATTATATTCCAACATAGCTGTTGCCACCTTTAGTAATACAAACAAATGGGTAAGTATAGAACAAGGTCATGCTAATATCCATTCTAGATCAAACAAATATTTAACAAGATCCCAACACAATCTGAGTCCGTGATTTTGAGATTGGCATATCTGAGAGAGAGAGAAAAAAGTTGTTAATCTTTTGTGGGGCCTCACCTTGATCCAGGTACAATAACTTTTCTAAAAGCCTCCCCAGCGAAGGCCATTTGTTCAGCCTGCATGGTGAATATGCGTTTTCCTTCCTCATAACTACTGCCAAAAGCTGCCCTTGCAATTATATCTGCACTAAGGGTCTGAAATTCCTCAGAAACTTCTATCTCATTTCTACCTGATTTTGTCCACTTCGTCCATTTGTCTAACATGTTTGTTGCACTTGTAGCAATTGCAGGAATCGTTAAGTCCTGTTATACAAGACATAAATCTTAGTTCTTGTGAGGATGATCTATAAACAATCATAAAACATGCATCTTCTTGAATTATTGTCGATGATGTAATTAGAGAGAAACGAAACTATCTATGAAATTGATGGCAATGACAATGGAGACAACTACACTACAGTCAGAATAAATGGGGAAATCATACTAACACCCATATAGAGGTAATATATGTTGTTTGATTGGTGAACATCTAATCTAGTCTAATACCTAGATCTAGTCATGTCCAAATGAGAATTGATTAAACTTCTATGAAATGGTGTCTTACTTTGATATTTTCCATGTGAAAAGCAGGATTGATGATTCTTCTGTGCTGAGCCCATTTCTCCCCTTTCAAGTTCAGTAATCCTTCACCTTCCAATTTCTTGAGAGCAGTATTGGCCTCAATTTTCTCATAATCATCAGACCTCGCAGAGAATATCTCTTGCACTAGCTGGGGGTCGGCAATATTTATCCTTGCAACTGGTCCAAACCAAAGCAAGAATGTGTTTCCTGTAATTCAAAATCATACCCAAAAGAAAAAATGTTAACTACAATGGAGATCAAAACATTTGATTTGAGAATTAGAAATTATAAGATTGCTTATTGGACATGCGTCAGATATTTTTGGCCATACTCCACCCTGTGATGAGCCCTTACAGACCCACATGTGCGGGCAAATTACTGAAGGTGGTCTCATTTTAGCAGTCATTAAAATGCATCAATACTTAAGTTACTTCAATAAATCATAAATCATAACTTATGCATTGGTACATTCTAGAAACTGGATCGCATTGAGCATACATGGAAATCCATCTTCATACATTAAAGAGCAAGTAATGCTTCTTACCTCCCATGTTAATGGAAGGTTTTGATTTGAACTTCTAGCATTAGAGAAATATTACTGAAGGCGGTCTGCATTTAGAATGGCTATCCCATTCCTAGGATGTATCAATGCATAAATTACCCTCTTTCATTTATGATAACTTACATATTTGTACATCCGAAAGACTCTAAAAATGATTCTGCCAATAGTGCTAATTACATGCTCCTACATTAACAGACAATTCATACCTTTCATGTTAATGAAAGGTTCTATGTTGGAGTTCTAGTATTAAAGCAATAATCTCATTTACATAGGCAGTTAAAAAAGTCTAATCTATACTTATAACCTCAAAGAGACCATTAGCTCAATGGTTAAGAACTAAAGCATACTAATGGGAGGTCCTAGAGGTGATTTATTAGTCTAAACACCAGAGTTTCTTTAAAAAGGAGGAAGAAAAAACTGTTAAAAGAATAACAATAGACCCAAAAAAGGAAATAGAAAAAAAGCAATGATAGCAAGACTTCACCATAGATTTTGGTCCACTGATGATAGAATGATAGAACTCTGGGTAGAATATCATGAGAGAAGTATCCCATAGGGTTAGAACTGGCCTGTTGCATCATCTTCATCATCTCTTTTGCATTTCCAAGGAAGAGCTTGTATGGAGGGCCTCTGATTCCCTGAGACTGAAAATGCATCTGTATTTTTCTAGGCCTCCACCACACAAGTCTTATGATTCTCACAATCTCTGCAAAAACCACTGCACAAGCTGCCATTACAACAACCACCCTAACATTCCACTCCATGGTGGCTGTTGTAATGCTCCCTACAACTTCTGAGATATATAATTCCATACTCCATACATATGGTTTTCTTTGGAATAGCCGTGATTTTTACTCTTTTTTAAACATGCAAGTCAACTTGCTTTCGCTATCTTAAAACCACCTGTTCAAGTTTTTAAAAGGCACCTTTAAAAACAGTGATATGGGTGGATCCTCTAGAATTATCGGGATTGCTTCCCATTCGTTCACATCCGAACAGCTCATTTGTATGCTGATTTTTTTTTTTTGAAATTGTTCTAAAATAAGGGCGTTGCCATCTTTTTATCCAAACACAGACAAGCATTAGGTGTATGTGGTACTAAATTTCTTTGAGCTCACGAGATAGGCATAAGTATTATTATGAGGAGGTCAATAACGTAATCTTCAAGTATAATTAATGTATATTGATGAGTTGTTTTGTAGTCAATAAACTTGCAGTAAGTGCATGAAATGTTCGTTGTTAATAAATGTAAGAGCAAAAATTGCAGGGGTAAATGAGTGGTTAACATATTTATTGAATAAGAAATTTCTGAGGTAAAAAGGTTTAGAGAAATGAGTTGTTTGTACAAAGTAAACATAAGGTCAATTGGCTGTATAGATTTCTTGTTAGGTTGATTTTATAATAGGAAGAATCTAGTTGAAACATACACTTTCTATAGAGACAATGTTGGATAGGCAATCCAATCTTGGAGATTTAATGACTCAGCAATATATTTTTCACATTCATTATTAAAGAGAACTAGGTTATTTGTTATTAAGTTCATAAATGTAACAACAAAATTTGCAGGCGTAAATGAGTGGCTGACATATTTATTGTGAATAAATATTTGTGAGGTAAAAAGGTTTAGAGAAATGAGTTGTTTGTACCAAGTAAGCATAAGGCCAATTTGTTGTATAGATTTCTTGTTAGGTTGATTTATCATAAGAAGAATCTCATTGAAACACACTCTTGTTATAGAGACAATGTTGGATACATAATTCAATCTTGGGGATTTAATGACTAAGCAATATATTTTTCACATTCATTATCAAAGAGAACTAGGTTATTAGTTATTAAGTTCATAAATGTAAGAACAAAATTTGCAGCAGTAAATGAGTGGCTGACATATTTATTGTGAATAAATATTTGTGAGGTAAAAAGGTTTAGAAAAATGAGTTGTTTGTACCAAGCAAACATAAGGCCAATTTGTTGTATAGATTTCTTGTTAGATTGATTAAATCATAAGAAGAATCTAATTGAAACAAACTCTTTCTATAGAGACAATGCTGGATAGAGATGAGGATTTAATGACTTAGCAATATATTTTTTGCATTCATTATTAAAGAGAACTAGGTTATTTCGTATTAAGCTCATAAATTAAAATAAATTCAAACAACATTAAAACTTATAATTCTAATATTTATATAAAAAAATTATATAGTATCATGGAAAATATATGAAGATTTATTTTCAGCTAAAGAAGATGAGGAATGAACTAGATAGAATTCAATCTCAAAACAAGAGCATATCCATAAGAGATGGAGTGGATTAATATTGGTTGTAAATATTATTATTTTACTAGCAAATTTAGTTTTTATCTATATTTTTTTAAAAGAGGTAAACCCCTTTTCCTTAGAGCTATGAATTGATGAGGTTAGAGATGAGGAATTTGATTCCCATCTAACATTTAACAATAGCATCCCTATAGTGTTTGAACCTTGATGGCAAGAACACCAATTTTGTGATTAAATTGGTTGCTCGAGCATTACATTGCATGATTTACAACAATGTATTACATGTGTGTGCTTATAATGATATTGCAACAAAACCTAGCTATCCATACTTCTCAAATTCAAACTCATTTGTAATTTCTAAGATTGTAGTTCACACTCTCAAGAATTTGCATTTCCATTCTCATGATTTGTTCTCTTTTTCTTATCTTCATTATTGTGCATTGAAAAGCTTTGTTGACTTTTGAGTTCCATGTTCTTTGCCAGTCCAACAAGCTCTTTGTTTTGTGTATTGAAGGAAGGTGTCATCTTCTCAGGTTTATCATATTTACATTGTTTAACATCTCTCTCTCTCTCTCTCTCTCTCTCTCACACACACACACACACACACACACACACACACACACACACACTCATATGTACAAGTATAGCGAAGGAGAACTCATATTTAGTGGAGGCTTCATTGGTTGGGCTCTTGTCAGCATTAATTTCATTTCCTTTGTATTTAAGTTACTTTCATATTATTTTGTAGTGTTTTTTTAAATTTGGATCATAATATTTAATAGACATAATTATACATTGTTATTGGGTACCTTTATAGTACAAATTTATGTATTGTACATGTACAAGATATGTGCACATCACACTACCATTCATGACTAACACATGAATAATAGATAAAGATCAAACATGGTCATTGAGAGAGGCTTTATAAGCTGGGCTTCTATTTTTATTGTATAAATACCTCTGTTAGTTAGTTAATATTACTCACACACACTTCATCCTTCCACAAAATATATTTTGAGCTTGTAGTAACCTATTCAAGTTGCTCCAAGTAAAGAGTAGGATATTAAATTCTTGAGGGGTCTAACCATCCTTCATAGGCATTAATTTTTTTTTCTTCTCTACATTTTAGTGAAGTTGACATGAACTGGCCTCCTTGCTTGAAACTTATAATAATTTTTTGAAATTTATAATTTTTTCTTCATTTCTTCTCTATACAACTTCATTAGGCTACATTATCCACTTAGTCCAGTGATTTTACATATGTGATTATGTTTAGTTTTAGTCATGATGAGCTCTCCCAAGTGAAAAAATGGTCATCCTAGATATCAAACTCTGATCTAATGATGCACCTTTCCATAGAGAGACCTCTCCTCCCTACATCCCCATGAATATTTCAAGAATAAAAATGTTATGAATGTTATGGTTGAAATTTCTTTTATTGAATAAGCAAGTTCTCTTCATCAATGGATTGCATAGAATGAGGTATGTTGAGTTCATTGTTAATATTCTTGTGTATGATTACCTTTTCATTCCCCATATGTGGGCCAAGTTAGTCTCTTTCATATGTTTTGTCACCCTTGAGACCTATGTATTTCTATTAAAGTTGGATATCCCTTAATTGATATGCATCAATGTGGTCCTATTAATAGTTCATAAATTATTGAAGCTTTATTATGAGGGTATCATGTATACTATCTAGGACACTATATAGAAGCCACTATTGTCATGTGTGGTTTATCCTCTCTTGATCATTATTATCAATGTTTAATTGGATCTATGGTACCTCATACATATATATTGGACATGAGTAATTTCAACTCTAAGATTGTGAACTATTTAATTAATATAGATTTAACCCACTAACTCTCTATCTCTTCCTACATTTGTTGTTTCTTTCTAGTTTTCATCATAGAACTTTATCCTCTACTAAGGGAGATTATGTTCCCTATGGAAGAACTCATTTCCATTTAAAGATTAGGAATGCCTCATTTCTTTTTCTCTACTTCTTTTTATAGAGGAAAGACAAAGGTACATATGTTGAAAAAGTCAAAAAATCATGCCTTTATAATTCATATTCTCTCAAATATCCCTCATCCTATATTAAATAGAAAGAATAAGTTGTTTCCTCATATTAATCCATCATAATTAGTACTTGTACCACCTAAAAAGTTAAAATAGGTATTGAATTTAGGATCTAGGACATATTAGACCCCATTTTACTAATTTAAAGATTTGAATATCTTTTATGCTTGATTCCCATAACATGTTCATTTTATTCCTCCATAATTTGGCACACTCCCTTGGACTCATAAAATTTTTGAGTAAATATTTCTTGGAGAAGGTCAACCTTGTCCTAGAAAAGTTTGTCAAAGTCAACCTTTGTCCTAGAACTTTGTGCCTAAGGGGGTTTCAAGCCTAATGTGAGCATTTCTCATCTTGATCTTTAATTGTGGTCAACCTACATAGTATTGAATCCTAAAATGAGCATAAAAAGATGCCAAAATATCTCATTTTTTGGCATCCACTATTATGCAATTGAACTATTCTTTTCAACCAAGCTATTGGTGTTTCAAGATTAAAATAAATTATTCAGGTTGTAAAATTAACAATTTGGAAATTCAATATTTAAAGGAAATGATCTAATATAATAACATTAAGTCTCCACTTGCTCAAGATCTATTCAAGTGAAAATAATCTTCTCTCATTGATGCATGAGTTTTATAACTTAAAGTTCAACCTATAGGATAGAATAAGTTGTAGACTTATGGAATCCTTTGATCTCAAGCCCTCTTTTTTTCTATTAACCTTAATGATTAATATAACACATAACTTAAAATGATATCAATCCTATAAAAAATTGAATAACTCTTCCTATTCTTCTCACGATGAAGATGAATCCTTAAAGGTCCCTCCTATCCAAGTCCAAAATATTAATATTTTTTTGAAAAGTTTGAATAAATTCTAAGTCAATAAAACTATAATCATGAGGTTATCTTTATTTTATAAGGCTTAAGGAAACTTATTCATAATAATTGATACAATGTTAACCTCTTGCACAATATTTATAATCTAATTGAATCCAAAGTAAAACCTATCAGAGATTGTGCTCAAGATTTAAGCTTTCTTGCACCCACCACAAATGTGGAGACCTTGTGCATCTCTACTTATATTCCAACTTCAATTTAAATTTATAATCAAATGTGTTTATTCCTAATAATATTTTTCCTTTTATTCCTTCAAGTTTTTCATATGTTTCATTTCCTTTATCCATTCCCACTTACAATAGTACTTCTTTTACATATTCGATTTGTATAATAGAAATTGGTGATCAATGGTAGACCACCACTTTATACATACATTAGGAAGGACCCTAAAATATAACCCCTTCTAACTAAATCTGATTAGGAGAAATCTAGTAGAGAAAGTGGTGATAACACAACATCTAATGAGCAAAGGAGTGTTTATTCTAATTTTCTTTCCATATATGTAAGAATATAAGGATAGAAATGTAATTTATATGTAAGGAAAGTAAAGTATACACTTATGCAATGATAATAATAAAAATAGTAGATCTAGTGTATCCAATTAAAGATAATGAAATAGGAGGAAAGAAGAGGACTTACCTAGAGGATTAGTAGAGAAAAAATGTTTAGATATATATAAACTTTCTCAGACAACATTGAAACCATAAATAGATAAAGATTTTGGGACTTCAAGGCTAGATATTTCTATGGTGAAAAATTCAATGTTGGAGGAATAGGGTAAACTTGAGGTGACATATAATAGTAGAGGTCAAACTTGATGTGACCTATGAAATTATAGGTTGAAGTTGAAGTGATGTATAATCAGAAAAGCTTAATCTAGAGGTTTCAAGACTATGAATGAAACAACACTTCTAGATTTCAAATCAAAATATGAATTTTTGTGGATTTGCACTAGCACACCAATGATGAGGGGAAGTTTTTCTGGGGAGGGGGGAATTTCCTTGGTCAATCTCCCATTCAGAAACTAATACATTATATTGAATCAAGAAAATTCCATCAAGTTGTATTTATATTAAAAAAATAATGAACTATGTCATGCCATATAGATGTAATTTTACTTGCTATGTGATAAAGTATGTTGATGCAATGGCCTTGACACAAAACAAAAGCAAAATGGAAATCATGTAAGAAAAAACCTCATGCAGTAGATATTTTTTATTTTTATCAATGTTGAAGAGAAGAAGAGAATGGGGAAGAATTAAATGGATGAATCTAGATTTCATGCATTCATGGTCAACTCCTTGGTCTTTGATAAGAGAGGAGCTAGAAGGAAATGCATGCTTGAGGAATGATGAATTATCATATTGAATGAATGCTTTCTTTCTCAAGCTCTTGAATGTACAATATATATATTTAGAATGTATTGAGATTAATTAGAAGTAATGGAAATGTAAAAGAAGAGATATGGTCATCTTAGTCATTTTTGGGTCAATTTTTACAAGGGGTGATTCTATTGGGTAAGAAACGAAAGATACTTTACATTGGGATAGGAATTGCTTTCTTCAAGTGTAACCTATATCAATATAGATCTCCTAATGTATGATATATAATTGGAAGGTTTATTTGAGGTAAGATGTGTGAGATCCAAGAATTATTTAAAATTCAAGAGAAAATGGAAATATGAGCCAGAAAACCAAGCATAATAGCTAAAATGGGGTGAATTATGGAAAGTAAATTGGGTAAATGGATGGATAACTAGGAAGATCCTTAGGTAGATTTTAGGTAGGGTAATTTCCCACCTTTTTTTCTTTTAAATTTATTGCTACTTTCACCCCTTGGATTATTATTTCCAAAGTAGTCTCTTTTCCCTCTCTATTTGAATTTCTCTTCAATTTTTGTAGCATATTAGAAAGTATCTACTAATGCTTGAATATTAAAGAATTTTATCTTATTTTGGATATATCTATGAAGCCCACTATGAAATTTAATAATATGACACTTCTCTAAATGGACATATGCATCAAGTTGCGGTACTAAAAACATGTCACTATTTTTTCCAATCTGAAGCAAGTGTGATGACGTAATCGTGCAATTGTGGTGTTGCGAGATCACATTATGGTTTGGATAGCACAAACCATAGGATTTTAAAGTTTTCAAAATAGCGCAAGTGTGCTTTGTAAATTTCTAACATAATATATATGTAAAAAATATATTCTAATATTTCAATTAATGTGTATTATAAGGAGTGTAAGGAACCCTTTGCACATATTATAATGGATCCAATGGGTAAAAAGTGAAATAGAGTACCCTATAAATCCTTTCGAATCATTTGATCTCATAATGTTTTTCTTAAGGGGTATAAGGACCCCTTTGCACATATAAGAAATGGTATTAATGAGTCAAAATGGGTTATATTGTATCATATGACTCCTTTGACCCATTTGATTACAAATGTGTGCCTTAGAGGACCCCTTAGCACACATAATATGATAACATGAATTAAAAGGGGTCATACGGTATCATATGACCCCTTTTAACAAATTTGATCACATAATATGTGTCTTAAGGGGTCTATGAATCCACTAGCACACATATAATGATTTGAATGGGTTAAAATGGGCCATAAAGTACCTTGTGACCTTTTTTTTACACATCAAATCACACAATGTATGTCTTAAGGGATCCTTCATCCCCTTTTCACACATATAATTGATCTAGTAGGTCAAAAGAGGTAATAGGAAAACCTATGACCCCTTTTGACCCATTTTATTAGATATTATTTTCTGAAGGGCTGTGCTTTTGCATTCATATAATGATTTGATTGGGTCATAGGGTACCATACGACCCCTTTTTACCCATTCAATCACATAATGCATTAAGTGGCATGAGGACCCTTTAGCATACATATAATGGTTTGAATTGGTCAAAAGGCAACATAGGGCACTCTAGGACCCCTTTTGATGAATTGGATCACATAATGTGTGTCATAAGGGGTTTGAGGATCCCTAGCATAGATAATGTAATTGAAGGTTCCCTATCACAAATTTTGACCCATTTTGTCACATAATGTGTGTCTTAAAGGGTTTTCAAATCCCTTAACACACATATAATGGATCTAATAGGTTAAAAGAGGCTAGAGGGTACCTTATGACCCATTTTGACCCACTTGATAGTATAATGTGTGTCTTACAGTGTCCAATAATACATTAGCACAAATTTAATGTTTGAATGGATCAAAAGGAATCATAGGGTACCCTATGATTCCTTTTAACCCATTTGAAAGCATAATGTATCTGTTAAGGTGTTTGGAGACCCATTAATACATATATAATTCTTTGAATGGCCTAAAAGAGGCTATAAGTTACCTTATGGCCCATTTTGATGAATTAGATCTCATAATATGTCTCTTAAGTTATTCAAGGACCCCTTAATAAATATAATATGATAGAATGAGCCAAAAGGGGCCATAGTGTTTTCTATAGCCTCTTTGGACCCATTCAATCACATAATGTGTGTCTTAAGAGCTGTAAAGATCACTTAGAACATATAAGACAATCAAAATGTTTAAAAGGGGTCATAGGGTACCCTATGACCCATTCAATTGCATGATTTGTGTAGATTAAGGGGTCCAAGGTTCCCTTAGCACATATATAATAGTTTGAATGGGTCAAATGGTGTCTTTGGGTACCCTATTTCCCCTTTTGACACATTTGATCATATAATATATGTCTTAAGGGGTTTGAGGACCCCTTAAAACACATATAATGGTTCAAATGGGTCAAAAGGTCTCAAAGGATACCCTCTGATCTATTTTGGCTTATTTGATAACATAATATTTTTCTTAAGGGATCAAAAGGTGTCATAGGGTACTTTGTGGCACATTTTGATGGATTCAACTGCATAATGTGTGTCTTAAGGGCCTAAGGACCTCTAAGTACATATATAATGGTTCAAATGGGTCAAATGGGTTATAGGGTACCTTATGACCCCTTTCAATGCATTTGATTGCATAGTGTATTTTTAAAGGGATCTAAGCACCCCCTTATAACACCTATAATAGTTTAAATATGTCAAAAGGGGTTACATGGTACCCTATGACCCATTTTGACCCATTGCATTACATAATATGTATCTTAAGGGGTCATTAGAGCCCTTAATAGTCATTTAATATTTCAAATTAGTCAAAAGTGGTGACGGGGTACCCTATGACCCCCTTTGACCCATTGGATCACATAATGTGTGTCTAAAAGGGTTTGAGGAACCATTAGTGCATATAATATGTTTGAATGGGTTAAAAGGAGGTATAAGGACCCCTTAGCACACATATAATGGTTTGAATGGGTCAAAAGGGGTTAGGGTACTCTATTACCCCTTTAATCCATTTGCTCATATAGTATTTGTCTTATAGGGTCTAAGGAGCCCTTAATAGATATATAATTATTCAAAAAATTCAAAAGGTGTCATAGGGTACCCTATGGCCCAGGTTTTGATCCATTTGATCACACAATGTGTGTTTGAGGGGCTAAGCAACCCCTTAACAAACATACAAAGAGTCAAAACTGGTCATAAGTTACCCTACGACTTCTTTTGACCCATGAAATTGAATTTTTTTTTAAAGGGGTCTACAGACCCCTTAGCACATATATAATGCTTTGAATGGGTCAAAAGGGGCCAGAAGATATCTTATGATCCCTTTTGACCCATTTGATCATATAATATATCTAAGGACATGAGGGGAAGGTGAGAGAGGGAGAGAGAGAGGGGTGGGGGGAGAGAGAGAGAGAGAGAACTCAAATTGGCATGAGTGTACCTTTGATTTTATATTCTAGAATATATTTAATATTTTAGCGTATATTTAATATTTTATCTATATGATCCTAGTGCTCAAATTGATAGGATTGTGCCCTATTTGAAAGGGTTTTCTAGTCTTTATTTATGGTTTTTCAAGTACGCACTTTGGTGTGTATGCACTTTTTAAACTACTATATTTTAAAAGTATGCTCGTGCTACTTAAAAACCACTATATTTTCATAGTGCTCTAGTGTTATTGCACAAGCATGCTTCTTAATGATTCACCAAGCCCAAGGCTTAGATTTTCCTTGGAGATCCAACCCAAAGGCTTGGTGGATTCAAATGGGTGTGAGATGTGTTTTCCCCCAAGAATATCAAGAAAAGGATTACTTTTCTTGTGTGCTCTCCATTAAGTTTATTTGTGGTTGAATATTGATAAAATCAGGTAACACCATTGTAGATCTCTTTGTTAGCTATATAACCATATAATTTACTTTTAATTTAGACTATTTTAAGCCTTCAAACTATAATTTCCTTTGAATGTGTGCCCATTTTTTCTCAAAAACCAATGTGTAGTATTTGGGGGTTAGATTTTGGCTCATTCATTAGATTTTGCAACAAGTTATTTTTTAGAAACTAGACACCATTATACACACTTTAAAAGAAAGAAGTTTTGATTTTTCATTAGTTTTGAATGATGTGTAGGGGAAGCACATAGATATTTTACATTTTGTGATGTGCTCACTTACAAAATTAGTAACAAAAAATATATAGATTAAAAAATTGCCCAAAAAATATGGAATATTCTACATAATGTTAGCTAACTTTTGACTAGAGTGATTAAATAATTTCAAAAAATATTTAGGATTTTGGAGGGACCACACTTCATACTATGTTATGTTTTTACTAAAAACGCAGTACCACTTTCTATGGTCCACTTTTTGAGGGCCTTAAACTCCATTATTAAAAAAAAGTAGTTTAGAAACTAGAATTGAAGAACTAAAACTTTTTTTTTAGTCACATCTTGAAATTTTTAGTGTAACCATCTTCAAATTATTGTTGAAGTCTAGAAATCACTAATTTTAGAAAAAATGTGGCATCTTATACTCCCATTTTGGTACCACAACTTTGGGCACTTATCCAAATCTCTTATATGAAGCTTTTCCAAAAGTGCATAGAATATTTTGGTGTAATCTTGTATACATTGGCCACTCATTTTCTGAAGAAACTACCATTTTATGTATTTGTGTTCATATATATCTTTAGGAATGTATGCTTCTTCTATGTATTCCACAAATCCTCCCCATTTGGGCATGTTATCATATAGTATTCCCAATCCTTCTCCAACAAGTCATTCCCTATATTTATTCAAAATTTTAGTTTCCCATTCTAGTTTTGCATGAATTTCATCTTTCAAGAGAGACACTTCTATCTTTTCTACATTATAGAAATGATTTATAGAGAACTATCAATCCAATTTTGATAACCTACTGTCAATGACATCAACATTAACTTTTCCTTAAAAATTTGGGATATCAAAGTTCACTTGTACTTTGAAAGGGGTATTTCCATTGAGTGGTGCTACTAACCCAAAAAAAAATTGGTTCTATAAAATGTGTGAAAACTAACTCATCAGAGAGAGAGATAACCTCAATGTCCACACACTCACTCTCTAAACCATCTCATTTAATAAATCTTACTTAATAATGCTTCATTAGAAGATGAGGGCCTTACCCCTACTATTTGATTCAAATTTTGATGTTGATTGATGTCCATAGAATTGTAGGGGCCTTCAAAAGTAGTTTGTCCTAATTCTTTTTCCCATAGAATAGTAGGGTGTGTCTTTGACCACTTTTGACATTTAATATATTATCTACATAACATTAGAGAGAGAGAGAGAGAGAGAGAGAGAGAGAGAGAGAGAGAGAGAGAGAGTGATGTAGGAGCATCTTGGGTGTAACAACAATCTTGCATCACCCAAAAATATTTTCTTTTTAGTCTTTTCTATTATAATAAGGACTAGTATATAGGGTGGTTACTATTTATGGGAGCTTACTATTTTTAGTAAGTTTGTCATACGAGTTGAAATATTCTAATTTTCTACATGAGGGTTCATCTTAGAATTATAAGGCTGCCATAAAAATCTCATTGCTCCAACTTAAGTATTAGAGAAGTTATCACAAATTTTCAGTGGAAAAATTTGTAGAAAAAAATTCCAAGCTCACTGTTGGAGGCCTTAGAGTGCCCGAATGAGGTCCAAAAACTTGACAAAAGGGCACTTGCACAATTTTGAGCCTATAGATAAATAGCTAGCATTTCTGAAAAGTGGTTATAATAATCAATCAAAGCAATAATTTGAGAGTTATAGCCTTTTGAATTTTGGATGCCCAAAATTTCCAAAATAAATTTCAAAGATGTATTTGGTTGACTCTATATTTTTTTTTAGGGTTTGTTGGCCCTAGGTATTAAGTTTGAGAATCTAGAACCTTCTCGAGTGACATAAAATTACCTATTTAAGAAAGGCCCGAACATTATCTAGAACTACTCTAGGTGTTAGTTTACAGCTTAGTTTTGCAAATTACTGTAATAAAGGTGCCCATGTGGGTTAGCATATTGTACTTGTGAATTCTATAATAATGCATTTGTGGTGATAATAAGAAGTCCATATTTTGTTCTTGAATTTGTTGTTGTTTCTTTATTTCTATTATGTGTTTATGGTATTAAAGGGAGCACCCTTCATCAAGTGGTATTAGAGCTAGAGTTCTTGAGTGTGTGGCCAGATCACTGACTATGAGGCAATTCGCACTAGGACTATGGTTTGGGTTGAGTGTGTAGACAAATCATTAATTGTGAGGTAGTTTTCACTACGATTTTAGCAAAAGTGCAAAAATACCTCCATGAAGAGAGTGTGGGGGAAGAGTTGTAGGTTTTACACCTAGGGCTTTTAGAGCTCTCCAAAGAAAAATGCAAGCATTGGACAAATAAATGTGTAGATGAATAAATCTTCCCATAAGAGATGAAAGCGAGGATGAGGAAGAAGTAGAAAAAAATGCTGAAGTAAAGGCAGTTCTAAACCTAGAGGAAGAGAGGCTTTTTAAGGCCATCTCCAAGATTGGAAAAAGACCTAAGTTTTAAGTTCCCACATTTTGGGAAATCTTAACCTAGAGGAGTTGATTGATTGGATCAATGAATCAAAGGAGTACATTGAGTATGAAGATATTGAGGACCCTGATAGGGTCAAGTTTGTGAAGGTGAAACTGAAGGGACATGCAAAGATCTAGTGGCAGGAGGTTTAGTTGGAGAGAAATAGAAAGGGAAAGGACAAAATCACCAGATGGAATTAGATGATAGCTAAACTAAAGCATCAATTCATTCCCATGGATTATGAGCTTGATCTGTTGAAGAAAATGCAAGGATTGAAGCAAGCAGTAAAATCTATCCAAGAGTATATCGAAGAGTTCTAGCCATGCAGCAGATGATATGGAGAAAGTGGCCTATAATCTTAATGGATTAAGGCCAAGTATTTAGGATAAGCTAATTCTAGTTCAAATGAATAGTATTGAGGAGGCATACCACTTTTTCCTAAGAATTAAAGGAGAAACTGAGCAAGAGGCTGGACAATAAGAATAGTGGAAGAGGTCATGGTGGAAGATCTAGTGGATGATCTTATGACAATAGATATGATGATTAGAAGAACAAGGATAAGGCTAGAAGTAGTAGTCAGAACTAGAGGGGAAAAGTTACAATTATCTCCATGATCAGAAAAATAGAGATCAAAGAGGAAGAGGCATAGGACAAGGATCTAGAAGAGGAGGCTTCTATGGGAAATTTTTTCACTACAGGGAAGAAGTGCCAAGGAAGGAAGGATCGAAGAACAAAAGACTAGGCCAAAGTTGCACATGTTGATGAAGATGCTAAAAGAGGAGAAGTCCTAGTTAATAGAAGAGTCCTACTAAGTGGTGAGAATGAACTTGATCAAAGAAAGAGCTTGTTTCACACAAGGTACAGATGTGAAGATAAGTGTTGTGATGTGATGATTGATAATGGAAGTATTGACAATCTAGTGTTAGAAACTATGGTCACAAAGTTGAAGCTGAAGAGACAAAAACACCCATGTCCATATTGTATTTCTTGGGTAGAAGATGACCATAAGTTCATGGTCAATGAGTAGTGCTGAGTGAAGTTCAAGATTGGAAGCTACCAGGATGAGGTGCTACGTGATATCATACCTATGGACATATGTCATATGTTGCTAGGTAGGTTGTGGCTATTTGATAGGAATGTTGTACATGACGTGTGAGAAAATACCTACACTTGGACCAAGGATGGAGTGAATCATAGGTTGAATTCATTGAAAGATAAAGAAGAAAAGGTATGTAGTGCCACTAGGATATTTTTTGTTGATGGAAAAGAGTTTCTTAAAGCTATGAAACATGAGCATATGTGTTTTCCTATAATTCCAAAAGATAGTAAAGAAGAAGTAGATGAGGTACTTGTAGAAGTTGTAGATATGTTGGGAGAGTTTTCTAATATTGTGTCAAATAATGTACCTGATGAATTGCTTCCAATGAGGAAGATGAGTCAGTAGATAGATTTGGTTCTAGTAGCAAGTTTGACCAACAAGGTAGTGCACATAATGACATCAACAAAAACTAAAGAATTGGATAGACAAGATCATGAGATTTTATAGAAGAGGTTGAATTGAGAGAGTCTGAGTCCATGTATTGTAATAGTAGTATTAGCACCAAAGAAGAATGAAGAATGAAGGATACACATAGATTCTTGCACTATCAACAAGATCACAATCAAGTACAGATTTCCATCGTCGAGGATGGATGATATTATGGACTATTTGAGTGCAGTTGAGTATTTCACAAAGATAGATCTAAAGATTGGGTACCATTAGATTCATATCAAATAAGGTGATGATTGGAAGACTACTTTTGAGAAAAAAATACTTTATGAGTGGTTAGCCATGCTTTCTAGGATAACCAATACACCAAGCAGTTTCGTGCGACTCATGAATGAGATACTGAAGGGATTTCTGGGTAAGTTTTTCATTGTTTACTTAGATGATATTTTGAACTTTAGTAAGACATTGGAGGAGCATTTAATCCATATTTTTAAGGTTTTTGATAAGTTGAGGGAAGAAAAGTTGCTAATAAACATGAAGAAGTGCAGTTTTGTAAAGGAGTAAGTGAACCTAGGATTTGTAGTCTTAGTAGAAGGTTTAAAAATGGACCTAGAGAAACTTAAGGATATCCTTGAATGACCTACTCCAAGAAGTTTGATAGAGGTAAGGGGTAAGTGCATCGAGTTGTGGTGCCAAAAAGATGACACCCTTTTTTTCCTTTCTATTTTCAATAAGTGCGCACGCGCTATAGCGCTTGTGCACTATAGTGCGCACGCACTATGGCTTGGGTGTGCCAAGCCATAGTGCGTACGTGCTATTTAAATTTTTTTTAATTTTTCAATTTAAAAGTATATTTAAATAGTGCGTACGCACTATAGTGTGTACGCACCATAGCGTGTGCGCATTTTTTGAAAAAAAATTTTACAAAGCGCATACGTGCTATTTGAAAGTAAATTTAACAAGCTTTAAATACTACCAAGCCTAACATTTGGTATTGCTTTGGGAATCCAAACCAAAGCTTTGGAGTCCATAAACTAGTCTGAGACGTGTTTTGCTGCAAACATACAAAAAATGATTGATTTTTCTTGTGTGCTCTCCGTCTAGTTTCTTCGTGGTTGAGCATCAATAAAATCAGGTTACATGACATTGTAGGTCTCTTTGTTAGCTAGACAACCATATAATTTATTTTTATTTGAACTATTTTAAGCCTTCCATCTATAATTTCTTTTGAATGTATGTCCATTTTTTGTCAAAAACCAACATGTACTAATTGGGCTATAGATTTTAGCTCGTTCATCGAATTTTGAAAAAACTTAGTTTTTTAGAAACTAGACTCCATTCTACACACTTTGAAAAAAAGAAGTTTTGATTTTAGATTATTTTTCAATCATTTATAGGGGGAGCACATAGATATTTCACATTTTTCGAATGTGTCCAATTAAAAAATTCATTAAAAAAAATACATATTATAAAATTACCCAAAAAATCTGGGATAAACTACATAGTGTTAGGTAACTTTTGACTGGAGCAATTAAAGAATTTGAAAAAAAAAGTTAAAATTTTAGTGGGACCACACTTTTTACTATGTTATGTTTTTCTGGAAAAAACAACACCACTTTTTGTGGCCCCCTTTTTTGAGGACCTAAAACTAAACCATTTTGCAAAAAATTAGTAGTTTAGAAACTAGATTCAGAGGACTATGACTTTTGTTTTTGTCATATCTTAAAATTTTGAGCGTAACTATCTTCAAATTCTTATTGAAGTCTAGAAATTGCTGATTTCAGGAAAAAGGTGTCCACTTATACCCCCCTTTTGGCACCACAACTTGGTGCACTTACCCTAAGATCTTTTCATGGATTGGCTAGTTTTTACAAAAAGTTCATAAGGGGTTTTAGTATTATTTGTGGACCCTTGACTAAAAAAATGAGAGGGGATAGGAAAGAATTTAAGTGGACTATAGGAGCATATAAGAGTTTTAATATGTTTTAAAAAAAAATTATTGAGAAGCCTATTTTAGCACTTGGACTAATTTTAACAAGGTGTTTCAAGTAGACTGTGATGCTATTTGTACTACAATAGGTGTATTTTGAGCCAATAATGTAGACTTGTTGCTTATTTCAGTAAGAAATTGAATGATGAAGAAAATATTCTATTTACAATCAAGAATTTTATGCTATAGTTCAAGCCTTGAAAAGGTGGAGACACTATCTTCTTCCTAAGGAGTTTTTTTTGTGTACTAATCATCAAGCTTTGCAATATTTGAATAGTCAAGGAAAATTAAACCAAAGGCATTTGAAGTGGGTTGAGATTTTGTAAAGTTATAAATTTGTTTTGAAACATGGGAGTGGGAAGTCTAACAAAGTTGCAAATGCTCTTAGTAGAAGATAACTTTCATTGACATAAATGCAGATAGAGGTGGTTAGGTTCACGAAAGTCAGTACTTTGTATCCAGATGATCCTAATTTTGGTGAAGTGTGCAAGGGTTGTATAGAACATGTTACACTTGATAGTACAAAGTGGTTGGATTTCATGATCCATGATAGTATGTTTTTCAAAGGAAGCTATTTGTGCATTGCTAGAATTTCAATGGGAGAGAACCTCATAAAAAAGAAGCACAGTGGTGGATTGTGTGGACATTTTGGGAGAAGTAAGACCATTGCTTTGGTTATTAACAATTATTACTAGCCATAGTTGTATCAAGATGTAAAGAAGTTTGTACAAAGTTGTAGAGTATCACAGATGGCAAAAGATGTAAGATAGAATATAAGGTTGATTTAGCCATTACCTATACTAGAGAAGCCATGTGAGGATGTTAGCATGGATTTTATTTTGGATTACCAAGGATCCAGTGAGGGCATGATTCTATTTTTGTGGTGGTTGACAGGTTTTCAAAGATTACACATTTTATTCCTTGCAAGAAGACTAGTGATGTTGTTCATGTGGCAAAGTTATTTTTTAGAGAAGTGGCAAGACTACATGGTCTTCTAAAGAGTATAGTTTCATATCAAGATACCAAAATTTTTGGGTAATTTTGGTGTACATAGTGGAAGAAATTGAAGATGGAGTTGAAACTCAGTTCATCACATCATCCACAAATTGATGGACAAATAGAAGTTGTGAATCATAGTTTGGGGAATTTGCTGAGATGTTTACCTAGAGACAAACCAAAATGATGGGATCCAATTTTACCATAGGAAGAATTTGCATACAATAATTTTGTCAAAAAAAGTATTGGTAAATCACCATTATGTAGATTGTATATGCGAGTAGTCGTAGAAATTCTTTTGAATTGTGACAGTTGGATGAAGGAGAGATAAGTAGTGCTGAAGTAGAAGAATTTGCTAAACATTTGAAGAATATCCACGAGGAGGTGAGGAAGCACATGATAAAGATGAATATATAGTACAAGGCTAAGGCAGATGTCAAAAGGAGGTATAAGGAATTTCATATTAGAGATGAAGTCATGGCTTATTTGAGAAAGGAGTGTCTTCTAGTTGGTACATATAATTAGTTGAAGATAAAGAAGTTTGGACCATGCAAGATAGTAAAAAGGGATAATTCTAGAAATTCCTATGAAGTGGAGTTGCTTGTTGAATTGAATATTTCATCAATATTTAATTTTTTATATTTGATAGAGTATTATGAATGAGGTGATGGAGACAAAGTTGCAGAAGCACATTGGAGTATTCCAACAACTATTCTAGCTACAAAGGAGATTGATGAGATATTGGACAATTGTATTGGCAAAAGTACACAGAACAAAACTTATGAAGAATACATGGTCAAATGGAAAGGGAGGCCAATTGAGGATTCATTATAGCTAGCAAGGGAGGAGATTAACCATTTTCCTCTAAACGCCTGAGACGTGATGGGGTCACTTCTCAAATTACCCTAAGTGTCTGATGTAGGAGCATCCTGGGTGTAAGAGCAATCTTCTATGCCCCAAAAATATTTTCTTTTCAATATTTTCTACTTTAATAAGGACTAGTAGATAGTGTGGTTACTTTTTATGGGAGCTTTCTATTTTTAGTAACTTTTTCATACAAGCTTAGAATGTTCTCATTTTCTACATGAAGGTTCATTTCAGAATTACAAGCCTACCATAAAAATCTCATTACCCTAGCTTAAGTATCAAAGAAGTTATCATAGATTTTTGTTGAAAACGTTTACAGAAAAATATTTAGGCTCACTATTGGAGGCCTCAGAGTGCCCAAATGAGGTCCAAAAACTCGATGGAAGGGTACTTACACAATTCTGAGCTTGTAGATTAGGAGCTGGCATTTCATAAAAGTGGTTATAATAGCCAATCAGAGCAACAGTTCAAGTGTTATAGCCTTTTGAAGTTGGGCTACCCGAAATTTCCAAAATAAATGTTAAAGATGTATTTGGTCAACTCTATATATTTTTTTAGGGAATGTTGACCCTAGGTATTAAGTTTGAGCATCTAGAACCTTCTCGAGTGACATAAAATTGCCTATTTAAGAAAGGCCTGCACATTGTCTAGAACAACTCTGGGTGGTAGTTCGCAGCTTAGTCTTGCAAATTACTATAATGAAGTGCCCAGGTGGGTTAGCATATTGTACTTCTAAATTCTATAATTTCGCATTTGTAGCGATAATAGGAAGTCCATATTTTTTCTTGCATTTTTTGTTGTTTCTTTGTTTCTATTATGTATTAATGGTATTAATGGGAGTACCCTTGATCAGAGAGAGACTAGGGGATGGGAGACAGTTGGAGAGAGAGAGAGAGAGAGAGAGAGAGAGAGAGAGAGAGAGAGAGAGAGAGAGAGAGAGAGAGAGAGAGAGAGAGATGGGGGGGGGGAGGTTAGAAGATGGTGTGAGAATGAGAGAGGTTAAGAGTTAGTATGAGAGAGATTAAGAGTTAGTGAGTAAATGAGTGAGTGAACTTGTGTGTGAGAAAGAGATAGAGGGAGTAAGAGAGATGATAGAAATATAAAAACTATTATAATACTCTTACCTACCTATTTGCTCCATATTTAGAAAATAACGACTGCTTATTTTAGACCATGGTTGATTTGAATGGATGGTAAATATAATATTTATCCCCTAATATTATTTTAGTTGCATTATATTTTAGAAATCTTCAATAGCTTTCCAACGCATTTCGAATAGAGTTAATCAGAGTCTTGATGTGAAAGTTATGGCTTTTGGAATGGCACCTATTTTTATTTCTTCAAAACTTGATTAGGTTTTGAATAGATTTTTTATCCTAAAAACTCGACTGGGTTTTGTTTCTTATGTATTTTTGCTAGGTTTGATAACCAAGCTTAGCCTTTTTTTGAAATTTCATATAACCCAATCGGGTTATTCATGTTTTTGGTTTTTTTTTTTTTTGTGGTGTCCACTAAATTGTGCACCATCTTGGTGCACCCACCCCATTAGAAAGAAAAACAAAAAGTATAGTTTTACTCCTTAAAGTAGAGATCCTTCAGAGCCTTCATCTATCCAATTTTAGGGACTAGTTAAAGTATTAACTTCATATTTTGACTAGACAACCTCTGTAAATGCCAATTACTCTAGAACCTAGAAACCCCCCTCGCACGCCCCCCAACCCACCCCAAAAAAAAAAAAAAATGTAATCCTTGTATTCTAATGTGCCTAGAAACTCTTGATAAATTGGAAAGAAAAAAGGTAAGAGATGAAATTTGTTTGGTTTTTTAGGTTGAACCTATAAGTACTGATAAAGGATGGTGCTATGAAATAAGAACTTGAGTAGATTGAAAATAAAATTACATGGGAATTAGTCCCTAGCACTAAAGATAATAATGTTATGAGAACAAAATGAGTATTTATGGACATAATGAATGATCAAGGATAAGTGGTAAGTAATATAGTAATATTGGTATTGAAAGGTTATTCATAATAGGAAGGTATAGACGTTGATGAAGTACTTTTCCTAGTAGCAGGATTAGAGGTAGTAAGAATAATTTTGGATTATGCATGCAACAAAAAATCAAATTATATCATATGGATGTTAAGTCATTTTTCATGAATGAAGAACTTGAATAAGAGGTCTACATTGAGCAACTTGATGGATTTCCATTAGCAAAAGAAAATGACATGGTAAATGCAAGCTAAAGAAAAAACTGAATGGACTAAAGAAAGCACCAAAAGGTTGCTATATGAGGCTAGATAAATAGTTGTTAAGTTTGGAATTTAAGAAAGGTAATGTAGATAGTAATTTGTATTCGAGAGTTAATTTTTATGGTTTACTAATTATTGATGTATCTTTAGATGATATTATTTTTGGAGGAAATGATGAGGTAAGAAATAAGTTTTCTAATGAGATGAAAGGTGAATTTGAAAGGTCTATGATTGGTGAGATAAAGTACTTTTGGATATTTGAAATTACTCAAATGAAAGATGGTATCTTTTTATCTCAAACTAAATACCTTTAGGATTTGTTGGTAATATATGGCATGAAAAATTGTGAACCAATTGGAACACCTATGGATACAAGATGCAAGTTGACTAACAATGACGATTAAGCTAGTATTGTACAAGTAAGATATAGATCAATTATTTGTGGTTTACAATATTTGACTCATACAAGGCCAAATATTTCTATTGCAATTTGAATTATAGAAAGGTATCTCGAAGGTCCTAAGGATACATGTCATGTAGCAGTAAATGTTTTTTTCATGTATTTGCAAGATCACTAGAATTTGTCTTATAGTATGATATATCAATTTATTTTACATATACTAATTTTGACTTGGAATGAAATGTAGATGACATGAAAAAAAAAGAGGAGGAGCATTTTTCCTTGGACAAAGGTTAGTATCTTGGTAGAGAAAGAAGAAAAATTGTATTTCTTAGTCTATAGAAAAAGCGTAATATGTAGCAACAAAAAATGATTGTAATTAGATAATGTGGACAAACATATGCGAAAATTTATTGGTACTATATTATACGAACCTACTAGATCAAGCATTGTGAAATACAAGTATAGTTAATATATACAATAACCTAGTTTTACATTCTAAGACTAAGCATATTGTAGTTAAGTATCATTTTATGAGAGAAAAAGTAACTAAGAAGGATTTAGATTGAATTATGTCTGTACAAAAGAGAAGGTAGAAGTTATATTTACTAATCAATTGGCCAAATACACCTTTGAGTATCTTAAAGGTATTCTTGAGGTATGGCCCCACCTAGTGTAGACTAATTGATTCAAATTCGCATCAATCCAATATATTCAAAGCATATTTATTCACCTAGATGAGATGCTTGGGACCTCTCCTTACAAGGAGTGGTCACATAGAGGAGAGATAACTCTAGGGATCTTATGTGATTATTTTTTGGAGGCACTTGAATTATTATTTTTTGGTTGCAAGCTAGCAAAATCTAGTACAGGTACTTTAATGAAGATCATCATCAAATTGTGAGAATTTGAGAAGACCAGTTAGTGTTTGGCATATTGGAAAATTTTACATTTATTTTAAAGGGGCATTAATAGTTCAATTAAAAATAAGCTTGAAAATTTGAAATGGTAAAAGTAGACTAGAGAAGATTTTTGTAGCAATGTATCACAGTTGAAGGTTGTATATGTTGAGGGTATTCAAAAAATCATAGTTTAAGTTATCAAAAGGATATAAGTTACTTTTTGGAATGATGGTTTTTAACCATATACTTCCATCAACTCCAAATGGAGAGATTATTAGGAATTGAGGTATTTTTTAAAACTTGGACGTATTTCTTTGATGTTGTATTGATGACTAGTTTTGTCATAGATGAAAACATATATTTGTGTGATCATTACATACATAGATTATATATTGTCAGTTGATTATTAGTATCATGAATTTTATGTCTAACATCATATGTTATACAAGCTTATATTTGAGTGTAGAAGAATAAGAATATACAACATGTCTATGATCACAAAGTCTTATGTTCAACTCTGAATAAGTTATAGTTTGTTTAGTGAGGACTAGCAATAGACCAATGTATAGGGAATAATAGTAGAAATAATTGGCCATATTTTTTCTATATATTATTGGTGAATAGGAATAAATGTCAATGTTAATGGGATATTCTATAAGAATTGTTCATGCAGCAATGTTTGAGAGTAAGAAGCAATTGAGATATTTTGGAAAGGTCACTGTTGCATAACATGTAATATATTTTGTTAGAAACTAATAATTTTAAGGAAGTGTATGTTTTATCATTGTAAAATGTAATATATTTTTTGTAAAGTGTTGGATCTTTATTATAATATTTGAAATTATTCTTATGAATGTGTTTATTCCTTACCATAAACCTATGTAATTAAATGTACACTGGGGAAACTTTAACTTGACGACTAAATTATTTATTTCAAAGGGTATAAAGGAAAGATATTTTCCTTGGTCAGGTATCAGCATGTATGGTATGCATGTGTTTAGCTTATGTGGATGTGATATGGTATGATGTATGATCAACGAAGAGAAGTGGATATGTTGGATGATTAAGGTAAGCTCCAAAGGAACTATTTTTGCTATGTTATCCTATTGGTTAGTTCATGATTTTTTATATGTTATCCTAAAGGTTCATCTTTAATATTTATTGGAAGGTTTAGGTAGTAGGTCTACTTGTTTCCTATCAACTTTTAATAGGGTTGGAACTTTCTTATAAGGGTTAAATATCTCCTAATAAGGATCTATCCTATAATAGGGAGTTTTGTACTAAATACATTGTATTTTACTCCTAACAAGGTCCCATCCTTTCACAAGGAATTTATCTATTAGTACACTATCTTGTGGGCGCTATACCCACTAAGGTTTTTTCTTTGATCAAGTGTTTCCCTAGTCAATAATTCATTTTTTATGGTCTTTCTCATTCTCTTGCATCATTATTTCAATTATTGGTGAGATTAGATTTATTAGTTTAGTTCTAATGACATTTGGTTTATTAGTGATCAAATTTTTCCCCTTCAAATATATTTATCATAATTGAATCTCTAATCTCATGGGAGGAAACAAATTCACTTCTAGTTGAGTTCAAACACTCACATATGAACTCTCTACATTGAGGCATAGCTACCTCTTAAAATATGTACATTAATTCCCTTTATTATGAAAGAATGTTATTGAAACATGCAATTTTAGCAAGAATGTGCTAAGGCATCATTGCATTCAACCATAAAATTTTGATATAAATATGTACTAGATTAATGTAGTTTCAAGAAGATATAAGCTAAGAGACTAGAATTTGAAAGAAATAGATGATTCCAATAAGATTCAAAAGTTCAAGATCATATTATTAATAGAAAATAAATATAACAAATAATTCAATTATCATGGTAAACACTTGGATTCCAATAGAACCACAAGATGTAAAATTTTCAACCAAGTTATTTTAGAAATTATTTGGCAACCAAATGCATATAACTAGTTGATTATATTAAGTTCTATTAAGTTTAAAGTTGTAAAAAAGGTCAAATGTAGAAAATAAAGTTTCCTTCTACGAAATAATTATCATCTTCAAAATCAATAGAAATAGTTTATATAGCCATGCATGGATGAAATAGTTGTTAGAAATAACTCCCCCAAGAGTGGATAAAATAAAAAACTACCTTCTACTTTTCAAAAAAATATCACCCACTTCAAAACTATTTTCAAAATAAAATTAAGCTATGATGTAATTTTAGTCCATAGTTAGGGCAATAGAAAAGGTTGCATTTTATGGCATTTCCTTGTCTGGTTGTACTGTCATTTATGGAAACTTGATTGGATTAAATATCACTCATAACATTTTTCATGTACTTTCATTATTGCTCCATAATTTTTATAACCACTTGCATTCCACTTATCTTTTCAATAATTATATCATAAGGTATTGTTGGAAATGAGAATAGAGTAACTGAGAGGGGGAGGGGGTGAATCAGTTACTCCAAAAACTTTCATAGTCCCTAAGATGTCTGAATATCTCCTTGACCTGATTAATATGAAATGCCGAAACTTGATAATGCAACAAATGACAAATATTAAGAACTGATATGTTATCATGCACAAAGCAGTTTAGCAATTAAGAACACAAGAGACACCAGATTTAACGTGGAAACCCAATATGGGAAAAACCACCAATGTAACTAGATACAATTTTTCACTCTTCTGAAGTGAGCCCTATTAGGAGCCAACCCTGTTAAAGGTTACAAAAACACACTGTTAGGTGTGACCTTGTTAAAGGATTTAGTCACCCTGTTAGGAGTGGCCTTGCTAGAGGTCTTTAGAACAATTTAACTGAACTGTCACCTTGTTAGAGGATTTATTGAATGGCTGTTAAACCAACTCTGTTAAGAGATTTTGAATTCACTATTATAATGGTTAGAAAGCAACAATGAAGTAACCTAATATAAAGTACAACTTATCTTTGCTGATTACAGATCTCTGTTATGCTTGGCTGGATCCTCACTGATCAAATGCAACTTTACAGTTCCTTCAACACATTTGATCCTTCATCAGACTTTGCTCAACATTTGCCTTATCATTTCATACTATAATTCTCATTCATAACTTCTTTTTTCAAAATCACACTTTTAATTCATAACTAGAATGACCATATATACCTTTCAAATTATTTAAGTCAGCTCGAATTACTGACTAAACAAACAATTACAATAGTCAGATAGAAGTAATTAATTTGCAAATCCCTATACTGGCCGACCCGCACGGTAAACTTTGTTCAAAAAAAAATTCTTGTGTTGAGCTCGATGAATATAGAAAACTTCGTGACAATCCTTCAATCACCGAGAGAACTTGGTGAGTACTGAGTTTCTTGAGATAACCGAGTGAGCTTGGTGGAAACTACGCCTTGGAGATCGAGTGAAGTTTGGTTAACACTGACTTCTCTATGATTCCTTTGATGACATTGTAGACTGTCTGAGCTTGGTGAATTTGAGACTAATAACTGATATGACATTTGTGTGACATCAAGGACAACATTATCCAACAATATCCCTCTTTGGCATTGATGGCAACACAAGATGTCATAACAGAATGAGATTTTGAAAACAAGTCCAACAAGATAACATACTTCTCCCTCTTTCAATAATCTCCCTCTGTTAAGGGACTTCATGGAAAACTTTTCAAATCTCACAAATTTCATAAGGATATGACAGTAAATCTCTCTCTCTTTGACAACACATGCCAAAGACAACAAAAGTTAAGTGAATTGTAGTGTACCTTTAGTACTGATTCATATGCAATGATTTTTTATTAAGCTGCATCAATAGATAGATCTTCAATCTTGTATGCATCGATGCATCACTAGAACTCATTTATAGTGGACTTCTGATAGGGGAATGACCCCTAACTTACCTATGAGATACAAAAATGCATCCTTAGGTAAAGGTTTTGTGAATATGTCAGCAATTTGTTCCTTTGTATGGACATATTCCAATTTGATCTCCTTGTCTTGCACCAATTCTCTGACAAAATGATATTTGATTGCAATATGCTTGGTCTTGGAATGCATCACTAGATTCTTAGATATGTTGATTGCACTAGTATTGTCACAGAACATGACAACTAGTTCATTGATCTCCATCTTCATTCCTTTCAATAACTACTTAAACCAAACAATATTTAAACAGTTTACTGCTACAACAACATACTCTGCCTCTGCTGTAGATTAGGATGTACAATTCTGCTTTTTGCTTGTCCAAGAAACCAATATTTTTCCAAGAAAGAATGCTCCTCCACCTGTGCTTTTTATGTCATCAAGGTTTCCTACCTAATCAGCATCAGTAAACACTTTCAAATCCAAATTAACTCCAAATTTGTACCATAAGCCATAATCTTCAATTCTTTTCAAATATCTCATTATTCTTTTGATTGCCATCAGGTGAGTTTCTCTTGGCTTTGCTGAAAATCTTGCAACAATACCAACTACAAGGGCAATATCTGGCCTGGTATGAACTACATATTGCAATTTTCCAATCATAGATCTATACAATGTTTGATATACCTCTTTGGATTCATCATATTTGGTAAGTTTCAATCCAGTACACATAGGAGTTCCAACAGGTTTACAGTCCTCCATACCAAACTTTTTCAATATCTCCTTGGTGTATTTTGATTGAGTGATGTAGATGCCATTCTTATTTTGTTGAATTTGAAGATGAACAAAGAATTTTATTTCACAAAACATAGACATTTCAAATTCCTTGTTCATTTGTTCTAAATTTTTTTTGCAAAGATCATCATGCCCTGTGAAAATAGTATCATCTACAAATATTTCTACCAAGACAATCTTATTATCTGGTCCTTCCTTTATATACAAGCTACTATTATCATTAGTTCTTTGAAAATCAATCTGAATAAGATAGTTATGCAATCTTTCATACCATGCTCTGGGGGCTTGTTTCAAACCATACAGTGCCTTGTGTAATTTGTAGACCATGTCGTTTTTATCTGGATCAACAAAACCTTCAGGTTGTTCAATGTAAACCTCTTCATCCATTATTCCATTGAGGAATGCTGACTTGACATCCATCTGATAAACTCTGAATCCTTTGTGAGCAGCATATGCAAGTAAGGTTCTAACTCCTTCAAATCTTGCAACAGGAGAAAAGGTTTCTCCATAATCTATGCCTTCTTCTTGAGAGTATCCTTTGCATACCAATCTGGCTTTGTTTCTGGATACCTTACCATCTTCAGTCAACTTGTTTCTGAATACCCACTTGGTTCCAATTAAATTCTTTTTTTTAGGCCTGGGTACAAGAGTCCATGTCTTGTTCTTCTCTATTTGTTCTATTTCCTCGTTCATTGCCTCAATCCAACTATCATTTGTCAATGCATCTTTAATGCTTCTAGGTTCAAAATCAGCAAGTAAACAAGTATTTTTCAGCTTGTTTCTTGTCAAGGTTCCTTCAGACTTGTCTCCAATGATCTGATCTGGTGCATGATGTCTTCTGACATATTTAGCTAATATAGGTTCTTTGCCTCTTGAATGAGTTTCATTGCTATCTCCTTGTGCTTCAATTTCATGTTCAGGCTGTTCTAGCTGGGTAAGAATTGGCTCAAGCACTTTAGACACAATAGATACTTGCTCGGTAATGTCTGAATGTTGCTGTGGCTTGGTTTGAACTTTTTGTAACTCAGTTACTAATGACTCAGGAGTTGAGGATTCTTGAGTGAATGGTATGCTTGGTATAGTATCTGGTTCAATGTAAACAAATCTTTTGTAATGTTCAGGTACCTTTTTGCTTTCTTTTTCAGATTTGTCTACAAACTCATCAACTTTCACATGTTCACTTTCTATAACTTTGTGAGTGGATAGATTTAAACATCTATATGCTTTGCTTTTGCAAGAATATCCTAAAAATATTCCTTCATCACCTTTTACATCAAATTTTCCTTTTCTAGATTCTTTCAAAATATAACATTTGCTTCCAAATACTTTTAGATAACTTACATTGGGTTTGTAGCCGTACCATAATTCATAGGGAGTTTTGAATGAGTCCTTCTTCAACTGTACTCGGTTTAAGGTATGAACTGCAGTGCTGATGGATTTCTTCTAGTATTTGATAGCACCCTTCTTTTTTATCATCAGGGTTCTTTCACAATCCATGATGGATCTGTTTCTTCTTTCAGCTATTCCATTTTGTTCAGGAGTTCCTGGTGCTGAGACCTGTCTTTTAATACTTTTTTCAATGCAAAATTTGTTGAATTCATGTGAGATGAATTCACCACCTCTATCTGACCTTAAGCATTTTAGTCTTTTTCCTGTTTCTTTTTCTACTCTTGCTAAATACCATTTGAATTTCTCAAATGCTTCTGATTTATTCCTTAGATACATGACAGTCATCATTCTTGAGTAGTCATCAACAAAAAGAATGAAAAACTTTTCTCTAGTATAGCTTTCTATTCCAATGGGTCCACATAAATCAGTATGCACAATTTCTAATATATTTTCAGACTGATAGTTCTTACTTTTAAAACTAGTCTTTCCCATTTTACCAATCTGACAATTCTTGCATAGACCAACCTCAGGTTTCTTAATATTAGGAATGCCTCTCACTTTCTTGAATTTTCTTATTTTTACTAGATTATCAAAATTGACATGACACAACCTTTTATGCCATAACCAACTTTCTTCAATTTGAGCAATAAAACATGAGCATTCACCAAGTTACCTTTAGTTTGGGTGCCAGATCCTATCAGCTTTCCTTGCTCATTCAACAGTCTTGCCTTTCCATGCATGAATTCCACCTTGAATCTAGTATTGAGTAACTGTGCCACACTTAGCAAATTATGTTTAAGACCTTCAACCCAATAGGCATTATTACATACAAGTTCTTTGGTTAGACAGATTCTTCCTCTTCCTTTTATGAAACAAGGTTCATTATTACCAAACCTTACACTGCCACCATCATAGTCTTCAAACTGATCAAGCTTAGTTTTATCACCAGCCATATGATGTGAGCAACCACTGTCTATAATCCATGTATCATTCTTACTTATATGAGAAAAAAGTGCCATTTTATCTTCCTCATCACTATCAGAATCATCTTTAATGGCAATATAAACAATTTCATCCTCACTATTATCAGAATCTTTAGAATTTTCAGCCATGAAGCATGATTTCTTACCTTTGTTCTTGGATGATTTGAAGTCTTTCTTGCCATTCCATTTCTTTTCATCATGGTTTTTCTTGTTTGGACACCTTGCTGCAATATGACCAATTTCTTCACAAAAAAAATAGATTAGAGGAACTTTACCTTTGTATTTTCCTATGCCTCTAGAATATTTCTTTGCTAGCAGAGCTTCAATCACTTCGAGGTCACTGTCTGAACTTTGGCTTGATTCATTTTCAGTTTCTGACTGAGATTCCTTCTCCTTTTTGTTTTTCTCCTTGAGTGAGAGCTTGGCTTGAAATGCTGATTCAATGTTCTTGGAGGCTGGTACATAGTTGTCAAAGTTATCTAGTTCAAATGCAGTTAGTCTTCTGACTATGGCCTCAAGATTTATCTGATGATTTGCTTCACACCTTCTTTCTTGAATTGCAGAAACTCTAATTGCATACACGGGAAGTAAGGTTTTGAGAACTTTGCTTATAACTATTTCTCCATTGATATCACCTCCAGATGCTCTGATTGCACTCGCACATGCTTTAACTCTTTCAACATACTTTGCAATGTTTTCATCCTCTCTCATCCTCATTTGATCAAATTGTCCTCTTAGACTTTCTGCTTTTTCTCTTCTCACATTATCATCTCCTCCATAGATCTCTTTTAGCTTGTTCCACATCTCAAAGGCAGTTTCGCAGTCCTTAATGTCATCAAATTCTTCATAACTGAGAGTGGATGCTATGTCTATCATCATATTGTTGTGAGTCTTCTTTTCAGCAATGTCATTGACAAACAATGTGCCAGGAGGTTCTTCATATTTTTCTTCAAGGTATTTTAGTCCAGTATCACCGACAGTAGCTAGATGAAGTCTCATCAATCCTTGCCATGCAAAGAAGTTATCTCTGTTGAGTTTTGGAATTTCTCTTTTGTAAGACATCTTTATCTTTGGCTTAGATCCTTGAAATCTCTTCTTGCAAGCACCAAAAGCTCTGATACCAATTGTTGGAAATGAGAATAGAGTAAATGAGAGGGGGAGAGGGTGAATCAGTTACTCCAAAAAATTTCACAGTCCCTAAGATGTCTGAATATCTCCTTGATCTGATTAATATGAAATGCTAAAACTTGATAATGTAGCAAATGACAAATATTAAGAATTGATATGTTATCATGCACAAAGCAATTTAGCAATTAAGAACACAAGAGACACCAGATTTAACATGGAAACCCAATATGGGAAAAACCACCAATGTAACTAGATACAGTTTTTCACTCTTTTGAAGTGAGCCCTATTAGGAGCCAACCCTGTTAAAGGTTACAAAAACACACTATTAGGTGTGACCCTATTCAAGGATTTAGTCACCCTATTAGGAGTGGCCTTGCTAGAGATCTTTAGAACAATTCAACTGAATTGTCACCTTGTTAGAGGATTTATTGAATGGCTGTTAAACCAACTCTGTTAAGAGATTTTGAATTCACTGTTACAATGGTTAGAAAGCAACAATGAAGTGACCTAATATAAAGTACAACTTATCTTTGCTGATTACAGATCTTTGTTATGCTTGGCTGGATCCTCACTGATCAAATGCAACTTTATAGTTCCTTCAACAAATCTGATCCTTCATCAGACTTTGCTCAACATTTGCCTTATCATTTCATACTATAATTCGCATTCATAACTTCTTTTTTCACAATCACACTTTTAATTCATAACTAGAATGACCATATATAACTTTTAGATTATTTAAGTCGGTTCAAATTACTAACTAAACAAACAATTACAACAGTCGGCTAGAAGTAATTAATTTGCAAATCCCTATACTGGCCGACCCGCACGGTAAACTTTGTTCAAATTTTTTTTTTTGTATTAACAGACTGAGCTTGATGAATAGAGAAAATTTCATGATAATCCTTCAATCACCGGGAGAACTCGGTGAGTACTAAGTTTCTTGAGATAACCGAGTGAGCTTGGTGGAAACTACACTTTGGAGACCGAGTGAAGTTTGGTTAACACTGACTTCTCTATGATTCCTTTGATGACTGAGTGAGCTCAGTGATCACTATCTTTCACCTTTTCTTTGTTGACCGAGTTAGCTCAGTTAACATTGTCTTCTTCATTTCCTTTGATGACCGAGTGAGCTCGATTGGCACTGTAGATTGCATTGCAGACTATCTAAGCTTGGTGAATTTGAGACTAATGACTGATATGACATTTGTGTGACATCAAGGACAACATTATCCAATAGGTGTGACATGAGGTTGGCTTGTGTCATTCTAATATAACATATTGGATGTTTGAACCTTGAACTTTGAAACATAAAAATTCATGTTCAATGTTTAATATTCTATAAATATTAGTACTGACTATGAATGACCATGAACCACACATGATGTGGTGAAGTGTGGGATTTGAAACTTGAAATTAAATTTATCAAGGTTTAGGTTCAATTTCAAGGCTCAATGAGAACATATTCATAGTGCTAGGAAGAAATACCTTGACACATCATGAACATTGGACATAGTCATAATGAAATTTGAACTTTTAACCATTGGGTTCGAGATTCAAGGTTCAACATAAATGAAAGACATTGTATATGAAAAAGAGGTAAAGACATGAACAACCAACTACTTAGGATAGATGGATGATTGATTTCTGAACTTTGAATTATGAAGGTTCAAGTTTAAAAGTTCAAGACACACAAATTCTTATGGAAAGATTTTACATAAGTGAGAATTCTAAAGGGTAGCCCCAAAATTGTGGAACATGGTCAGAAATAATTGACCTCTCCCCCTTCAATTGTGTATGGAAATTAATTTTTAAAATATATTTCTTAACCTTCCCTTGCCAAGAAAAAAAGGGTGAGGGATGTACATAAAGGAAAATGGTCTCCTATTATTAAGGGAAACAAGAATGGAAAGTGAAATAAAGGCAAAAGGTAATGTCATTATTCTAGTGAATTATGATATCTCCATTGATCATAGTGTTCTTATTTATCCTTTTAGTTATGAAGAGTATAAGTCATATCATTAGTTGCAATGAGATGTCTAGTAATCTTCTATGGAATTTAGTCTCCATAATTTTGAGGATAAGTTGGAGTTGAATTTTAGTCCACTAAAAATTGCAAAAATAGTTTTTCAAAGTTCTTTTAGAATGAAGAGGCAAGGCTTCCAAAAAATTAGAATTATCCCCTTGATATATCATTCTCTATCCTCCAAATTTACAAAAATCCAATAAAATGAAGATGTTAAAGACTCTATTCAGATGACTCCTGATGCAATCTCTCGTATAGAGAGAATTAATAATGATCCCTCTATTTGTTCTCTTTGGAATTAAAATGAGAAAATGTTGGTTGTGATGGACTATACCAATAGTTATGTGGAGGAAGAGGAAAAAACAAGGAAAATATTTGATAAGAAGGTGGATGAAACTAATGATAGGATTACTAAGATTGCTTTCATCCTAAGGAAGATCATGGACTAGAGCCACAAGATTTTTCAAACTTTAATTGAGAACATGAAAGACGATGTGGCTAATCTACAAAATTTACTTCACACTAAACAAGATAAAATGGTGTGTGTGGGGGTGGTGATTGGTCTTTACCAAAATGAATAGGAAGGAAAGATCCAAATGGATTAAGCACAAAGAAGTGATGAATGCACTAATGAATCAAATGATAGAGAATATGAAAGAAAAAGAAAATCCTGTAATCTACTATAGAAAGTATATACTTGAAATATTGAATGAAATATAAGACAAATACTAATTTCAAAGTAGGGAAAATATGTAAAATACTAGTTTCTAATGTTTGTATATAATTTCAGGAGATTTTGCAACTTGCTCTAGACTAGAAATGCCAAAATAAAGAAAACCTAGAAAACTTTTGTCCTTTTAAGGGTAGGTTGACCTTGACTCAAATAGCAGGGCAGAATCTTACCCCAGGGCACAATCTCACCCCAAAGAGTTGACCTTGACCTACACTACTCCAATAAATTTTGTGTTCATGGATCCTAGAAGTTTTTTGAAAAGGATATCCAAATCTAAACTTTAGTTCATTGTCCAATACCTGTACTTGAAATAAAAATGGTTTCATTGTTTGGATAGGGGTTTTCCTTGGTCAAACCCCAATTTGGAATCAACCTTAATAATGGAATTGAAATAAAGAATGCTAGCAAGTAGTAGAGTAAATCTAACAATGAATCTATGATATTCAATAGATATACAATTCTATTTGAAATGTAAACAAGAATATTGATATGAAAGCTTGAACATAACAATTAAAAATGTAAATCAAAATGTCCATGATTATATGCTTAGAATCCATCTTGAGACAAGAATGAATAGATTTAGAAGATGAACAAAGGATCTTGAAGGAAGATCACACAACCATGATGGATGGATCTAGGGTTTGAATGATGAATCTTGAATGCTTGAACCAAATCTCTTCAAAGACTTGAATAGTTGAATATTTGATATAAAATAGAGAACTTGAATAAAGAAAATAGCTTAGATACTTCCTTGATGGATAGATCTAGGGTATGAATGATGAATCTTGAATGCATGAACCAAATTACTTCAAAGACATAAATACTTTAATCCCTAATATTTGATAGAGAACCTGAATGAAGACAATAGCTTGGATACTTCCTTGAAAATACTTGATGGAATGGTTGCTTGATCTTGGCAATAATGGATCACCTAATATCATAATGTGTCATAGAGAAAATGAGAGAAGAAGGTTTCCTTACATAGTGACCTAGGGCACAAACATCTAGAGAGGTTGAGATTGGAGAATTAAATCCCAATTAAACTTAACCCCTAGAAATGGACCTAGATTAAATGAAATTTAAGAGGTTACCATTCTGAAACTTGAAACAACTGACCCAAAAGAGGAAAAATGAAACTTTCCAAAGCCTAACATCCTAGAACCTCCTAAACTTAAGATTTGGACTTGGGCTCATGGTTGAGGTCGATTCTACCCTAGGTCAAGGTCAAGGTCAAGCTTGACCCTTTAGGTCATCATTTACCTAGAAAGTCAAAGTCTTTAATTTCTTAGACAAAGAAGTTAGAAAGAGGCTAGAAATAAGGGGAGAAAAGAATAACAAGGGGGTAACAACTAGATCCATGTAAAGACCCATTCAAGGAACTTAACATGACTCTATACCACTTATTCAAAGGGCTAAATGCTCTTAACATGGAAGTTCTTCCATTTTAAGATGATGCATTAAACCCCCACTTTAGCAATTGTATGGATACAATGCAAACTCTTGGTAAAGGAGAAGAAAGAAGAGATCCAAGTGGATTCACAATGAGATAAAATACACTTATCTAAGGATACAAGACCCCAAGCTAAGGATTATATATCAACATACATAGACAAGGGTGTGGAAACAAAAAGAAAATTGAAACAACACAAAAGGAGGGTTAGTACTAAACAAACCCAAATCAACTAGCACAAGAAATCTTGCTAAAAAAACATTTCTCATACTAATATCATATTTGGAAAGCTATAATAAAAGCATAAATGATTACATAAGAAAGACAAGAGAAACATTATAAATAACATAGCTTCATGATCCACTCTTACTAGCATGAAAGAAAAAAGAGAGAAAGGAGGAAGTTATTGCCTTGCCTAGTAAGATGCCCACCTTACTATGAGTCATCAAGGGAGAGGGAGACCCAAACATGTGACTAAACTTGATACTTCACCCATAAACTATGCTTGCAATTTTAATGTGTCTTCTAATGGCTTCTATAATACTCATAGATCCACCTTCTTGTATCATTATGAATATGAAATGTGTATCTCCTCAATATTTAGCAACTTATGTGTGTTACCTTTGGAAGATTTAGCATATTGAAAATTTAAAAAGTGCTTGTGTCTCTAGGATTTAGCAACTTATGTGATCTACCTTCCATGATTTAGTATGTTAAAAATAGAAAAATGCATGTCTCTTTAGGATTTATAAACTTATGTGCATTACCTTTCGAGATTTAGCATGTTGAAAAATTAATAAAAATGTGTGTCTCTTCAGGATTTAGCAACTTATGTGTGTTACCTTCTAAGATTTAGCATGTTGGTAAATTGAAAAATGTGTGTCTCTTTAGGATTTAGCAACTTATGTGTGTTAATTTCCAAGATTTAGAATATAATTTTAAAAACTATAGTACAAGGGAGACCCTATGTATGCTCCCCTCTTTATCATGGCTATCTATTAGATAGGATAAGGAAGAGGAAGAGAACACATACTTCACAATGCAAGGAGATATCCTATTGAACAAAAATGCATACCTAATTCTTAGTGAGGGATATTGACCCTACTTCCAATAGTATAGATAATTGTGAAAATGATATGTCACTCATTGAAAAAGGATCCTCAAAGGAAAAGATCTTATCAACAAGACCCCCACCATAGAGGAGTACATTTAGATTAAATGCCATCTTCCAAAGATAAACCAAGTGAGAAAAAGATTCAATCATCAAGCCCCTTGTAAAGAAGAGAAAGATGAATCTTTGGAATGAGGAAAACAACTCTACCATCAAAGAAATTTATAAAGAACATAATTTGAAACATAGAGAAGAAGTGATGAGCTAGGACAACAACCTCTCTTATGAAAAGGTTATCCAACAAAACATCTATCAATATGATGAAAGGATATTGCAATATAAATAAGTACCACTAAGCTAAGGAAAGAAGTTACCTAGGTAAAGAAAAAGAAAGAATAACCTTGCCCCCTAGGGATGAAGACAAGGGATACCTCTGCAAAAAAAATGTCTTATAAAATATATCTTGAATAGATTCTATGAATGATCATAAACATAATATAAAATCATAGCAACATAGGAAGACAGAATAATAATGAAGCCCAATAAAAGGCCTAATGGATCTCAGGAGACTAGATGAAAATACACCTGCTACCCCCTAGTCCAAAGACAAGAGAAGAAGAGATCTATATTATATCAAAATGAGGGGAATCCCCTATATCAAAATTATGAAGGAATTGTAAAACTACACAAGAGAAAGATATAATTCCTAAAGAAACTCTTTCTCGAACATATAATTTGAAATGTTTACAATCAAGAACTAAATGTGTATTATGATAATGAAAAGGATATTTTTATTTGTGTAGAGCATCAATCAGCATAGGTTGAAATATTTCTTTCTTGGAATTCATTAACTCGACATACACTTTTTTAGCCACCTCTTGATGAATATCAAGGTTATCTAAGAGAGGTGTTGGGAGAAGACCATGAAGAGGGGGATGACAATTTACATCAGCCACCTTGAAATAAGATTGTGAACAACCAACACCATTTAGACCTAGTTTAGAGGGTATATGAATGAGATACTTGATACCATGCTCATTAACTCCAAGCCCTAAACTTATATAACCTTGTTTGGTTATCATATTATATCCTATAGTATATATATCATTTACAGCTTCTACAAGGGGTGATTGTTTATTGTGTTCATGGGTAAAGGCTGTATAAAGTAGAATAATAGGTTTTTAAGAAGGTTCTTTACCCTTTTCTTTAATATAATCATGAATTAGAGGAGAAGGTAAATCAAAGAAGTCTTGCACATCTACATCCTGAGCTATAGCTTGAATTCCATCATAAGTATGGGAAGAAAAAGAATTAACATATGGAGAATTAGGTATCAAATTAGGAATGATAGGATTAATATTAGAAAGATTAGGAAATGGTTTATGATCTACCAAATTCTTCACGTAATCCAGAAGAATGATAAGTCTACCACATGAATCTTTAATGAAAGTTTTGAATGTAGGAAGACTAGTATCAATCAAATTCACAAAAGCATAAGTGAGAATAAGATGAAGGATCATCAACATGATAAAGTGAATGATACTCTCATAAACATCATAGGTATGGTAAAGAGATACTAAAAGAAGATTAATAAGTAATATGACCACACACCAAAGCACCTTAATAATATTCATAATAAATGAAACACAATTTATTTTTGTATTTTATTGAATATATAGATTTTTTTTGTATTTTTGAATGTTAAAATGCAAGAGAATAAACCAAATCTAATCTTAATACAAGATAATACCTAATACTAAAAACTATAGGTCATATAAATCCACAAAATAAAATGGGTAAGCTTATCAGGTTCACCAAAATGAATAAGATAAAATGTGAATGGGTGAGGGGGTTGGTGTTTACTGAAATGAATGGGAAGGAAAGATCCAAATGGATTAATCACAAAGAATTGATCAATGCACCAATGATTCAAATGATGGAGAATATGAAATAAAGAGGAAATCCTATAATCTACTTTAAAAAGTAAATACTTGAAACCTTGAATGAAATAGAAGACAAATACTAACCTCAAAGTAGGAAAAATCTATAAAATACTAATTTTTGATGTTTGTATGTAATTTTGGGAGATTTTTCAACCTACTTCAAACTAGAAATGCTGAGATGGTGAAAACCCAGAAAACTTTTATCCTTTCGATGGTAGGTCGACCTTGACCTAAATAGCAAGGCATGACCTTACCCAAAAAAGTCAACCTTGACCTATACTGTATGTTGAAATTCTTTAGAATAACTAGGGTGGGGGGGTGAATTAGTTATCCAAGGTCCAAATGTATAAATAAAATTTTTCATAGCTTAGTGAACCCATATCCATAAAAAATATTCAAAATGCATACATTCATTAGATCATACATTCACTTAAACTTTTAGGTTACTGTCAAATTAGCTTTGCAAAAATGTAAGCATAAAACATAACAGTTTCAATAACACATTTGACACAATAATTTTATGTGAAAACCCAATTGGGGGAAAACCACTAGTAACATGCTACTCATTCTCATTCTTGTGAAGTGATGTCCTATGAAAGGCCAACCCTATTAAAGGTTACAATACACACTATTAAATTTTCCTTGGTTAGAGGATTTCAATCACCCTATTAGGAGAAATCCTTGTTAGAGGTCTTTAGACCATTCACTTGAAACATCACCTAGTTAAAGGATTTATAAATGATTGTTAAGTCAACTTTAATCCAAAGGATTTACCCTAGACTTGTACAATGATTAGAAAGTTACAGTAAGGATTGATCTCATAATAACTTACAACTCACTTGCAGATTATAAATCTCTATTTTAGTCCTCCATTCTACTTGGCTTTCACACACTTCATCTCTAATAACTTTATCACCCTTCAAGAATCCATACCCTTAAGCCTTCTTGCTTTGCTTGCCAATAACAATCTCTTCTATTTAGTCTCTGATGAAGCAATTCCTTATACCACTTGTCTAACTTAGGTTTCCAACATTAATCCTTATTGCTTCTAACCAACCATCTTTATAAATTTTAAAATTAACATCTTTTTTTGTTCATCCTCTATTGTCTATTTTAGGGTTAGGTAGGCTTAGGTAGGATTAAATAAATCTACCCATCTTTTGATTTTAGTCCCTTCTAGAAACTTCTCCTTCAATCCTGATTGAGTTCACCTCAAAATGTTTTACCATGAATTTTGTACCACCAAATCATCATAGTTATGTTCCACAAGCTTCAAAAAATTCAAGAAAAGAAAATATTCATCTCACATTCATCAAATCTATGATTTAACATGAATACTCAAACTTGGCATCAATATATTGTCACTCAGCTTCCATACTATTCTTCCACTCATCATCAACTAGATTGCTTGGCAAGCACTAAAGTTTACTTATGCTCGACATCAACTAAACTTTATTCAGCTTACACTATATCACTTGACATACACTAAAATTTGACTTTTCTCGGCTCCAACTAACTTTTCTTGAGACCTATTGTCCACTTGCTCAAGCTTGGCAGACTCAATTCTTCTTACTTGTTCTTCTAGACTTAGTTAGTGTATACAACCTTTAAAACCTTAAGTATACAATCAATGCACTATATCATTATTGTCTTAATTTATCTTTGTACTCTTTTTTGATACTATAACTCAACCTTTTCTCTAGGTGACTTTTTAAATCTTATTTGATGAAATCCTCTTCATCAATCAAATAAATGATAGCACTCAAATCAACTAAGTAATTATCTTATCAACAAGTAGTAGGTTTGACATCAATGACAAAGTAATGATTGAAACACATTATCATGGTTATGTCAATTTGTTTTTAAAAATCTCCTTGTTTGGCATTGATGAAAAACCAGTATAACCAATACAACCAATAATAATACCAAAAAGAAAATAATTTCTTGTATTGAAATCTCTCCCTCTTTCAAAAAATTTCATCTTCTGTAATGGTTATAAAATTCTATTATGATCAATAGACAATCAACTCATCCTTATGAATCCTTCTTGATCACTTCATTTTTAGGCATCTATCTCTATCCTTATATCTCTCTCAACACTATCTCCCTCATACTAGGTAGATGTGTCTTTTTAATCATTAGTACACCATTAGGTACACTATCTCCCTCTGAGTAGATATATCTTTCTATTTTTTTCCCTCTATATAATATCTCCCTCTTCGATAATAGCGCCAAAGAGTTTTCACCTTATCATGTAGAAATGAACATTTTTAGTTTCTCCCTCTATCACTTAGCTTGTGATTGATCTATAACTTTAGCTCTTTGATTAATTTAGGAAACTCCTAAAGTAAGATCCATTGCATCAATGTTTAACATATGTCAATCATATCAGTTGATGTAGGGCACTTCTTTTTCTTCTTAGATAGCCTTGGATAGGGGTATCACCCATAATTTACCTCTTAATACTCATGAGCATCCTTAGGTAATGCTTTTCTGAAGATATCAACTAGTTTATCTTTTGTATTCACATATTTCATCTTTACCTCTTTATCTTGAACTAACTCTCTCAAGTAATGATACTTGATTACAATGTTCTTAGTACTTGTATTATCACAATCAAGTATCATAGGTTCAGCGATTTCCTCCTTCATACCTTTGAGTAGTTGTTTGATCCATACAATGTTTGTACAATTTACTACTACAACAACATATTTAGCTTCGACAGTAGATTGAGATATGTAGTTTTGTTTCTTGCTAGTCTATGTGACTAGCCTTTTCCCTAAGAAAAATGCTCATCCACTATTTCTCTTTCTGTCATCAATATTTCTAGCCCAATTAGCATTAGGGTAGGCTCTAAATTCAAACTTTTCATTTTTCTTATAGTATAGACATAAGTTTTATGTACCTTTCAGACACCTCATTATTCTCTTAATAGCCATCAAATGATTCTTCCTAGGATTAGCAGAGAATATTGCAACTATCCCAAGAAATAATGCAGTATCAGGTCTTCTATGTACTACATATTGCAATTTTCCAATCATAGACCTATATAATGTTTGATTCACCTTAGATGAATCATCATTCTTTGATAATTTATGTCCTATCACCATAGGTGTGCTTACTATCTTGGAATCTTCCAATCAAAAACTTTTCAGTATCTCCTTTACATATTTTGATTGAGTAATGTATATACCATATTTCATTTGATGTACTTATGAACCCACAAGGAACTTGATTTCTCCAAACATAGACATCTCAAATTCTTTCTTCATTTCATTTGCAAAAGCTTTACATAAAGTATCCTAACCTCCAAATATGATATCATCAATAAAAATCTCAGATTGTAAAATACCTTTTCCTTTCTCTATCTTCAAGTATAGATTGTTGTTATGATCAGTCCTCTCAAATCCAATCTTCACAAGATAATTATGAAGCTTTTCATACCATGCTCTGGGTGCTTTCTTTAAACCATATAAATATTTTTGTAGTCTACATACCATGTTTTTGTTGATAGCATCAAGAAATCCTCTTGGTTGTGCTATATAGACCTCTTCTTCCAATATGCCATTCAGAAATGCAAATTCAACATTCATTTGATAAACTTTGAAAACTTTTCATGTAGAGTTCTTACTCCTTCCAATCTTGCAATAGGAGTGACTATGTCTCCATATTCTATCTCATCCTCTTGTGTATACCCTTGCAAAATAATCTTTCCTTATTCTTTGTGACTTCACCACTTTCATCTAACATGTTTCTGTATACCCACTTGGTGCCAATCACATTTTTATTTTCTAGTCTAGGAACTAAAGTCCATGTCTTGTTCTTTTAAATCCGTTCAATTTCTTCTTTCATGGCATTACTCTAGTCCACATCTTCTAAGGCATATTTTACTGAATTAGGTTCTTGCATGCTAAGAAAATATGTATCATTTCTCAACCTATTTCTCATCATTGGTCTTACATCTTTATCTCCAATAATTTGTGTAGTAGGGTGATATCTTTTGATAGACTTTGACAATCTTAGTTCTTCTCTATTTTCCTCATTTTTTCTATCAACTTCTAAGTCACTATGTAATTCTATATCAAGTAATTCAACATATCTTTCATGTACATTAATCTTAGAATTAGAATGTGCCTCAACTTCACTATGTAATTTGGCACTTGATTGTAGCTGAGTTCCTGAATATAGCTTGGCATTCATAGTGTGTAACTTGGCAGTCACTAAAACTTGTTGTTGATTTGTAGCTTTATTTATAGCTTCTTCATTAGAAGGAATAACTTCATAAAAGTATACAAATTATTTGTATTCCTCTAGTTCATTCATAGGTTCATCCTCATGTACTCCTATATATTCATCAAATTTCACATTTTCACTCTCCACAACTTTGTTAGTGTTAGTATTTAAAAAATTTTAAGCTTTAATTCTTGTCGAATAGCCAAGGAATAAATATTTTTCACTCTTTCAATCTAATTTACCATTTCTAAAATCTTTGAAAATATAACACTTGCTTCCAAATACCTTAAAATATTTTGCATTGGGTGAATATCTATACCATATTTCAAAAGGTGTTGAATGAGTACCTTTCTTGAATTACACACAGTTCAAGGTATAGACAAATGTACTTACATCTTCTCTCTAGAATTTCAAAGAAATATTTTTCTTCATCATGAGTGTCCTAGCATATTCCATTATAGATCTGTTCCTCCTTTCAATAATTCATTTTTGTGGAGGGCTTGTAGGAGAGGATGTCTAGCTTTTGATTCCTCTATCATTACAAAACATCTCAAACTTATTGGATACAAATTTTCCTCCTCTGTTAGATCTCAAATATTTTAAACTTTTACCTATTTCCTTTTCAACCCTTCCTGAGTGCCACTTAAACATTTGGAAAGTATCAAATTTATGTTTTAGAAATATAATAGTCATCATCCCAGAATAATCATCAACAAATAGCATTATGTACTTATCACCTTTGTATCTTTTCACATTAATTGGTCCACACAAATCAGTATGAAAAATCTCCAAAATTCCTTCAAAGGTATGAGTCTTTCTCTTAAAACTAGACTTTGTCATTTTTCCTAACTACCATTGTTTGCAAATTATATTGTGAGGTTTCTTTAACTTAGACAGACTTTTGACCCTTCTCATGTTACTGATACTAACTAGGTTATCAAAAGTAACATGACACAACCTCTTGTGCCATAAACATACATCATCAAATTCTACAACTAGACAAGTAGCATCATCCATATCAAGATAGAATATATTACTTCTAGTCTGATCACCTTTCCCAATTAGTTTACAATTAAATCATAAATCTTAGCAATATTGTTCTTAAACTCAATCTTACAACCTAAACTATTCAGTTGTGACACACTCAACAAATTTTAGTTAAGTCCTTCAACATAATAAGCATTATCACATAAACTATTTTCTATAAGTTTGATAGAGCCTTTTCCTTTTATCAAACAAGGTGCATCATTACCAAACCTTACACTATTTTCATCACAATAATTCAAGGTAATGAACTTACTTTTATCTCTAGTCATGTGATGTGAACACTCACCATCAATGATCCACCTGTCATTCTTGTTCACACAAGACATTAGTGTAGTTTCTTTATCCTCATTAGAATCATCCTTCATTGCAATATACACCACTTCATCATCATGATCATCAGATCCATCTTTGGTTTCCTCTTCTACAATGTAACAAAACTTCTTGCCTTTGTCTTTGTAATCTTTGTCATCTTCATCTCTTCTACTCTTGTATTTGTCTCCACCTTTTTAGTTCTTCTCTAGACATCTAGCAGCAATATGACCAACCTCATTGCAATTAAAATACATGGTAGGTAACTTACCTTTGACTTTCCCTTTACCTCTATGAAATCTCCTTGCTAGAAGTGCTTCAAGTTGTTATAAATCCTCCTCATCTATATAACTATCACTTGGAAACATATTTTACCATTTTCTTCTTCTTCTCATTAGATTCCTTTAATGACATCTTATATTTGAAACCAAATTAACATTGTTAGATTTGAAGTTATAAAAATTAGATAGCTCAAAAGTAACAAGCCTACCTACTAGACCTTCAAGACTAAGATTAGAACCTTGTATACATCTCAATTCTTGTATTGTAAAGACTCTAATAGCATAGATGGGCAGTAATGTTCTCAAAACTTTTCTTAATATAGTCTCCTCATCTATCTTACTTATAGATTCTCTTATAGAATTAACAAAATCTTTTATCCTAGAGAAATATTGAGCAACATTCTCACCTTCTTGCATTCTCATATCATTGAACCTACCTGTAAGACTTTCAAATTTGGTTGTTAATACATTTGCATCACCTCCATAGATGGTGTAAATAGAATCCCACATCTTCTTTGTACTGTCACAACCCTTGATTTCATCAAAATCAGCATAACTTAGGGTAGAGGCAATCTCCAACATTACCTAATTGTGTTCTTTCTTATTTTTTATACCTTCAACAATTAGGGCTGCAATAGGATCAACATGCTCAGTGATGATGGTAGGATCAACTAGATCACTTGGCGAGAACTAAATTTTACTAGTGCCTAGTATAAACTAAACTTTACTTGGCTTAAACTATATCACTTAGCACACACTAAAATTTGACTTTGCTAGGCTCTAACTGGTTTTCTTCTCATCTTGCACTGACTCACCTTGGCACCTACTATCCACTTGGTCAAGCTTAGTAGACTCAACTTTTTATACTTGTTCTTCTAGACTTAGTCAGTGTATCCAACCTTTAAAACCTTAAGTACATAATCAATGCACCATATCATTATTGTCTTAATTGATATTTGTACTCCTATTTCATACCATGACTCAACCTTTTCTCTAGGTGCTTTTGTTATCTTATTTGATCAAATCCTCTTCATCAATCAAACAAATGATAGTACTCAAATAAACTAAGCAATTGTCTTATCAACAAGTAGTAGGTTTGACATTGCTGACAAAATTATGATTGAAACACATTATCATACTTGTATCAATCTATTTTTGAAACACTACTCTGATGAAAATTTTGTTCACGGATCACAAAAGTTCACCAAAAAGGGTATCCAAATATGAACTTCAATTTGTTGTGTAGTACCTATACATGCAAGAAAAACTATTTTTGTTCTTTAGATGAAGGGTTTTCCTTGGTCAAACCCGTATTTGGAATCAACCTTAATAGTGGAATTGAAATAAAGAATGCCAGAAAGTAGTATATGTAAATCTAACAATGAAGCTGTGATATTCAATAGATATGCAGTTGTATTTGAAATATAAAGAAGAATGTTTATATGAAAGATTGAACATAACATTAGCAAATGTAAATTAAAAATTTCATGATTGTATGCTTGGAATCCACCTTGAGAGAAGAATGAATAGGTCTAGAAGATGAATAAATAATCTTGAAGGAAAATCACACCACCATGATGGATAAATCTAAGGTTTGAATGATGAATCTTTAATTCTTGTACTAAATCCCTTCAAAGACTTGAATACTTGAATCCTTGATCTTCAATAGAGAACTTGAATAAGGAAAATAGATTGGATACTTCCCTAAAAAATACTTGATGGAAGCTTGTTTGATCTTGGCAATAATCTATTGTCTAATATCATAATGTTTCATAGAGAAAATGAGAGAAGAAGGCTTCCTTATACCGTGATCTAGGGCACAAACTTCTAGAGAGGCCAACATTGGAGAATTAAACCCCAATTAACCTTAACCCCTAGAAATAGACCTAGACTAAATGAAATTTAAGAGGTTACCATTCCAAAACCCAAAAGGATTAGCCTAGAAGTGAGAAAATGAAAATTTCTAAACCTTGATACCTTGAAACCTCTAGAACTTGAAATTTGGACTTGAGGTTAGGGTTGAGGTTGACTCTGTGCTAGGTCAAGGTATCGATCATCCTAGATCTAGGTTAGGGTTGAGGTCAATCTTGAACATTCAATTTAGCATTGACCTAGAAAGTCAAAGTCTTCAATTTCTAAGAGAAAGTTGTTAGAAAGAGGTTGGAAATAGGAGAGAAAAGAAGAATAGGGAGAAATAGCCAAATCCATGCAAAGACCCATTCAAGGAACTTAACATGACCCCAAATCACTTACTCAGAGGGCTAAACTCTCTTAACATGGAAGTTCTTCCATTTTAAGAGTATACACATATGTTATCCATTATTGACCTTTTACAAGATAAAGAGGTGACTGTTGGTGAAGTTATGGGACCAAGAAAAATAAAAAAAGATATCATGAACAAGAAGATGATTCATGTCCCCCAAGAAATCATGGACCTAAAGAATGCTTCTTATCGAATGAACCATTGTGAGGAAGAGGTCACCAAGACCATAAGAAAATTAGGTTAATTCTATTTGTCTTCTTTATTTATAAATTAGATTTGGTCATCTTTTGGCAAGGAGGGATAGGTTCTATATAGTGCTCTTTATTTTCTACCTATCTATAGTTTTTTTGCCTATTGGATCTTGGAGATATTTAATGATATATCTTTTGTAACTTTTCTATAAAGGTTTCTAGGACCATTTAAGTAAAAAGTTTCCTTAATCAAACACTTATCATCCCCTATGTGCTACAAAAATCATTATAAGAAGGGAGTACCTATATCTCTATATTATTTTTGTTAGCATTAATCCTGATAGTATTTTTATGGGGTAGTATCCTATCTATGTGGGAGACATGATTGTGTGTTACATTCATGATAGAGTTTTTCATTGATGTCAACATATTGCTTATTTTATGAGACTAGTAGATAAGTAGACAGATATTGAGATCATGTGGTTTGAGGATTGAGAATGAGGTCATGTGGACTTATCAAGATGTTCTATAGAGTATTTTGATTATGTGGTTAAGAATGCATACATAAAGTTAGGGATAGTACATAGTTATTCAAGATTTACTAAAGACTAGTTTGAGGTAGATTATAGAGAGGAAAATTACTAGCAATTTGATTATATCTCTTAACAAAGATGAAACCTGATTATGAAAGGTTAGAAAGAGGAAGAAGACATGTTAAAGATGACTTGGTTAAGAGATCAAAATTTTATGTTACATGTATGAATAATTATAAGGTCTGAGAGGTAATAGTTTATGTATAATTGAAATGTGGAATGTAGTATCTTAAGATGCTCCTATATTATTATTGTAAATTGAGAAAGCCCCAAGGATGTCTTAGTAATATGTTCTATGAGTTGGTATAAAAGAAAGTCATTTCCTTGGTTGTAAGTGTGGATTAAGTAGTTGTGAATGAAATATGAGTATGAGAACTTGTATGTGAGATCTAGGGAACCTGATATTGAATATCTTTTTATCAAAGAAATATTTGGTAAACTAAGGAATATAGAGCTTACAAATATTAGAACGATTTAGAATAACTGGGGAGGTGGGTGAATTAGTTATGCTCTAGTGTAGATGTACCAATTAATTTTTTAACAAATTCAAAAAGGTTAAACACACTCATTAACCAACTCTTCCTATATAGAAACTCATCATTAAACCAAATTATTAATACCAACATTTAGTTCTCTATTTTAGTAGTAGCCAACTTGTTGAATGTAAAGTAGTAAATATTAAATTAGTAGCCAACTTTTTGAATGTCAAACTATATTCATACAAGTATAACACTAGAATTGAATGTGGACACCCAATTTTGAAAAAAACCATTAGTAACATGTTGCTAGTTTTTCACTCTTCTCAAGTGAGCTCAGTTAAGAGCCAACCCTATTAAGGGTTAAAAATTACACTATTAGTTGTGATCCTATTAAAGGATGTAATCACCCTATTAGGAGTAGCCTTATCAGATGACTTAAGAACATTCTATTAGAATTTCACCTTGATTAAATCATTTACAAATGACTCTTAGGTTAAACTTGATTAAAGTATTTTGAATACCACAATGGTTAGAAAGTAACAACTAGGTTGATATGATAAAACTTAACTTACTTTGTAAATTACAAATCACAATTTAGCTCTATTTTGGTTCATTTAGTAGACTGCAATATTATCTCCATCTGTGATCCTTTTGGCATCACATCAATAAATTACTCCTTCAACAATTTCTAATCATTCTCCTTGTAGCTCTATTCTTCTTTTACCCTTCACAAGTTTTCTAGTCAACTCAATAACCATCTATGTTACTATAAAATAGTTCCAATGCCTCCTTAAATGGGTAGCTTTGATACTTTGTTTCTCAAACATCATCGTTGATCTTAAGGTTTGATTAGATTCATTGAATTTGTCTATAATTTACCTTTCCTCTTCTTCCTCTAGAAACTTCTTAAAACTTAACCTTCAATTCATTCCTTTGGATTCTCAACATTATTATTCATGCATTAAATATGATAGGCCATCAATCCTTAATTATCATTCAGACATTTTTACTAATAAAAAAATTCAACTATGTTGGCTACAAATCTTGATTCCTTCTTAAATTGATAAAATGATAATACTCAACCATCATTGTGTTCCTTGGCCTTGGTCATCACTATTTTGACTTTTTTATCTTTCACTATTTTCTTATTCTTTACTAACTCTTGGTCTTCACTATATCTTTCTTGGTCATAACTATCACTCTTCTAACACTTGTTCTACTTGACTTCTTCTTTGAGTTCCTCAATCTTCTTATTTTTTACCTAGTCTAGCTCATGCATTATGTCTTCCATTGACTGTCTCTTTTACACTTCAACTCATCTATCTTATTCACTTAGTTTTATGATTAGAAAACACATTATCTTGTCAAATACCAACTGATAAAGTGCCAACTATAGTTCTATAATACTTGCACCTCATAACTCAATCTTTCACTAGGTCATCTTGTTATCTCTTCTTTTCAAATCCTCTTCATTAATCAATTAATATGGAGCTCAAGTAGCAATTGTCTTAATAATAAGGTTTTGTTGGAAATATAAGAGGAGTAACCGAGAGGGGAGGGGAGAATCAGTTACTACTAAAATAAATCCCAGATCCCTTAGATGTCAGAACAAAACATAAAAAATCAATGAAAATATTATTGCTCGAAAAACACACAGGCACTTGGTTAATATTGATAATCTATTATAACTTGGTAAAAATTGAAATAACAACACTAACTTGGAAAATTCTTAACATTCAAATGTTGTGATATTATCTATGATTAACCTTACTTAACTTAGTTGCATACACATAAAATAAATAGAATGAACACAAGTGACACCAAGATTTAATGTGGAAACCTAATTTGGGAAAACCACCAATTGCAACTTGTTACTGATTTTCACTCTTTTGAAGTGAGACCTATTAGGATCCAACCCTATTAAAGGTTGCGAAACATACTATTAGGAGTGACCCTATTAGAGTATTTAATCGCCCTATTAGGAGTTGTCTTGTTAGAGGTCTTTAGACACTACAATAGAAATGCCACCTTGATAGAGGATTGAAAAATATCTATTAAGCCAATTCTATTAAGAGATTTAGATCACTGCTACAATGGTTAGAAAGGAACAATGAGATTACTTGATTTTTGATGCAATTGAATTGCTGATTACAAATCCCAATTCTAGCTTGAATACTTGACCCTTCCTAATCGAATTTATCTTTATAGCACCACAAGGATATTCTTCTTATCCTTCTAATTTTCTTTCTCTAAGCATCTTCCATTCTTCCATATACTTCAACACATTCACTCCACAACTTGACCTTATACTTATACCTTATGAATTATCAAGTTGGCTTGAATACAACTTAAAATAAATAATATTCATCACCTCAATCAGCTAGAATTAATAAACAAAACTATAGAAATCAATATGCCAAAACAAAAAAATCCTTTGTTAGTCAATCCTACTTAGTAGACACTAACTTAGAAATGATTTTCCTATGTTAACCAAGTAAACTCAATAAACACTACATCTTTACAATCTTTCTTTGGTGACCGAGTGAGCTTAGTTAACATTGGTTTCATCCACCTTTACTTTTATTAACTGAGTGATCTTGGTTAACACTCAACTTCTACAAACTTCTCTTTGTCACCTAAGTGAACTCGGTAGTCACTGTCTTCTAAAATTGGCAAAGTCTGGAATGCTCAACAAACACAAAAAAAAATTTCTCCCTCGATCAACAAACATTTTCTTCAACATCTTCTTCTAATAATAAACTTTGTCTCTTTGATATTAGACCAAGTTCCTCTTCCTTGACATCTTTCATAGGTTCTCCCTCTTTTATATCTTCAAAAAAAAATTCTATGATATGACACAACAAAATTTTCCCTCTTTGATATCTCATGCCAAAGTCAATATTTAATGAATATCAATTTACCTTATGTACTAATTCATATGCAATCTATCCTTTTAATAGTGCATCAACTTGACTCATCTTCAACTTGCACTAGTTGATGCATCACTATACCTCATTTAGTGAGCTTTAGATAGGGGAATGACCCCTAACTTACCTCTTAGATACAAAAATGCATCATTAGGCAATGACTTAGTGAATATGTCTATAATTTGTTCTTTAGTATTCACGTATTCCAATCTTACCCCTTTATCTTGCAAAAATTCTCTCAGAAAATGATATTTTATTGCAATGTACTTGGTTTTGGTATGCATCACATGATTCTTTGATATATTAATTGAACTAGTGTTATCACAAAAGATAACCACTAGATCCTTTATTTCTACCTTCATACTTGCCAACAACTACTTGAGCCAAACAAAATTGGAACAATTAACTATTGCTACAACATACTCTACCTCTACTATAGACTAAGAAACGTAATTCTACTTCTTAATTGTCCAAGACACTAGTCTTTTACCAAGAAAGAACACTCCACCATTCATGTTCTTCCTATCATCAATATTTCTTACCCAATCAACATCTATGAAGGCCTTCAAATCTAAAGTGCCTCCTTTCTTGTACCATAGACCATAGTCTCTAGTGCCCTTAAAATACCTTATGATTCTCTTGATTTCCATCATGTGATTTTCCTTAGGATTTGCTGAGAATCTTGCCACCATATGAACTGCTAATGCAATATCATGCCTTGCATATACTACATATTTTAGTTTTCCAATCATTGATCTATATATAGTTTAATGTACTTCCTCAGAATAATCATTTTTGGAAAGCTTATGTCCACTAGACATAGGTGTTCCAATTGGTCTTGAATCTCTCATTCCAAATTTCTTTAGTATCTCCTTGATATATTTGAATTGAGTAGTGTAGATATCATCTTTATTCTGTTGAATCTATAATCCAACAAAGTATTTTATCTCTCCAAACATAGAAATCTCAAATTCTTTACTCATCTCTTCTGAAAAGGATTTGCACAATTCATCATTTCTAGTCAACAATGTGTCATCCACAAAGATTTATGCCAATATAATGTTCTTGTTTGGTCTTTCTTTGATATACAAGCTATTGTTATCATTTTTTGTTTAAAAACAAATCTTTATCAAATAGTTATGAAGTCTTTCATACTAAGCTCTAGAAGCTTTCTTGAGACCATATAATACTTTGTGTAGTTTACAAACCATATCCTTTTTGCTAGGATCTACAAAACCATCAGGTTGTTCTATGTAAACTTCATTTTCAAGAATTCTATTCAAGAATGTAGATTTCACATCCATTTGATAAACTTTAAATCCTCTATGTACAACATAAGAAAGTAGAGTTCTAACACCTTCTAATCTTGAAATAGGAGTAGAAGTTTCACCATAGTCAATACCTTCTTCTTGAGAGTAACCTTTGCATACTAACCTTGTTTTGTTTCTAGAAACTTCTCCATCTTCATTCAACTTATTTCTAAAAACCTACTTTGTGCCAATTACATTTTTATCCTTGGGTCTAGGAAGAAAAGTCCAAGTCATATTCCTCTCTATTTGTTCTATTTCTTCATTTATAGCTTCAATCCAACTTTCATTATCCAAAGCATCTTTCACTAATCTAGGTTCAAATTTAGTGAGCAAACATGTACCTTTCAATTTGTTTCTTGTCATTGTACCATCTGACTTGTCTCCAATGATTTGATTAGGTGCATGGCACTTTTTGGCATATCTTGCTAATATAGATACATTCTATTTAGAACTTGTTCCACTAGCCTCACCATGATCTTCCATATCAAGCTTGGGTGCCACTATCTATGACTTGAATCCTTTGGACTTGATTTTCTCTGGCTACAACTCAGTAGCCTCTAATTGCGGTTTGTGTCCTTTATACTATGACTCAGATTGCACTGGTTGCAACTCGTGTGCTTCTAGAGATTTTTGGAACTCAGGAGGTGAGGCCTCCCTAACTTCCAATTAGATTTGGTAATCTATCAGGTTCATAGTAAATAAACCTTCAATAATCCTCAGGTTATTTGCTACTTTCTTCTTTAGTCTTTCCTACAAACTCATTAATTATCACATGTGCACTTTCTATGATCTTATGAGTGGATAAATTCAAAAATTTATAAGCTTTACTTCTACTGGAGTATCCTAGGAATATTCCTTCATCACCTTTGACATCAAATTTACCTTTCCTAGTCTCTTTTAGAATATAACATTTTCTACCAAATACTTTCAAGTAACTTACATTGGGTTTGTTTCCATACCATAGTTCATAATGAGTTTGATTTGAGTCTTTCTTTAGATGTATTCTATTCAAGGTATGCACTATAGTACTGATTGCAACATTCTTTTCTATCATCAAAGTTCTTGCACAATCCATGATGGATATGTTCCTTTTTTTAGCTATACCATTCTACTGATGTGTACCAGGAGCTAATACTTATTTTTTGATTCCTCTTTCATTACAAAATTCATTGAACTCATTAGAGATGAATTTATGGCCTCTATCTAACCTCAAACATTTCAATTTCTTTCTTGTTTCCTTTTCTACTCTTTCCATATACTACTTAAACTTTTGAAAAGCTTTTGATTTCTCTTTCAGATACATTATAGTCATCATTTTAGAATAGTCATCAACAAAAATAATAAAATATTTATCTCCATTGTAGCTCTCTATTCCAATATGTCCACATAAGTTTGTATGAACCAACTCTGAGACTTTTTCAGAATGATAGTTCTTGCTTTTGAAACTTGTCTTGCCCATCTTGACAATTTTTGCATAGGCCCATATCAAGTTTTCTCAGACTATAAATACCTCTCACTCTCTTGGTTTTTCTTATCTTGATTAGATTATCAAAGTTCACATAACCTAACCTTTTATTCTATAACCAAATTTCTTCTATTTGAGCAATAAAATATGAACTTTCACTAAGATCTAGGTAGAATAGATTACATTTGGCTTGTTTACCAGACCCAACTAGATTTCCTTTTCCATCCAATAGCTTGGCCTTCCCATTCATGAATTCTACCTTGAATCTAATGCTATTCAACGGGGTCATACTCAGTAGATTATGCTTTATTCTTTTAACCAAATACATATTATCACATCTAAGTTCATTGGTTAGTGAGATACAACCTTTTCACTTTATGTAAGATGCTTCATTGTTTCCAAATTTCACACTTCCACCATCATATGACTAGTGAAAAAATAAATTTTGAACATATGGAACATTATGAAACATCTTGCATAAAGTGAAACATATGAAACATTATGAGCATTTGGTAATAGAATAAAAGGTTAGGTCATGATAACTATGATAATTATATAGTAATATAGACCATTTCATCATCTTCAATACTATCTAAATCTTTAGCCATAAAACAAGATATATTACCTTTGTCATTGACGTAGTCCTTGAAGTTCTTGAAATACATCTTGCCTTTGTATTTTTTTTTTCTTGCAAGAAATGCTTCAATGGTTTCAAGATCATTGTCAGAACTATCTTCCTCTTCACTTTTAGATTATTTTCTCTTAGAATTTTTATCTTTCTTCTTGAGTGATAACTTGGCTTCAAATGCAGACTCAAGATTGCTAGAACTGGGAGTATAATTATCATAGTTATCTAATTCAAATGATGTCAATCTTCTAGCTGGAGCATCTAAAGTTATCTTATTATTTGGATCACATCTCATCTCTTGAATATTAGACACTCTAATTGCATAAATAGGAAGAAGGTATCTGAGTACCTTGCTTACCACTATCACATCTTCAATTTTTCCTCTAGAGGCTTTGATAGAATTGAAACTAGCTTTGATTCTCTCAATATATTTTGCAATGTTTTCATCTTCTCTCATCCTCATCTGATCAAACTGACCTCTCAAGATTTCTATCTTGGCTCTTTTCACATTATCATCACATCCATAGATATCCTTTAGTTTGGTCCACATGTCATGAGTAGTAGAACATTCTTTGATCTCATCAAATTCACCATAGTTAAGAGTTGATGCAATGCCAATCACCATAATGTTATGATTTTTCTTTTCAGCAATATATTACATAGTCAATGTTCTAGTAGGAGATTTGTAAGCATTTTATAGATATTTCAAACCTAAATCACTCATGGTTTCCAAGTGCAACTTCATAATTTCTTTCCATGCCTCGAAGTTATCTCTTTTCAACTTTGGAATCTCTCTTCTGTAAGACTTCTTGATCTTTAGCTTAGGTCCTTGAAACCTTCTCTACAAGCACCCAAAATCTTTGATACAAATTGTTGGAAATATAAGATGAGTAACTAAGAGGGGAGGGGTGAATCAATTACCACTAAAATAAATCCTAGATCCCTTAGATGTTAGAACAAAACATAAACTTACTCAAAATATTGTTGCTCAGCAAACACACATGCACTCAGTTAATATTGATAATCTATTGTAACTTGGTAACTACTAAGAACAATAACTTAGAAAATGATTAACATGAAAATATTATTATATTATATGTGATTAACCTTAACTTATTTTCATACACATAAAATAAATAGAATGAACACAAGGGACACCAAGATTTAACGTGGAAGCTCAATTTGGCAAAAACCACCAATAGCAACTAGTTACTGATTTTCACTCTTCTGAAGTGAGCCCTATTAGGAGCCAATGTTATTAAAGGGTAAAAAAAACACTATTAGGTGTGACCCTATTAGAGGATTTAATAAACCTCTTAGGAGTTTCCTTGTTAGAGGTCTTTAGATACTTCAATAATAATGCCACCTTGTTAGAGGATTTACAAATAGTTGTTAAGCCTATTAGTGTAACTGATTATTATTTACATTTTACTTAAGTTTACTTAGGATAAATGCATTATTTTATTATTTATTAGATTAGACAACTAGGAGTATGTGCACTTATATGAGTTGTCATGTTGACAACATAGGAGTAAGCAACTCTATTTTAGCACATGGTGTCTACAACACTGGATTTTGCATAATTAACTGAGTTGTCATGTAGACAATAGAATTTCTCATACTATTAATTAAGAACATGGTGTCTACAACATAATTTTACATGGCACACCTTTGTAGGCTTATCCTCTCATCATCGCACTAACTCTTGTACTTAATCGAGGATAATCCACTCCTGGTGGATATGTGCTTAGTTGTGAGGCTTATCATATTGCTAACTCCTAGAAATTCTAGAAGCATTCTAGAGGCCTTTATATATACACACTCCTAGTGTACTATACAATAAATTGAATATCATATTGTTATTCTAATCATACTCTGTTGGTCTATTTTGTGCTAGTTATCATGCTTCTTGGTCTTGGGTGATTTTGCCCTTTGGCAAATTCTTACATGGTATCAGAGCCATAGAGGCATCATTTCATAGCCATTGGAGACCATTCTTATTTCACCTCGATTCAGGTCTAGAGTATCTGCAACTACTGGGAGCTTTTAGAGCCAAAATAGACCTCACCATTGCATCGGGAGCATCGATTTGGTGAAAATTGACTATAAATTTTCCTATATTAGGCCATAGTCAAATTTGAGGCAATTTTTTTTTTGCAAACCGGCACCCAAATTCCTGATTTGCAAATCCAGTATGATCATTTTCAAATTTTCTTAATTTATTTTCAAATCTATATTCATTTTCTCTACAATTTCTAGATTTGTGTTTTCAAAAAAAAAATTTGGCCTACCAGGCCTAGAGAGATTTTTTTTGCATGAACTGGGTGGTGAAACCCTGGCCCTTGCAGGGAATATTCACTATAATTTTGAAATATTCCATCAACCATTAATCAATAGCTTACTACAATACCAATACTGGCAGCCAAATACATTCAACCCAACAAGCTCAACATAATCTGATGGCCAAGTCCACACAGCATCACCAACTAGCAACCACAATGAATCACTGGTAGATTGTCTTTGTTTTATCCTCTGTGGCCTTCACATTTTAAACACTACATAACATTTTTTGTTTCATGAATGTGGGATTAAATTTTTCCCAACTACTGGCATTTCAAGCACTGCACTAGCCTCTTGGCTATAGCAAATTGTTGGTAGCTATTAAAACCTTCGACACTAGTTGTGCTACATTCTACCCATCGCTGACCACCCATTAAAACCTACTAGCCCCAACTTCCAATAGGACACACCAGCATAGTGACTCCATAGTCTGCCACCTTAGCTACTTCTACCTATGTAGTCATCCATGTGCACTACTAGCTCATGCCACAAAAGTGATGTCATCACCACATGGAGCCAAGTCAACCAAACATGTAGTTTCCACATAGATCGATTATACAGGATGCATCAACTTGTTGTACCTTCCATGTGTAATGTCTATGCAATTTTTGACATCAATAGTGATGTCACTCACCATGTCACCCAGGGGCATCTTTTTCATCATGTCACATTTTTACTAGTTTAAAATTGATGATCATCTGGCCATCATCAGCAAGCTAATTTGCACTACCACAATAGTCATTTGGACGTCAAATTTAACCTCACAATTTGCTGATCAAACCCCTCTCAAGATTTAGTTTTGATTTGACAGTTTAAATTTGGGAGCCCATATCTCAATCATTCAAGCTCTAAATTAGGTGCAATTTTTTGATTTTGGCTAGAATTTTGTGAAATTTTCAGTGGTGCTATTACTTTCTAGTTTTGGTGTAGATATTTGCTAGAAATTGCAATTTTTGGTGACTATACCTGTCCAATCCTACATTTTGCAACTTCAAATGCTCTATACAAGCTCATCTTGACTCCAAATCAAATTCCATTTTTTTTTTAAGTGAATAGTTTTTTATCTATTTGCTAGATCTACAATTAGATTATAGGCTTGTGTGAACATAAATACTACTTACAGAATTAGGATTATATTGCTTCAAAATTGTTGTATATTGCTTAGTTCCAAATTTGGACTCCAAAAGGAGGTTGTAATAGTAAATTAGAAGGTCACTATGGCCAAAATTGGCAATTGGCTATTGTAATCACATTAAGTATAAAGTGCCAATATCTTTCATTTGGGAGGGTTTCTTGATTGAGTGAACAAGAGGGGGGGGGTGTCTCTTGGTGTTGTGTTCCTCTTTTCCTATTGTTATCCTTCATTTATTGCATCATGGGAAATCTTAACATTCCAAAATTAACACCACATAACTATGCCACATGGTCTATTAAAATATGGTGTAAATTGATGCATGATGATGTTTCTCAATATGTAGATGGTTCCCTTCCTAAACCAATAGGTGATCAAGTATTCAAAAGTGATATTGATGCTTGGGTACAGGCAGATAGGAAAGCCCTAAGTGATATTAGGATGGGGGTTGAAGATAAGATCCTCTATCAAACCATGATGTATGATACATCCAAGGAATTTTGGGATGCCCTTAAAAACCTATATGGTAAAGTGATTGAGGAGGATGTTTACAAAATTGAAGATGAGCTTGTCTCCCTAGATCCTAAGACCTTTGATTCAATACAAGATTCTATTATTAAGGTGAATGAATTAAGAACAAATTTTGATGATTTTGGTAGTCCTATTAAAGATGACAAGTTGATCTATCTCATTCATAATAAGATGCCATCTGAGTACTCCACATTTGTTTCTTCTTTCAACACCACAAAGACTACATTAAGGTCTGCCTATAAGAAAATCACTTTTGACGATTATCCTCAGTTATTAGAGGATGAAAAAACTAAGTTGCAAACAATGGGGATTCTCAAGTCTTCAAAATCTAAGGCATTGGTGGCCAATAATGAAGGTTCTCAAAATTTAGCTAGTCAAAGTTCAAACAAAGGAAAAGGCAAGAAGAAGAAGTGGAAGAACAACAACAAATGGATACAGAAAAGACAACACTAACATCAAATCAACAAGGCAAGTCTTCCCCTAATACCAACAAAAAGGGGGACACTAATTAGGAGAATAAAAAGTGTGCCTATTGTAAGAAGATGGTTCATGATGAACATTAGTGTTATCACAAATAGATTGGGGAGTTGAAGAACATCATGAAGAAACAAAGTTTTCCCTAATGCTTATAAGGAGAAAGGATCTCCATCCTTAGATTCTAAGGGCAAAGGGCATGCTTTACTCACAAACACTGTTAGTTAGGGAGAATGGATCTTTGATTTAGGTGCCACACATCATATGCGTGCATCAAAGTGACATTTTTATTCCATGACACATTTTGAGGTACCACACATCTTTGTAGGTGATGATACTACTTGGTGAAAGTTGAGATGAACAATGGAACATTCAAGGATATTCTATAAGTTCCTAATCTTACCTCCAACCTTCTTTTAGTCTACCAAATGACTCACTATGGAGGTGGAAATAAAGTTGAATTTCTTCCAAATTTAGTGTTAGTGAAAAGCATCAAGGATGACTCAATGATCACAATAGGTGAAGCCAATCATGATTCAAGGCTTTACACTTTCTTATCCTTTGTACCAAAATCAAATGCACAAGCCTTGTTATTACATTCAAATGCAAAAAGTAAACTATGGCATGAGATATTTGGACATCTCAACTGCAGATATCTTCAGCAACTTAGCAACAAGAAAATGGTTAATGGTCTACCTCAAATCTATTTTTTTGAAGGTGTTTGTTCAAGTTGCTAACTTGGAAAACATTCAAAAAATATGTTAAAAAAGGGGAAGTCTTGGAGAGCACAATGTGTTCTTGAATTGGTTCATAGTGATGTGGTAGGCCCATTTCTAGTGCCATCATTTGTCAAGTCTCGCTATGCACTCACCTTCATAGATGACTACTCTCACTTTACTTGGGTTTTTTTCATGGCTCATAAGAGTGAATTGTTTGAAAATTTTCTCATCTTCAAGGCTCAAGTGGAAAAACTATCAGGGAAAGCTATCAAAATTCTTCACATAGATAATGAGGGGGAGTATGTGAACACAAGACTAATAGAATTTTTCACTCAAGAGGAAATTGACCTTCCACATTCACTACTATATACACCACAACATAATGGTGCTTCTAAAAGGGAAAAAAAAGCTCTCAAAGAGATGAAAACTTGCATGCTACAAAAAAAGTCTCTTGATCAAGTCTTTTGGGCTGAAGCATTGAATTGTGCTAACTATATACAGAATAGGAGTCCTCACAAAGCTTTAGATGCTACAACTCCTTTTGAAGCATGGACTAGCAGGAAACCTATAGTTAAGCACTTTAGAGTCTTTGGTTGTCCAACATGGGCAAGAATACATCCACATAAATGCAAGGCATTGGAAGCTCAAAGAAAAGTTTCATCTTTGTTGGATATGTGGACTCATATAAAGCTTACAAGTTAATGGATCCAAAGACACATGATATATTCTATGAGAGGAGTGTACATTTTGAAGAAAGTTGTCCAAGCTTTACTTCTTCAACTCCTCCTTCTTCCTCGTTCATTGAAGATAGTGATAGTGATAAAAGTGACTTGGAAGATTTTTGTCTCCAACCAACATAGAAGCATTAGTAAGCAAAGGTTGAGGATACTCCTACTAGATCTGCTTCCAACATACCTAGATGGGCTAAGCAGACATTGGATGTAGCAGGACCATTGGTAGGGAATCCTTTGGATAATAGGAGGACAAGATCATAGCACAACTCACTCCTACATGATTATATTGTAGTTGCTTCAAATCTACAATCGTTCAAAGAAGCATTAGGTATTTTGAAATGAGATAAAGTAGTGGAGGAAGAATATAACTCTCTTATGAGAAATGATACATGGGACTTAGTCTTTATTCCTAAGGGAAGAAAATTGGTTCAGTGTAAGTGGATCTATTGGACCAAATTCATAGTGGATGGAGGTGTTGATAAACATAAGGCTCAACTTGTTGCAAAAGGTTTTTCTTAGGTACCTGGCATTGAATACATCAAGACCTTTGCACTAGTGGCAAAGATTAATTCCATTTGTTTGACACTAGCTATAGCAGCAGCTCAAAGATGGGTTGTTCATTAAATGGATGTGAAAAGCACATTCTTGAATGGGGATCTACATGAGGAGATATATATGGAGCAAGAATAGAGGTTCATATAAGATACTACCTGGAAATTGAATAAGTCTATCTATGGACTTAAACAAGCTCCAAGAGCTTGGTATGCCAAGATGGATTCTTTCCTTCTCTCCAAAGGGTTCACTAGATGTCATTTTGATCCAAATTTATACATTCTTTAGAGGGACAATTCACATTTTCTTCTTGTGCTTTTTGTTGATGACTTGATCATTATAGGGAGCATAGCATCCATTATTGATAATGTCAAGGCTACTTTACAAGATAGGTTTTTGATGACAAACTTGGGTCTACTACATTATTTCCTTGGTATCAAGATACATCAATATTCATTAGGAATTACCTTATCACAACCCAAGTAAGTTATTGATCTTCATGGTCAGTTTTACATGAGTGACCTCAAGGCTACACCTACTTCCTTTCTTTCAGGTGTTAAGTTAGAAACAAAGTGTTCCACTCCACTTGTTGATGCAACTTTATATAGATAGTTGGTTGGAAGCCTTATCTACTTGACACATACATTCCCTAACATCTCATTTGTGGTTGGAATGGTTTCTCACTTCATGCAAGAGCCACATGAATTTCATTGGAAGGCAGCCAAATGATTCTTGCATTATATCTAGGGTACACATACACATGGGATACACTATGAGGCTGGTACTGAACTTTAGTTAGTGGGATATATAGACTTAGACTATGCAGGGGTCCTTGATTCTCACAAGTCTACTTCAAGATATATGTTTCACCTTGGTTCTAGCCCCATTTGTTGGTAGAGTAAAAAGTGGAATACCATTGATCTCTCATCGACTAAGGCTGAGTATCGAGGAGCTTTGACTGTGGCAACATAAGCTATTTGGTTGTAGTAGATTTTGAAGGAGTTTGGTTTTGATCTACCTAGACCCAAAGTCATCCATTGTGATAAACAAAGTGCTATTGAGATCTTAAAACATCTAGTGAAACATCAATGTACCAAACATATTGAGCTTCATATGTACTACATCATAGAGTTGATTCATGAGTAGATCATCACATTGTAGTATTGTCCTACTGAGCAGCAAGTAGCCGACATCTTCACCAAGCTCTTGACAGAGATCAAGTATCTTTATTTGTGAGATCCCTTAGGGTGAGGGATTTTTCAATAGAGGGGTCACATGATCCTTCTCTTCTATATTATACATATCTCTCTTTTTAGGGGAGGGTTTTTCCCATGAGGTTTTCCCATTTTCTCTATTTGTAAAGAGATTTCATTGCATTTCAGCATTGCATTTGTACTTTGGTACCTAACATGGCCTAGTAGCTAGGACCCATTATGCATTTTTATCATAGCTTTTGTGAGCTTAAGTGCATTCCCCTAAGTTGCACTTTAGGGGGGGGGGTGTTAGTGTAAATAATTATTATTTACACTTTACTTAAGTTTACTTATGTTTACTTAGTATAAATGCATTATTTTATTATTTATTAGGTTAGACAGCTAGGAGTATGCACACTCATATGAGTTTCCATGTTGACAACATAGGAGTAAGAAACTCTATTTTAGCACATGGTGTCTACAATGCTAGAGTTTGAATAATCAACTGAGTTTTCATGTAGACAATGCAATTGTTTCCACTCTTAATTAAGCACATGGTGTCTAGAACATTATTTTACATGACACACCTTTGTAGGCTTATCCTCAAATCATCACAATAACTCCTATGCTTAATGTAGGATAATTCACTCCTAGTGGACATGTGATTAGTTGTGAGGCTTATCATATTGCTAACTCCTAAACATTCTATAAGAGGCCTTTATATACAAGCACTCCTAGTGTACTATATAATCAATTGACTATCATATTATTATTCTAATCATACTATGTTGGTCTATTTTGTGCTAGTTATTATGCTTCTTCGTCTTGGGTGATTTTGCCCTTTAGAAAATTCTTACAAAGCCAACTCTATTAAAAGATTTAGATCACTACTACAATGGTTAGAGAGTAACAATGAGATTACTTGATTTCTAATGCAATTGAATTTCTTATTACATATCTCAATTCTTGCTTGAATACTTGATCCTTCTTGATCAAATGTATCTTTATAGCTCCACAAGGAAATTCTTCTTATCCTTCTAATTTGCTTCCTCTAAGTATCTTATATTCTTCCATACATTTCCATACATTCAATCTTGAACTTGAACTTAAACTCAAAAAAGATTTACCTATATTAACTAAGTGAACTTGGTTAACACCGCATCTTCAAAAAAATTCTTTGGTAACTAAGTGAGCTTAGTTAACACGGGTTCGATCCAACTTTCCTTTTATTAACAAAGTGAATTTAGTTAACTCTCAACTTCTATGAACTTCTCTTTATTGCTTGAGTGAACTCAGTAGTCACTACCTTCTAAACTTGGAAAACATTGGAATGCTCGATAGACACAAGAAACTATCTTCATCACTCGAGTGAGCTTGACATAAACTAATTGGCCAAGATATGAGATTTTGTGTAATCATCAAAGAAAATACATAATAAACTTATTGTATTTAATAGGTTTGACATCAATGACAACATAACAATTATTCCAATCATACTTTTTAATAATCTCCCTCTTTGGCATTAATGGAAACACCTTCTAGTTACCATACAATCCAAAATGTGTTCACTTGATTTTCTTCTATTAGCTCCCTCTATATTATATAAAAAATATTCATTTATATCCTTCATTTCATTTTGATTCTCCAACTGTACCAATGATTTTTATGATCTAATCTTCTTGGTTTCATTCTGAGTCTCATCTCTACAACTTAGATAAGAAGCCAACACCTCTAGCTGCAACACCTTCTAGTATCAATTGTCTCTTTCAATTCTTTGGAAATACTTGTAATATGCCAAAAATTGGCATCTTTCCATTCTAAACCAATTTTATTGCATTAGTTTCCAATGCCAATTTCTTGATCAATGAAGTCATATTTTACTAGGCATTTCTAACCAATTGTCTCTACTTGATCTAGTATCAAATTGCAAAAATTTCTAAAAATTGTAAAATATTCTTTAAAGTGTCTAAAAATTGAAAAAAGTCCTTAAAAAAAATCTATTGTCCATGTGAAAACATAACAATAGACACCTTGATAATACCAAAAAAAATGGAAAGATTAAAAACTAAAACTATTTAATATATGCTAAGATTTTATTTATATGTCTTTCTTTTTCTTTGTCATTCTCCTTCAAGAAACTCGAGGATGTCTATGTGGACTAGAGTAGAAAGGATTGGGCATGATATTTTCTTTATTTTCTAGCTTCAAGTTTAGTTCCAATGATACAAATGATCTACATAAAAGAGGTGTCCACTATAAGAGCATCTATCTCATGTTAGATGGCCACGTGTACCTCATGTCATTTCATCTGGAAACTTTGGTGAGGTTGGTTCTTCTCCTAGTCTATTTGAGTGATTTCTATATGGTATAATAAATACTGATACTCATCCTATGAAGTGAACATATGGGTCACTATGAGTATGCTTAAGACACTTCTATCTTAGGTTATGAATGCATGGGTCATTGCAAATAGCATACTTATTGATTACTTGGCATAGAGAAGGATCTATCACATGTTTGGTGTGCTTGTATGCAAGGAACATTCTAGTCATCCTAGCATTTATGCTCTGAAACTTATGTTCACTTACTAAATTAATAGGAAAAGATGTTTTGTTAATTCTAGATTTTTGTGTCTTAATGAATACTTCTCATTCTAAAAAAAATATGATTAATTTCCTATTCATATTCTCATGATAGAAATGTTATTGAGGCTTATACGACATCTAGTAGCCTTAAAAAAAATCTCTATGATGAAAACCATATCTTATAGGTTTAGTAACCAATTCCTAGGGATTGCATCTAGCATAGGATTGCATTTCAGCTTAGACTTGCTTTAGGGCATAATTTTTGTGGCTCATTTGACTACATTCATTGAGTTGGAATACATAAGACATCCCATACAAATAAAGTTTTCATCCTAATTGCTTAATTATTTTATCTCACTTTTGATCTTCAAGAACTTGATTGAGCATCTATTATAAAGAATAAGAATGAAACTTGCATGAGATATTAGTACACAACAATCTTCCATTATCATACATTCATCTACACATGTGCATAACAAAATCATGTCATCTACATCTACCACTCATTACATATACATATATCTAAAATGACACACATATCACTATGCATTTATCTCATGTGTAAACATATGCATTATATATCATCTAAACTATCCATTTATACATTCATAGCATATGCATAATCATGTGTGTGTGTGTTTGTGTGTGTGTGTGTGTGTGGGGGGGGGGGGGGGGGGGGGGTGATACAAAAATTTGTTACTCAAGAACTCTCAATTTTAATCTCTCAAAATGACATAGAAGGTGATGCTGATACATCTAATACAATATGATTGTGTGCTAGAAAATGTGACTTGTTAGGAGCATGGGTTAATAAAAAAACATTAGCTAAAAAGCTTGAAATTGCATCAAATATTCATCAAAATGAAAGGAACAAACACTAAAAAATGCTTGCTTAGGTTTTGCAACCCCAAGCAACTAACAAACCCAATCTTCTAGCCACCTTTATAGCTCAACAAGGGAACCCATAAGAGGCCTTGTTGGTGTGTTAAGATTGGGGGGGATGTTTGGTGTGCTCTCCCAAACACAACAATAAATGAATCTCTTGAGTGTGTGAGCGCAAGTGTGAATACAAATATGAATGAAAATGCACTAAGATCCTAAGCTATGTGGGATGAAGAACACTTCAAGAAATGGCTATGGAGAAAGCCATTCTTGAAAGCATTCAAGAATGAAGATGATATGTAATAAATGAAACTAACTAAGAATGTAAGCTATGGAATGGAAATGCAAATGCATGAAGAAAACTAAATGAACAATGCAAGATGCAAACTAAATCAGCTACCAAATGATTAGTATGATCTTAGAAATCTCTATGCAAATCAAGCTACAATGCAAAACCCTAAGCATGAAAACTAAAAACTCAAAATGGCATGGTAACAATGCAAAAATGGGAGATGCAAATGCTTAAGACAAGCCCTCTATTTATAGGCTCAAGAGAGGGCTTGGTGAGGTGGCATCCATGTAGATGCCACATAAGGTGACATGCAAGCCATGCAAATGGTCAAGAATTCAAAGTTTGCTCACACATGTGTGAAAAAACTTGAGAAGAAGAGTGGGAGACAAGAGTGTGTAGGCATTCCATCTCACACATGTGTGAGCACACTCTTAGGCTAATGAGGGGGATTGGGGAGATGATTAGAAATGATTAAGTGGGATTAGAGAAGAAGTAGGCTTAAGAGGATGAAAATGATAGTTATAGGCTAGACTCTAGGTTAGGCTTAAGATTAAATTAAATAATATTTAATCTAATCATGAGTCTCAAGGAATTAATAGGATGTAAGGATTTAAATAAATAAAATTTATTTAAAAAAGGGGAAACATGGAGGATCATGTGTTAAATTAATTTAACACATTAAGGCTAGAAGTATTTAAATTAGATTTAAATACTTAAGAGAATGAATTCATTTAATTAATTAATTTAATTAAATGAGTATAAGAATGTGAGAAATATAATTAATTAATTAATAATTAATTACAATGCCACGCGCAATATTAAAATTAATTAATATAGTGTTTAGGGACAATTTTAAGTGTCTACATTTTGCCCCTCTTTGATGTGATGTCAGGACAACATCATATCAAAGAAAACAAAATATAGGTTGCCCCAAAGAGGGCTAGGAGTCCTAGGAGTTGTGTCAAAGCAATGACAAGGGAGGAGGGTGCCCCTTGAAGAAATGGGATGAAAATTAATATATTTTGCCCCATTTTCTCAAAAATGGACACGAGGAGGAAAAGGGAAAGAGAAAAGGCTTAGAAGATGAGTTTGCATGACTTGTTGGTAAGCTTGACATGAAGTGGGGTGAAGTGTATAATGATTAATCTAAATGCAACTTAACTACATGAATGCATGAGATTCCACTATTTTTATATGGGAGCACACCTTATTTTGATTTTGCAAAGGGAGTTATGCATCAAATGCTATAGTAGCATAGATGACAATATTCCTTTGCATAGACTAGACTCTCAACATAGTAGATGTAGATTTGAAAGTCATGATGGAAAAAATGACATATACACACTAGAGAGGTCTAGGCACACCCAAAGTCTTGTTAGGGATCTTGGTGGAAAGTGTGCTAACCCATTGCCCCTAGTGAGCAATGCATAATCATAACTTGAAATTGACATAGATGTGCTAAAGAATCATGAAAATAGATCATATTGCAAAATGATAGGTGTAATAAAGTTAAGCCATTCAAATGATACCAAGATATTGAAGATCAAGGCAGACATGGAGAGGCTATTGTTGACACAAAAAGATAAAATCAACAAAAAGACTTTATGACCAAGTAGTCATTCAATCCACAGTTCTTGCCATGAACTTGATTTTGATAGTGAAATTTGTTAAGCTTGTGTAGGAAGGATTCATCTTGTAAGGAAAAAATTGATTGTTTGATTGAATTGTATTGAAATGTTTGTGATTGTTTTCTGGCAATAGTTTGAAAGGAATAATGTTCTTAAACCATTTAGTTTCACTGTGAATTTGTGTAAGTTTGTTTGCAATCACTATTTGATAAGCTCAGTTTGATGGGTTGAAGCTCAGTGTCATGAGAGAAATAGAAGAGTGTGGATAAGATAAGATAAGATAAGATAAGGGATGAATTGAATTGGAATGGAAGGGGAATGCGAGAGAGCAAGTGATAAATGTTTGATAGAGGAAAGTGTGTTGAATGGAAGACTAGAAATTTGATCAAGGTATATGCAAATAGATGGAAAAATGAAGGAATTGATTATGGAAATGATTTGAATGAAATGATTAGAAGAAGGGACTATGATTAGATTAGAGGAGAAATTAATTGATTGAATGGATTGGAAGAAGTAAAAATTGATGGCAGGTGGAATAGAGTAGAACCAATGACAAGGGATAACCAAGGAATGGTAAATGGAGGAAAAGCAACGTGAGTTGGGGGATGAGAGGAATGGTGAAAAGATATGAGGGGCCAAATGATTTGGGATCAGAAAATGCAGAACCAAGGAACATGTTTCGAAGGAGTCTCATTGCCCCATACCAAGGATAGGAAAGTGGAAGGATGGATGGTAGGAAGTCTAGCATGTGGAGGACAGGAAGGCATGTGCTCTTCCAAAGCATGTGTGAACATTTTGTTGTTGTGCCTCTAGTATGGATATCATGAGCATGGGGATGAAAGCCAATAAATAAGGGAGATGGGAGGGAGGGTATGAAAAAGGGATAAGGATATGAAGGGAATGGATGAAATGTGGGATATGGAGGGGATGGGATGGAAGTGATGACCAAGATCAAGGACATATGAAAAAAGGATGGAAGTACGTATGAGTATGGATGGAAAATGGATGAACATGACAAGGACTATGGAATGCAAGATATGGATAACATGTCAAGGTCAAATGTATGGAAGATTTATGGATGTACTTTGGATAATGGATGGAGGATGCGAAAGGGATATGGAAAGTGCATATGAATGAATGAAAGGAAAGTGAAAGTCAAGAGTAAAGATGGAAAAGGATGTTGAACGCTAGATGGAAGGATGGAAGCGATGTGTGGAAGTTTGGTATGGATGGAGCTTGCCCCCAGTGTAGAGTGCAAGTGGAAGAGGAAAAGTGAATGGATGGATAAGTGGAAGAGGGAGGCAATGAATACATGATAGGAGAATAAAGGGAGGACTCAAGCATCTAGATATATGGATAGTATCCCTTGATTTTTTTGTCTCCTTTTTTTTAAATTTTTTTCAAGGAATTTTAGCTATTTTCTCATAGATGTTGATAGGATAGGGAAAAGAAGGATGAGGTGGATTGGGGAATGGAGGACAATGACCTATGAAAAAGTTTGGATTAACGAGGTGGAATGGGTAGGAGGAAGACATGGTTAATGGATGATAGGTTGGAAGACTTGTGAATGCATGGATGAAGGAGGTGGAAAGATCGTCATTGGCACACACCTTGAAGGGTGATGAAAAGGAGGAAACTGTGGAGGACATGTGAGTTTGGATTTTGGGATATAGGGACCCAAAATGGATGAAGGAGATGATGGATTTGGAATGGTGGATTTGGGTATATAAGGACCCAAAATGGATTTGGAAAATGGAAGCGTGGATGATTCATGAATGAGGGAAGCCTTTGGATTAGTAGAATTGGATGTCATTTTGAATCTTTCTTTGAGATTCATTGCTACATTAAGTAGCTTTGGGATCCACATGATTTTTGCATTTTTGATTTTCATCCTTTATGGCTTTTTGATTTTGCTTTGGATCATATTTTTCTTTTCTTGGACATGTCGTTTAGAGGGGACATGTTGATCCTTTGATTTTTGTGGATATTTGGCTTTATTCTCTTTTTCTTTGGCATCCAATTTTCTTCCATTGGCCATGGTATGGGTGCATGAAGAAGAGCATATGGATAGTGAATGTTGGAAGGAATTCAAGGATGTGTGCCTTTGTTGATCTTTACTAGGACCATGAGGGAATGAAATGGTAGACATGGATATGGTGGATGATTGTATGTAAGGGCCCAAAATGGAAGGAATGGATGAAGGATTTGGTAGTGGAACATAAGGGCCTAGAATGGATGGAAGTGAGGAAGGAATAGGGATATAAGGTCCTAAAATGGATGGCAATGAGGAAGGAGCAATCTTGGATTTTGAAGGAGTGGAAGGTGTACCAACATCTTGAGACGTTATTTTTGCAATGGGATACTTATCATTTTCAAGACAAGATGTGAGTCTAGGTGTATGGGGTTCATGAGTGGATTGGATAGGTATGATAGGATCATGTGGAGGATTATGAGGGATAATAGGATCTTGGGATGGAGTGGGATCATGAAAGGAAAATGAAGGGGTACTTTGATCTTGACTTAGAAGAGGATCATGAAGCGGAATGAGTGGATCATGAAATGGAATAGGATCACATAATGGAAGGGAGGAAATGAGATTATGAGGTGGAACATTTTGATCTTGACGTGGAGGAGTATTAGTGGATAGAGTGGAAGGAATTTCTTCATGAAGTGGAGGATCTACAGAAGTGAACTCTTGAGATTGAATGGAAGTGGTACGGTGCATGGTACATGGAATGTCTTGATCTTGGTTAGGAATGGAATCATGAGATGGACTAGGGGGGATAAATGGATCTTGAGGGGTAGGGGAATGAGGGGATGGAGAAATGCTCAAATCTAGAGGAGAAGAGGAATCTATAATATCATGCTTTGGAGGAAGGTCTTGAGATGGAATGGGGTGTATGACTTTGGGTGATTGGCTCTCTTCATTTTGTATTTTACACTTAGCCAAGAATGATGAGAAATACCCGTTACGAGGTGGGGATGATTTTTTTGGAGGATTGGAATTTTGAAGGGAATTACATGGAGGGTTGGGGTTGGATGGGACATGAGGACTGTGGTCTTAGAAACTTGGGGGAAGAGGACACATGGCCTGGAAGTTGGACTCTTTCTGTTGGCTTTCCAAGAGATAATTCTTTAATTGTTCCATTTCCATGGCAAGGGCATTTTTGTTGGAGGAAGTGTGTGGGCTAGGAATGGAATTGTATGTAGTGGAATTGTAATGATGTGGATTTCCCTTGTCAAAGGTAGAAGAATAATGAACATGAGATGGATGAGAGTTGGGTATGAAGTGTTGAGGATGAATTTGATATGTAGGTTGAATGGGAGGTAGAAATTCATATTGTCTTTGAAGATTGTCAACCATTTGATTAATCAAATTCAGATCCATAGATGTTAGAATAAGAGTGACGAAATATTTGATGATGGATGGAATATGAACTAGGGACTAGGAGCAATTTCAAACTTTAGTTGATTGGATTTGAATTGGATTGGACTTGATATTGATTTGATTGAATTTGATTTGATTTGATTTGATTTGATTGGATATTGATATTGAGATTGACTAGGGTTTTATTTGATGTGATAAAAACCCAATGATATTGCAAACAAGTGAATTAAAGTCCAATTTTTATGATAATGCTCCTATGTTCAAAGTAGAAGATTTGATGCAAAGTTGAATTAGAATAAGACATGAATGAAATTAGAAAGATTGATTACAGAGGAAGATGTAAATGGATTGAATTAAGAATTGATTAGAAAAGAATGAATTTGACAAGAGATTGGATTAAGAATAATGAGGATGAATCATTGAATGAAGGAATTGGATCTTGATGTGGATTATGAACCATGATTAGGATGAAGATTATGGATGAGATTAAATGATTAAGAAAATGAGGAAATGATTCGGATGAATAGAGATGATTAAGATTTTGAGGAAAGATTTGAACGATTACGAATGTGATTAAGACAAGAGATGCATGATGATGATGGGATGGATGGATAGAAAAGGTGATGAAGAAAACATGAGCTTCTTTTTGTTGTTTTTTATTTTTTTGGATTTTAAACTTATATGATTTTTTGGATTTTTATGTTTTACAATGTTTTGGGTTTTTCAAATTTTGAGATGCAAAATCAAAGAAGGCAATATATACAAGGAAAGTGTGTTTTAAACACTCAAGAACATCAAACACACCAACAATCCTATGAGGTTGTAACTAGGATGTACAAGGATCAACTAGAGGGCACCCTCGATATACACAAGGTACGTGAGGCCCAAATTTGTAGATGAAAAAAAATACTGCCACATAGCCGGGGGGAGATGGTAACCCAAATCTCCTCCTTCACTTTTCAAAGGTATAAATTTCTTTGGGCTTAGCCAAGAGTGACAATATTATGCTTCCAAGAGAGGTGTCTTTCAATTCACCTCTCAATTTTTTATACTCCACCAGAACACTGGAGTTGAGGTAATCCCAAGGGGTGATGAAATCCCCAAACAGGCCTCCTAAAAAAAAGAAAAAAATAAGACCACTTATTTCTTGTGCACCCAAGATCACCTGAAGGCACGAGGGGAGAGAATATGTAAGTGGCCTCAAGGTTTAAAAAAAACACGTGTTCTTTCCCAATGAAGCTTTAGGTTTTGTAATCTACTTTGAAGACACACGTGTTTAAAACATATAGTGTTCTTTCCAACTTGAAATAGTGCCAATGTAAATAAAAAATACAGATTTGTCAACAAGAAAGTAAAGCAAGCGTGTGTAAATGAAATGCTGAAAATGAAAGATGTTGAAAATAAAGTCAATTTCTTTTAGGGCATTCAAGAGTGTGTGACTTCATTTTAAGCACCAAATCCAAATGTGTTCTAGCCTAGGCATACATGTCAATTTTAAGCACCAATTCCAAATGTGTTCTAGCCTAGGCATACATGTCCATTGTCCTTTAAGGCATTCAAGATAGCGTGAATTTTTTTTTATGCACCAAATTCAATTGTTTGTTAGCCTAAGCATAATGTCTATTTTATGCACCAAGTCCAAATGTTTGCTAGCCTAAATATGCATTCTAACAAAAGTGTGAGCATTCACAATTTTTTTTCTTTTAAGGATTCAAGAGTGTGTTTAGGGTTTACTTATTAACTTGCATCATACATTCAAATGAAAGTGATTAAACATACAAGTTTATTAACCCCTAAGTTTAAAGTGATAAGAATCACTACAAACTCCCTTAGTGATAAAAATCACTATTGTTCATTTTAAGTATTTCAAGCTTAATTTTTAAGAGCAATAAAATATTAAGAAAAGCCTACAAGAAAATATGGTTAAGTGTTTAAAATGCTCCCATCTACAATGCTGCAATAAACACGTTAATTAGCTTCAACAAAATCTCAAAAATGAAAGTTAACTATGGAAAAAATTTATTTTAACTTTTTTTGTAATTTTTTCTATACATGAATAGGCTTAGAATGACCTCAATTCCACAGAGATGACAAAATGTGCAAATGAAAAAGGAGCACAAACGATCGAATAGTGCAGATGATAGAATAGCAGGTCACAAAAAAATTGTAGATGATAGAATAGGCTACCGAAAAATTGCAGACAACAAAGTAGCTAGTTGCCAAAAAATGACAGACGACAAAACAGGTTATCCAAAAAAGCACAGACAATAGAATAGGTCAAAAATCGCACAGATGACAGTTTAGTGTGCCACAACGAAGATGAAAATCTTTGAAGCGGAGATGACAAAACAAAATTTAGAGATGACAGAATAGATTTTTTTTTAAAAAATAGAGTAAATGCAGAGATGCCAATATGCATAGATGCTAGTATGCGGAGATGTCGATCTATGTAGACAACAAAATAGAATTTAAAAAAAAAAAATTAGAGAATATGTAGGGACACCAACATGCGCAGATGCCAGTATGCAGAGATGTTGATCTGCAGAGACAATAGAACGCAGATGACACTACGTTCAGCACAGATGACAAAGCACAATTTTATGACTGAACTGGGGTTGGTTGCACATTTTTGAAATGAAACCAAGGACATGGGTCCCACCAGGCGTGCCAAAATGTGTGCTAGAAAATGTGACCTATTAGGAGCATGGGTTAACAAACAAACATTAGCTAAAAATCTTGAAATTGCATTAAAGATTCATAAAAATGAAAGGAACAAACACTAACTAATGCTTGCTTGGGTTTTGCAACCCCAAGCAACTAACAAACCCAATCTTCCAGCCACCTCTATAGCTCAACAAGGGCACCCATAAGAGACCTTTTTGGTGTGTTAAGATGGGGGGGATGTTTGGTGTGCTCTCCCAAATACAACAATAAATGAATCCCTTGAGTGTGTGAATGCAAGTGTGACTACAAATATGAATAAAAATACACTAAGATCCTAAGCTATGTGGGATGAAGAACACTTCAAGAAATGGCTATGGAGAAAGCCATTCTTGAAAGTATTCAAGAATGAAGATGATATGCAATAAAGGAAACTAACTAAGAATGTAAGCTATGAAATGGAAATGAAAATGCATGAAGAAAACTAAATGAACAATGCAAGATGCAAACTAAATCAGCTACCAAATGATTAGTATGATCTTAGAAATCTCTATGCAAATCATGCAACAATGCAAAACCCTAAGCATGAAAACTCAAAACTCAAAATGGCATGGTAACAATGCAAAAATGGGAGATGCAAATGCTTGAGACAAGCCCTCTATTTATAGGCTCAAGAGAGGGCTTGGTGAGGTGGCATCCATGTAGATGCTACATAAGGTGACATGCAAGCCATGCAAATGGTCAAGAATTCAAAGTTTTCTCACACATGTGTGAGCAAACTTGAGAAGAAGAGTGGAAGACAAGAGTGTGTAGGCATGCCATCTCACACATGTGTGAGCACACTCTTAGGCTAATGAGGGGGATTAGGGAGATGATTAGAAATGATTAAGTGGGATTAGAGAAGAAGTAGGCTTAAGAGGATGAAAATGATAGTTATAGGCTAGACTCTAGGTTAGGCTTAAGATTAAATTAAACGAGATTTAATTTAATCATGAGTTTAGAGGAATTAATAGGATGTGAGAATTTAAATAAATAAAATTTATTTTAAAAAGGGGAAACATGGAGGATCATGTGTTAAATTAATTTAACACATTAAGGCTAGAAGTATTTAAATTAGATTTAAATACTTAAGAGAATGAACTCATTTAATTAATTAATTAAATTAAATGAGTAGAATAATGTGAGCAATATAATTAATTAATTAATAATTAATTACAATGTCACGCACAATATTAAAATTAATTAATATAGTGTTAGGAACAATTTTAAGTGTCTACACTGATATATACTCAAAATATGATAGAAGAGAGTGATCTAATTTCATCCTCCCCCCTTCATCACTAGGTGGTGAAGGAGGAGGAAAATATTCTCTCGGTGGATGTGCAACACCCTTAGATCCACAGGCATACTCATAAAATAGAGGCACCTACTCTTCTTAAGGAACTACTATAGCATATGTGCCAAAATAGTATGCCACTCAGGTTGTCTGATGAGGGATCTCCTCCTGCTATCTCTCAAGATTCTCTCTTAGCTCCCTAATATCTCAATCACACTCTTCCAAATGAGTGTCCTAAATTGCTACCTAAATTTTTATCTCTCCTAATTGTCACTATAATGTCCAAACCCATAGGACCATTAGAGGGAATCCTCTGTTTGAGGTAATAGTCTCCTAGTGCAGGACCCTATGGAGGTTGATCTAGCATCTCCTCCACACCCCCACCCATCCTCTCACCCTTCTTCCTATTGTCTTGGGTCCACTCTTTTCCTTTGGGGCTATCTATTGATCACACCCGAGGTGTACATCTCTCCTTTGGGCCATCTCTGCCCTGAACCACTACTCCTCTCACTCAGACTAATCCTCATCACTTAAGGAGGAATCTACATCTACATGACCCACTTTTAGGGTCCTCACTATGGATCCTACTACTAGGGTGGTACTAGTGTTTTTTTTACACCTACCTAAGGTACATGGGCCACAAGGTCTATGAATCTCAAGAATGGATGGCTAGCAAAATACTCTCTATACTCAATAGTAACCTAACCATCTACAATGCCTAGTAGGTAATCCCACCTAGAAATGATAAGACCTTGTGTATCTATCATGCATCAACTAGGATCCAACCTCGATGATCAAACCTTCTTCACCTCATTGTTTAAGTGGGCATATGTACAATAATCATATGAGATGTCTTGGGGCCAACTGAACTATCTCCAAACCCATGTCAAGGGGAGCCTCTCAATCTACTAGATAGATTGGACAATCAATAATCATAAGACAAACCATGTATCCTAGCTATGCCTTGGCATCATCCCTTGGTTTTGTCTATCTCCAAGGTCTCCATCTCACTACTATCAAGTCATCTAGGTGGACTCTCTAGGGATTTATCTTACCTAGTGAAGGCTAGATCATGTCTTCTCCATATCACCATATATTTGGCTCATGAGGCTATCAAAGGTTCTCAAAAAATAGGCCTAGTCAAGGGAAATTTCTCCCATACCCACATTTTTAGTAAAAATATGCATGGTGCCATGCTCTTTGCCAATATATAATGACCCCATCAGAGGTGTTGGATGATCTATCATCCTCTGCAACATCCTACCTTATCCACACTCCAATCCATGTTTCCTTTTCTCTAGAATCAAGTAGCATACCAAGAAATATACCAATACTATTGTGAGCCTATACATCTACCTATATTTACAAATTAATTCATCCCACAGGATGACCCTTCTCAAGATAATATCTTCCTAGAAAATTTGCCAAAATTCCAACACTTCAGTTCTCACCTTAATATCATCAATACAGGAACAATGAAAAGGGATCCTCAATATCTAGTAGATGCTCTCTAATGTAATGGTCATCTTGCCCAAAGATAAGTGGAAGGTGTTCATCTCACTATGTAAACATTCCACTAAGGTTGTTAGTAGGTCATGATTCACCTGAATGTAGGAGACTTCACCGAGATGTGTTGGACCCAATGCATCTAGATGAGACACCTCAATGACATATAACTAGCTAACCAAACCTCCAATGATTGGGCAATCCAATCAAAAAGTGATATCCGATAAATCAACCTAAAACCAATCAAACAACATAACACAATTAGTACTTGATCAATCAAAATTGTATCCTAAACATTATAAAATATTCTAACACTTATCCAAAGACATGCTAAAACAACCTATGAAGATTCCTGCAACATTAAAAAAATGTTTTGACCTTATGACTAAGAAAAAAAGCCTATATTTCCATGCGAGAAAATAGTAGGGAAAAAATTGATGCTACATCATACGCTTTCTATCTCATCTATCAATCAACTAATCAAACTCATGATAGTCCATATCATAGCTTGATGGACAAGTATCTGGGTATTCTATCGAGACTCTTGAGAGTTAAGAATTTTCTTGGGTATAATCCTATGACTCATGATAGATATTGTGATCTCTTTCATGGACCAGTATCAAGGTATTCTATCTAGACTCTAGAGGATTAAGCTTTTTTCTAAAGATGATCCTAAGCTCACTTTCAATCATCTTTTTCATGGATAGGTATCTCAACATTCTAATCTAGACCTCAAACCTCATTCTAGGGATAATCTTATGAATTGTGATTTATTTTATCATGCTTAAATGGATATGTATCTATGTTTTCTACTTAGACTCACGAGGAATAAGTCTCATTTTGGAGATAATCCTATGGTTCATGGCAAGTACTTGTTGGCATATTTTAATGGGAAGGTATATGCGCATTCTAACCCAAACTCCTAAGGATTAAGCCTCACTCTTAGGACAATTCTTGTTCTCTTGGACCAATATCTAAGTGTTTTATCTAGACTCCAGAGGGCTAAGCTTCATTGTAGAGACAACTCTAAAAACTCTCATCAATTGGTCTTTGTATCATCAATCTTAGAGCCAATCTCAGTTCTCATTCTTCACTTCAAACATTAGACTATTCCTTGAATCAAAGCCCTACTCATACATCAATTCAAAGAGGGAAAAATGTAAAACCCCAAAAATTGGCACCTTTCCATTGTGAACCAATTTTGGTGCATTGGTCTCCAACACCAATTTCTTGATCAATAAAGTCTTATTTTACTAGGCATTTCTGACCAATTGTCTCTACTTGATCTTAGTTTCAAATTACAAAGAAATTCTAAAATTCTAATAAACACATATCTTATTTACTTCATAAATATCAATGTAAATTGGCTAAATAAGCCTTTTATTTAAATTTATTTAGTTATAAGTTCTAACACTTTAATTAAATATATTCATCCCCTTTAGCTAATATTGATGATATGAAAAATTGAATATATTTAATTTTATTAAATACCCTCATCCCAATTATTGAATTATTTGTTAAAATAATTGGAATATTCAATTATTAGGTCACATTTAATTAAATAAATCAAATATTCTCTCCAATTATAAATTGGAAATTGTGAGTTAACTTTGAATCAAGAAAGGAAACAAGTCAATTAAGTCCTTGTCCTCTCCAAAAGCAATCAGTTAACTCCTTCAATTATGGAAACTCTCTAGTTAAACTCTCTAGTTAAAAATGCAATACATCCTTATGAATGCACAAATATTGAGCATTGGTTGGTTCTATGATTCTATAAAAGTGACCTTTTGTCTCTCATTTTAGGAGGATGTGATTGATGATTATCAACATGTTGTTGGTTTGAGAGCTCAATATTTGTGCATTCACAAGGATGTATTGCATTTTTATTTGAACATTCTCATTTAGATTGATTTTTAATCATTTCTAGATTAATCTCTCATTTTCTTTGTTAGATTAACTCATATTTCATATATATTAACTTCATCTATCTTGCATAGAAAATCATAAAAATATAGTGTAATATTGCACACATTTTAGATTAATCCTACATTCATCTAAATGAAATTCTTCATTGTAGTTGGTCTGGTTACTGATCTCTCAATTCTAAGAGTGTGTAGTAAAACCCCGTCTAGATAGAAGGCAATAGAATGACTTGTGTAGACATTCAAGATGAACAATCTTATGTCTATTCCTAGATGTACCTAACAAATAATGATCATATTAAAGTGTGTGGTTAAATCAGAGGTCCATATTTAGCACATAAAATACTCTCCCTCTTAGTACATGTCTTTCTGATCATATTCTCCCTCTTTATGGTAACTTAGTATACTTATCTCTCTTTGACAACAATCCCAAAGACACCTCATACATCTTCTCCATGTAAATGTCTTCTTGTCAGTTATCTAAATTAGTGTCTCCCTCTATCATCTTGCTTATGATTGTAACACTATTTGTCTTTGTAGCTCATGCTTCTAATTGTCCCTTCACAACTTTAGGAAGCTCCTAAAGTGCACCCTTTCGGATCAATTTGTAAGATATTCTGATTAAAACATTTGATGCAATGCTACATGTTAGCTTAGGTAGCCTCAACTAGGGGAATGATCCATAATTTACCTCTTAGGTAGCCTTGTTAGGTAATTATTTTGTGAATATATTAGCTATATGTTCTTTTGTATTCACATAATCAATCTCACCTCTTTGTCTTATACCAGCTCTATCAAGTAATGATACTTTCTTGCAATGTGCTTAGTATTTTTGTGAATCAAAAGGTTCTTAGATATGTATATAACACTTTTATTGTCACAATATATTAAAACAACTTCAATGATCACTTCTTGTATTCCTTTCAACAATTTCTTCATCCATACTATGTTTAAACAATTAATTGCTACTGCAACATATTCAACCTCTGTTGTTGATTGAGAAATATATTTTTTCTTCTTACTTGTCCATGAAATAATTTTCTTTCCTAGAAAGAAATAACCTCCACTTTTACATTGTATTTCATCAACATTTCCTACCCAATCAACATCTGTGTAGACTTTCAACTCAAACATGTCATTCTTCTTTTAGTATAATCCATAGTTTTTTGTTCCTTATAGTTATCTTACTATCCTTTTCATCACCATCATGTGATTCTCCTTACAATTTTCAAAAAATATAGCAATAATCACAACATCTAATGAAATGTCAGGTCTTTTATGAACATCATATTACAATTTTCCAATCAATGATTTGTGCAATTTTTGATGTACTTTGGTAGAATCATCACACTTCAAAAATTTATGTCTAGTGGCCATAGGTGTATCTACTAGTCTTGAATCTTCCATTCCAAAGGTCTTCAATATCTCCTTGATATACATTGATTTTTTTAAATATATGCCATTCTTCATCTGATAAGCTTGCAGACCAACAAAGAATTTAATTTCTCCAAACATTGATATCTCAAACTCTTTCTTCATTTTATGAGAAAATAATTTTCACAATGAATCATTTCCTCCAAATATTATATCATCAACAAATATTCTAGCTAATATTATCCCTTTTCTAGATTCACTCTTCAAGTATAGATTTTTGTTATCATTAGTTCTTACAAAACCAATTTTCATCAAATATGTGTTTAACCTTTCATACCATGCTCCAAGGGCTTGTTTCAAACCATATAATACTTTGTGTAACTTACATACCATGTTACTCTTTCTTGGATCAACAAAACCTTTATGTTGTTCAATATAGACTTCCTCTTCTAGAATTCCATTCAGAAATGTAGATTTGACATCCATTTGGCATACTTTGAATTCCTTGAAAGCAACATATGCAAGAAAAGTCCTCACTCCTTCTAATCTTCCAATTGGTGAAAATGTCTCTCCATAGTCAATTCTTTCTTCTTGTGCATATCCCTTTTGAACTTATATTTCCTTGTTCCTTACGACTTCACCTTTCTCATTCAACTTATTTCTAAATACCCACTTGGTTCCAATAATATTATTTTCCTTTGGTCTAGGTACCAGTGTCCATTTTTTGTTCTTCTCTATTTGATCAATCTCCTCATTCATTGCTTGAATCCAATCTTCATTTTCCAATCCATATTTGATTCTTTTAGGTTCAAACTCACATAGTAGACATGTTTGATTTCTCAACTTTCTTCTTGTCATGAATCCCAAATCTTTGTTACCAATGATTTGATTTGGAGTATAATTTCTCCTCACATATTTTTCTATTATAGGTTCACATCTTCTTACTTCTTGCCATGGTTCATTAGGTTCATCTTGCACATTTACTTCAAGTAGCTCTTCTTTTATCTCAACTTCCTCTACTAGATGTTTGGAATTATTTTCTTATTGTTCAACATTCTTTGCCTATTGCTTGGGTCCTACATCTTGATGCTTGGTAGCCTGTTGTTGCTTGATAGTACCTATCCATTGTATCTCATTAATCTCTAGTTTTTATTTCTTAGTGGCTTTATTTTCTAGTTTAGGTAAGGTACTAGGCTCTCATTCATAGATATATACAAATTTAATGCAATGTTTAGGTTCCTTCTTGCAGTAAGCTTCATTCTTCTCTGCATATTCATCAACTCTAATATTTATACTTTCCACAACTTTGTTAATATTATAACTCAAACACTTATATGTCTTTCTTTTAGTAGAATATCCTAGTAATATACCTCACTTTTTGCATCACATTTTCTTGCAAAAACCTATAAATAGTTGCAATTAGGTGGATATCCATACCATAGTTTAAAAGGTGTACTATTTGTACCTTTCTTGAGTTATACTTAGTTCAAGGTATAGACAAAAGTACTTACATCTTCTCTCTAATTTTTTTGTGCCACATTATTTTCCATCATTAGTATTCTATTATAATCAATGATTGATCTATTCCTTCTCTCAGCTATACTATTATGTGGTAGAGTCCTTGGTGTAGACATTTATCTCTTGATTCCTCTATCATTACAAAATATGTGAATTCTTCAGATATAAATTATCCTCCTCTATTAGATCTCAAACATTTCAATCTTTTACGTATTTTCACCACAATAGAATTGTACTCTAATAGGCCCACATAAGGACTAGTATGAACCAACTCCAAAATACCATTAGAAGAATAGGTCTTTCTCTTGAAACTAGAATTTTTCATTTTTCCCATTTGACATTGTTTGCACATCACACTATTAGGTTTCTTCAATCATCGTAATCCTCTTACTCTTTTCATATTGCTAATGCTTACAAAATTGTTAAAGTTTACATGTCAAAACTTTTATGCCATAGCCAAATGTCTTCATATTGCACAAATAAACATGTATAATCAGATAGGTCTAGATAGAACAAGTTACATCTTATTTGTCCTCCACTTCTGATCAATTCACTAGAAACATCATAGATCTTAGCCTTCTTATGTTGGAACTCAATTTAGTATCCTAAACTATTCAACTGTTCCATACTCAATATATTATTACACTTTAGCCCATCAACCCAATATGCATTCTCACATGTGATCTTTTCATTCAATCTAATTGATCCTTTACCTTTGAATTTTCCTTTGCCTCTTTGTTGCCTTCTTTCCATTAATACTTCAAGATCATCAAAGTCATCATCAGATGATTAATTATCGCTATCCACATACTTTCCTTTCTTTCTCCTAGAACTACCATGAACCAAATGAGACTTGAAAGCAAATTAAATAGTGCTAGCTATGAAATTATCAAAAATTGACAATTCAAATGTAGTGAGTCTAGAAATAAAACTATCTAGAGTTACATCATTACTAGCTATACATCTTAGTTCTTGTATTATCGACACTCCAATAGCATAAATAGGAAGTAAATTTCTTAGTACCTTGCTAATCATTATTTCTTAATTTATGATTCCTCCATCACATTTGATAGAATTCATCACTTCTTTGATTTAGATGCAATATTGTGCAATAGTTTCACCTTCTTTCATCTTCATATCATCAAACTTAACTCTCAAGCCTTCTAACTTAGCCCTTAGCACATTTTTGTCTCCTTCATTTTTTTAGCCACCTTTTCCCTCATTTGTTTGGCTGTAGTGTAGCCCTTCACATCATCAAATTTAATATAACTCAAAGGAGATGCAATCTCTATCATCATGTGATTGTGCTCCTATTTATCTTTGATTCATTCAACTATTAGAGGTCCTGTGCACTTATGTAACTTCATATTTCAGATAGTAATATGTAGAATCTCTAATTCTAGAGAAATG